>LPNX010127859.1:6441-70986 GCA_001517045.1 Pseudotsuga menziesii
GATGAGTCCATGACGCATTTTTGACATGGCGAGAGGATTGGTTCCTCCCATGGTAAGATGTAAGTGTTGTGCCTTTTTGACATGGCGAGAGGATTGGTTCCTCCCATGGTCAGATGTAAGTGTTATCCCTTTCTGACATAGTGAGAGGATTGGTTCCTCCCATGGTCATATGTAAGTGTTTTTCCTTTCTGACATGGCAAGAGGATTGGTTCCTCCCATGGTCAGATGTAATTGTTGTGCCCTTAGGACATGGTGAGAGGATTGGTTCCTCTCATGGTCATATATAAGTGTCAAAGATGTGAATACCTACGTGGAGGCTAGGCCTACATCCAGCAAGGTTGGATCCATAGAACTTCCTATGACGAGTAGAATTGAGAGATATTACCATTTGCTCAGGATAGCAGAAGCTATGATGACGATGATCCAGATTTGATGATGATTTAGCTTTGATGATGATCCAATAATGAAGACTTATTCTGATGAATTGTGTCAAGAGAATACCTTCCTAGTTAAGAGGGTGTGTTGATGTATTTATAACTTCTGAATGTATTCACTTGTATATTTTAAATTGTATTTCATTGTATCGCAATGTTCCTCTGATCGGGAAAGTAATTAATATAATAAAGTCATGTAAATTCATTGAGGTTAACCCTCCTTTGTAAGTCGGGGCAATAGTCCCTATAGTTGAGGGGTACTAGGGTTATTAGACTCTCCTAGGGAGGTTGGCCCTCGTGAGTAATTGTTAAGTGGAAAACCAGTATAAATAGAGAGTGATACTCTCTATTTGAAACACACACTCACTCAACTATAGTGCATGAGTGAGAGAAGAGGAGCTCGCACAAGTGATGGAGAGAACAACTATTGAAGATCATCTTTGTGTTTTTGGGTCTTACTTTTGCTATTGGTGCTCATTCTATCTCTGAGGATGTTGCGAGGTTTTCTCCTTTATGGTATCCCTAAGGAAAATTCTTTGTGTCTCTTGTCTCTTATGATTATTGTTTTTCATGTTGTTCTCTCAGATAAGATCCTAGATCATATTGATTGAATGATAAAATTCTAACAATAAGGAGAAACCCTAACTAGCATCGAACAACGAGCCATAGCCGAGCATACTCATAAATAATCCTACCTTTGTTAGATATTTTTTCTAGAACAATATGTTCATAAACTACTCATTCACCTTAATCTCAAGTGGATTTTGAAAATTCACAACGATTTGGGAAATACGCTCAGATATTTGAATATTATTTTCCAAAATTTTTGTTGTGGTCGGTTTTCCAAACTAAATGAATTGTTTGAACGACCCATGGATTTGTGGATTGGATCTTATCCTTATCCAATGAATTTTGTGTATAAGAAGAGCCCCATATGATTAAGTAATCATCCAATTAAAAGGATGATGGCCACTAGAATGAGTGTTTCGTTTGAAAAATAATAGCATTTGCACCAGGTTGCATGGGATCTAGTTTCCCCATGCATAGATTCGCTACCTCAGGCATAGATCCTTATTTGCAAGTTAAAGATGCAATATTTTTCTGTGAAAGAAGCATATCAATACTGAGTGACTCTAGTAATCTCCGCAAGGAAGAGGAGATCAAGAGGGATCCCAAACAAAACTATAAAAATATAGGTATTTATTTTTTATGTCCTTTTATAAATCAGATCTAAAGGGTTTTGAATGTGTTTTAGTACAGTTATCTAGAGACGTGTATTCCTAATATTAGGAATGATGTTATGGTATAACACGATTAAAGCATACAATATATCTTTTATTGGAAAATAGTGGAACTCGTGAAATATATGTTATGATTAATTATTTATGAATATAGAGCTGCACAAATTTTCATGAATATATGGATGCATAAATATTTACGAATATAGGGTTGCATAAACATTTATGAATATATGGCTGCATAATTTTTTATGAATATGGGGTTGCATAAATTTTCATGAGATATGAATATAGGGTTTCCTAACATTACATGATAGTTGAAATAGGTTATGATAAAACAATGGTTAATATATGTACATAACCTTATAAACCATTGCAAATACATTAAATTATTCATGTGATTAAATTTCATGAGATATGGTTATATTGAAACTTTGGTTAAAATATTTGCATGTCTCTATAAGTTATTTGTCATGACTAGATTATGCAAGGTTACTAATAACTTATCTAAATTTGTATTAAAGGGAAAAACAATATGATATGGCCTACAAGCGGATAATGACAAATACTAAATATGGTGTTATTTCAATGGTTGATCATGAATGGGATTGGTATGTTTTGAAGCAGGAAGCTTCTAGGAGCAGATTGGGAGGTTCCAATATTTTATGAGAAGAAGCCTCTAGTCATATTTATTCATAATAGAAGCCCTAATACTATTCAAGAAGATGAGGAAGACTCTTGCAGATAGATAAGTTATATTATATATATTTATGTGTGAAAATAGCTTTAGTATGGTTTAGACATAAATGGAAGACCCATTTTATGATTTTCACATCCTAATAGTGAGAGGGAGAAGCTAGATTCACTAGCTCTTGATGAACTAGTAAAATTGGTTGATGTACATCCTGTTAAAAGGAGATATGCATGGGTCTCATATTTAGAAGGAAGAAAATCATTGTATTTAAGAATCTTGCTATGATTCTTGTGATTAGAGGTGTGGAATTCACCATATAATATTTTCCTTAGTTAAATAAAATAATCAGTACAAATCCTAAAGAAATTCAGGACAATGGACTATAATTCCATGGGAAAAGATATGATGATGAATCTAAAAATGATACTTCTTCAAATTTGTAGGATCTCAAAGACATTTGATATGTACCTGGTGAGCTCTAGGATCGGATGTATGCTTTTCATTTGTACATATACATGTACAACAAAGCATGTGTTAAGGTACCTACTTGGTACACGTGTATGTGGAATCAGATATGTCTCTGATAGTTAAATAAATTTTTGAATATATATGGACTTTGGCTAGTGCAGTGATCAAGAAAGATTGCATCATAGATATTGCTATAGATGTAGCATATTGAAACTGTAAAGCTTCAATAGGTTCCTAGTCAATTTTATCCAAGATTTGGTACATATCCACAAATGAGCAAAATTGTTAGCATTCTTACTAAGATTGATGTAGTACAAAAAAAACTCCTATGGTTGAAGAGAGAGTATTGATATTTCTTTATGGGAAGTAGTAGATAACGTCCCCACTAGTTAGTCATGGTATATGTATCGCATAGCCAAAGGCTCTAGTATCTATTGTGGAGAAATTCCACATGGGTAGAGCCATAGTCAAGGTCTCGAAGACTATTAGATACTCAATAAACATTATATTCAGGATTGTTGGGGAACAATCAAACCTCTTGGAGAGGACAAATAACCACATATTTGGATAGTGGGGTGCTACGATATAAAGAGAAGAATATGAAATCATTTTGAAAGTGATCAAGACTTGAAGAACATCATAGATATTGGCGAGCTCACAGAGAAATTCTCCTGATAGTATAAGATTCTATAAGTCAACAAATGTTGAATATAGAAAGGAAAGATAAGATTTTTCTTTCTGAAAGATATTACACACTTAATGTGTTATAAATTTTCTTGTGTATGATGGATTTTAATCCATAGTTTCTAGTTTAGGGAAACTACATTATGGATTTGATCTAGTTGATGTTACCATGGATAAGTAGCTTGTTGGTATCTTAACGTACTCAGTAGACCTATTTTATTTTATGCTTACAACTAAGCATGTGTTTTTGTACCTTTCAAGTGCATTATAATAGGTTATTTACTCTAAGTGTATTACGACTAGTACTACAGAATCAAGGTGTATTTCAGATAGTACTACATAAGCAAAGTGTATTGTGGATAGTGCTACCTACCAAGGAGTAGTGTAGCTTGGGAAGCTACCTACTAGGGTTAAATAATTGAGCCTACAAATATTAGGTGTTATAATCAAGTCTTCCATATACCCAATTTTTCATGTTAAATTGAAACACATTAAGGTGAAGTATTACTTCATCGGATTCATGGTCCTATAGGGTAATACTTTAGTACATTGATATTGTAGAGAAGATTGCAAAAATAAGGTGTTAACAAAGCCCGTGTCTATAAACAAAGTATGGGCACTTCTGAGACAAGCTAAGTATGGATTAAAATGCGTAGTATGGCAGAAAATTCCTGGTATAGCATAGAATGCCTATCTCATTTAAAGGGAGTGTTGAAAGTACAGCATCAAGATTCATTCCTTGAACTTGTGGTTAAAATCAAGTCAGACTTGTGGTTAATACAAAGTCCTAACTATGCTCATATGATTGAGGTGGTGATGTTGTATTATAAATTCTTGTTGTTAATATCAAGACTGAAGGCTTGTGGTTAATATCAAGTCAGACTTGTGTTTAATATCAATTCAAATGATTTTCATAAAAAAAATACCCTATGCGTTGGGCCTCTAGTTATAGAGGTGAAGTCACTTGCATGTTGAACACAAAATGTTATGTGATATATTACTAACCATAGTCGTTTGAGATGGATAAAGCTATTAAGTCTCCTCTAGAGACCGATCACCTTTAGAGTGAATTACTTTAGCATATGACTATATGGTTCAAGAGTAAAATAATATGATCATAGCATGTGGCAATTATTTTGACTATAAAATGATATGATAGATTATTAATGTTAACACATAGAGCGTGTGGTAAAGATAAAGAGATAAGCAATAATAAGAAAAATAGAATTTGAATTTCCCATGCAGAAGACTGGATAAACTCAAGTTATAAATATTTAGTTAAATATGAGTACATCAATTAGTGCCTCAGTTAAAGCATCAATTGAGATATTAATGTAGGCATCTAGTGAATCAATTAAGAAACTCACAGTGGTCCATGCAAAGTTAATAATAGTAAATTAAGTTTTAAGGAAGTATTAGTTAACTAAAGTGCTTACACTTTAGTTAAACCAAACAATGACACTTAATTTAATCAAAAGACAACACTTCAGTTATAAAGTGTTTGGCATAATGATGCTTGAGTTGAAACACTATGAAATTTATGTTATCATGTTAACTAAGTGATCAACATCTAGTTAGATATTGAGTTCTCTCTGATGACAATTAACTATCAGTTAATGTCCGTTATTGAAGGTATAACGAATTATTTGTGCATGATGAAAATTTCAATGCATGGATTGATTATTCCAGGAAGAAAATTCAAAATTTTAATGCATGGGTGCATTATTGGAATGCAACCATGCACCCTAGTTTGCATCGAAGTGATTTCACTTGTTATGAATGTGTTGGGAACATGGAAAGTTAATTACACTTGATACAGTTGATTACTATTCTCTATTGCTCCATTTTATCTCTTATTGGGAAATATACTAATGTAAAATCCATTCTATGCAATGTATTTATTATACTTTGAAGAATTGATGGGATTTTTCATCCACCCTATTTTGAGGATTTTCCCCAGGGTACATCTTGTGTTGTGGATGAATTTTTGTGTGTTTGAATCATTCAATGATTCATGTGTTCATTACTTCATTGATAAAGTTTAATGTTGAAAGATATTCATTATTACTCAAAGCATCAACAATTTTGATAACACTAGGAAAGTGGTGCTTGTTGTTGGAGGTGTCCAGACTACTTCACTGGAACCAATTATGGAAAGTGTTAATAAGATAGATGAGATGGTTGTCACAAACGAACTAGAAGTTAAAGATGTTGTTAAATATGGAATTATTATTTATTTGTAAATATGTCCTTCTCATGTTGATGTAACAAAACTGGAGCCTGCCACACTATTAGATTTTCTTAAGATCTGACTACATTATCTAGGATATTTATCTAAAAGAATAACAAGTACAACAAAATGCATAAGATATAAAAGATACACAAAAAATAAATATTTTCATCGGGGAAAACATAAAGGAGAAAACCCTACAAACTTATTCTAAATAGTAAGATGATCAAAACCAATAATAAGAAATGTTCAGCAACTATCTTTCTCTCCTCCTATGACTGTCTCTCTCTCCAACGCCTTAGAGAGTTTTTGTGGTGTGTATAAATGAGGGAGAGCACCTCCCTATTTATACCCTTTAAAGTCACTGACTAAATATAAGACTCGAACCTACATTTCATCTCAAATGGGGCCCACTTCTCCTAGAAATACCACAATTACATATTACATGATATTACACTAGGGACTATTTCCCTGACTTACAACGGAGGTTGTACCTCAAGGTATAGATACAATTTAGACATCATGTAAAGGGGTAACACACATCTCCAATGGAGGTACAAAAACATACAATGATAATATACATCGGAATATCTTTCAAAGTTACAAATACATCAACACTCCCTCTTAACTAGGACGGTATTCTCTCTCTACATAGACATCAACACATCTGGTCAAGTCTTCATCACATCATCATCATCACAAAGTCATAAAATTCTTCATCATAGTTGTTTCCATAATCTTCTTATAATTTTATCATCGTACCATACTATCTCTCATCATAATTTTCCACAGTTCCAGCCCTTTTTATGTTAGATGTAGGCCTAGTCCTCTACCAGGCATTCATCTACAGTGCCAACCCTTTTTCATGTTGGATGTAGGCCTAGTCCTCTACCAGTTATTCATTTACATCATCTCTATGAGTAAGCCATCAAGTAGGTACATCCAAGGACTTATTATATGCCTCTTGCAAAACCTGCAAGATCTCCCAGGGCTGATTATATGCCACTACAAAACCTGAAGGAGCATCCCACGACTGATTACATGGCTTGCAATACCTGTGTATCCTATTTTTTCCTCATCATATTCATATCATATCATTTTCACACAAAACATAGCCCAGATACACATAAAATAGCACTCACATTCCTCGGCATGGTAGGACAAACCTACTACCATCCAAGAAAAGGATTTCAACACTTACATACACCGACATGGTAGGACACACCTACTCCCATCCAAGAAAGGCTACAAAACTTAAATCCATCGACATGGTAGGATACACCTACTACCATCTAGGAAATGCTCCAGCACTTACATCTATCAGCATGGTAGGACACACCTACTACCATTTGAGAAAGTCTCCAGCACTTACATCCATCGATATGGCAGGACACACCTACTACCATCTAGGAAAGGATCCAACACTTACATCCATTGGCACGGTAGGGCACACCTACTACCATATGGGAAAGGCTCTACACTTACATCACAACCATGGGAGGCCCAACCTGCCACCATGTTGGAAATGCTCTGTACTTACATCACAACCACAGGAGGCCTAGCTTACCACCACGTCAGAAGGGCTGTGCATTTACATCACAAACATGGGAGGCCTAACCTGCTGCCATGTCGGAAGGGCTTATGTGTATATGTGTCTTACAGACTCATCACTTCCCCTTGGAAGGAACCTCAATTTGAAGTACAGTAAGATTTTCTATGAAGTATTCAAACTTCACTCTGGCCATTTCTAGCATAGAATCACGTCGGGACTAATTACATCCAAGGATAACTTGCGAGCTTCACTGAGACTGATTACATCCGAGGACAACCTATAGGACTGATTACGTCTGAGCAACCTATGAGCTTCACCAATATTTTATGTTCAGACAAACTGTCTCTCTGTCTATGCTAGAACTCATCACTCCCTCTTTCGATAGATCTCGATCTGGATCACATACTAGAGCTTCACTTCTCCTCTCCGCATCATAAAAAAATGCAAGTTATATCAATAAAATCAAATAGTATCTTTCAAAAGAAACATACTACCTCACAAATAGCCGAGAAAGTGGCAACATATTTTTCCTTGGATGTACTCAGTACCATATAGGACTCCATCCTGCCAAACCAATAGCCCATACTGTATCTCAAACTGAAGAAGCAACCCAAGGTTCTCTTCTTCCCATGGGCGCTACCAATTTGAATCAACATAACAATGTAGTTTAGTCTTCTGATTCATATCATACTTGATACCATACTCAATTGTACCCTTCAAGTACCTCATTACATGATTTGTAACCAGGTGAGCATGTATCGGATCCGTCAGGAGCTATATCATTTCGTTCATAGCAAAGCATGTGTCTAGTCTTATATTCGTTAGGAAGATAAATGAACAAATCATCTGATGATACATCATGGCATCAGTTGTCTCTGATGAAGCATCACTCAATAGCTTCAGGTTCTATGCCATAGGTGTGGCCATGGCTTTGTAGTCCATCATCCATAACCTCTTCAAGATCTCCACTGCATACTTCCCTTGTCCAAGGGAGATTCCATCTTCACTCTACCACACCTCCATGCCTAGAAAGTAGTGCATCATACCCAAGTCCTTCATATCAAACTTGGTAACAAGTCTCCTTCTTGCACCTTTAATGAGTGCCTCTTTTCCATTCAGAAGTAGGTCATCGACATATAACAGGAGCATCATTGGTCTTTCGCCTTCAACCCTGAAGTAAATTTTGAATCCTCTTTATTCTCAATAAATCCTATATCCATCAGTAAGTTGTCCATCATGTCGTACCATGTCGAACCTCAGGATCTTCTACAATCACTCCCTATGAAACAAAGCATCATTCTCCCTCTGCCTTTCTTACTCTATGTATTGAAACATTCTGTAATGGAGTGACAAGTAGCTTCCTTTGCTACTAATATTCTATAATATCCATATAGGGTCACTAGATACCAAGATCCTCTATCTTGAACTTTGTTGAAAAGTTCTTCTCTCACCCATATGTGAGCTTGTCATCATATATAGGATTTCATCTTCAACCTTGTAGCAAAGGTTAAGATCTTCATATTCAACCTTGTATGAGCTCTAGGTGATATTCAATCTCATTGTGTAATTGTATGTTCTATCCCATGGGTTCCTTCCGAGCTCATACAAGGCCTTCTTTAATTTGCACACATGATTCTTCTTGTCATGTGTCTCAACTCCTAGTGGCTTCTCTACGTATACTTGACTCCTCACTGGTGCAAATGTCTCTTCATATTCTATGCCTTATTTCTTTCCTTGTATCCCATGATGTTGCCATATACTACATGTTGGATCTTGTAGATACATATGGAAGACACTATAGACTTCCCATAGACATGATTCTTCTTGAACTAGTACTCTTTGATCATAGTGTCCTTCCCTTTCTTTTTGTCTACTTCTTCATAGCTGGAAGGCTCTCCATCAATGATGTCGCTCAATAGTGTCACATAACTAGGGTCTGTCTGAGGCTTCTTTCTTTCTTTGGAAGTATCATCATACTATGCTTCATCTTGGATTATTTCTCATGCCCAAGGTGGTCTTCATCTCTTGAGGTATATCTACCATTCTTTTTATATTCTTCTGAAGCTCTTTCTCTTTCTATGGTGTCTTTGACCTAGGAAGCTTCAGGTTCCTCTTCTAAACTGTCATTACTTGTTCTTTGGAATGATATACAATTCAAGTTCATTTGCATGATTAGAAACATATAATAATTTCCAAAACATATTAATAGTGACAAAAATATGTCACATAGTCATGCGACTATGTTAGCCAATGCTACAACATTCATCCATATCATGTATGCATACAATAACTTCTAGATTCATTCTACTCTAATGTTATTAAGAGTGTGTACTGCTCCTAATATTCCATAAAAGAAGTTTCAATCTAGATAAGTAGTAATATAATGTTGTACAACATCATTGACTTATTACCCATCATGTGCAATTCAGTAGTATAAATGCAAATACTCAAACATGCATAACACATCAACTGAATATAAACAAATGCATAACAATGAAATGACAATTGAATACTTATATTTATTTGTTTCATGGGTAGACTCTTTATTGAGCCTTCAGCTTCATCATATTCTTCATTCATAACAACACCATTTCTTATCCAAATGCTAAGATGGATAAGAGGTTCTTCAAAAATTGAGTCCTTCATATTTCTCATCGCTTGAGGGATCTTCTTTGAATTATGAGAGCTTGATCTTCAGTTGCTCACATATTCTCTTCTCTTATTATGATTTTATCTTCTTCTTGTGTTCACTCTTCCCAGAGTCTTCTAAAGGTAATCACTTCCTTATGGAACACATTCCTTGAATGAATGAATCCCATGATCTTGGGAGGTCATTCAAGGTGGTTATAACAATCTCTTGTTCTTCTTCTATTTTTCTCATAGAATCAAAAACTTCCTTTTGGTGTCTTCAAGGATGACATGTGAGGGATGAGATCATATTTAATAGAAACTATAATGATTCTCTTGGCTCTAGCCTTAGCCTCATCTCCCTCTGGCTCTTAGAACTTCCTTACTGAAATATTGATCCAAGTAAATCTCTTCAAGGATCATGGAGGTCCTATACTTCCATACTCATAAATTTTCAGCTTCACCAATATTTTCATCAATCTGGTATGCTTATTCATTTTTAAATGAGAACCGCAAATGTAAATAGCAAAAAAATTAGATCTTACCGATTTGAGGTGTCCATCCTCGTTCTGGAGCTGGTTGATCTAGGGTTTGTCAAAGAAATCCTAATTTTCAAAACTTGGAATTTCAAACTTTTGATTGGATATAAATATGGGCCTCTTCAAGACAAGCTATCTATTATACTCCTTTTCTAAAAACAGTGGTGGGAAGCTCCCGGAATAGGAATCCCTAGTTTTCCAATTTCTTTTGCAGAAATGACTTATATTAATTCTTATGTATCTCCTAAGTTTAGTATCCTTAAGGTATGAAAATTCTCAATATGATATATTGGTATGTATTCTTTCGAACCCCATAGGTTAGAGAAGAAATGGATTCTCCAAGTGGGACTTATTCGTATTTTACCAAGGTGTCGTTTTTGGAGACTTTTTAGCATAGCAAACTTGTACAGACTAACACGTGTCACTGTTTCACATTATGGGTCTGAAAAATGTATCCTAGGAACTATAATCCATTCCCTACCTAAAACACGTTGATAAATTTTATTTGTACCTTCCTAGGCCTAGATATAGAAAATCTCCCTAGGTCACATGTTTATGACTATATTCTGGAGGAGGATGGAACCCTGATTTGGAGGAACCATATCTCTTAAATTATAGCGAATCTAAGGCTGAAAAATTTACACAGTGTACAACACAAATTTTTGGATTCTAAGCCTTCTCCAACGTTGTGTTATTAAGAAAGTGATAGGATTACTAAATTCAGGCTTCTAGGGTTTTCAGGCATGAAAACCCTAATTTCCATTAGCTGCCATTGCAGCTGTATTTTGGTTGTACAGCAAAAATTATCTGATTCAAAAATTGATACCACCAATAGATGTTCCCTAGTGAGGAAATTTATCCTATCCATCTTTTCATGATTATCTGTTGAGAGAACACCTTCCACTAGGAAGCCCTAGTTCTCGCAGTTGCACAGTGCCTTCTTTCAGAGAGGATCTAATACCATGTTAGATTTTCTTAAGATCTGATTATATTATCTAGGATATTAATTTGAAAGAATAACAAGTACAGTAAAATTCCTAAGATATAAAATATACACAAGACATAAATATTTTCATTAGGAAAACCATTAAGGAGAAAACCCCGCAAACTTCTTCAGAATAGTAAGAGGATCAAAAGTAGTAATAAGAATTGGTCAGCAGTTATCTTTCTCCCCTCCTATGACTGTCTCTCTCTCCAATGCCTTAGGGAGTGTGTGTAGTGTGTATAAATGAGGGAGAGAGCCTCCCTATTTATACCCTTTCAAGTCACTAAACAAATATAAGAATCGATCCTACATGTCATCTCACATGGGGCCCACTTCTCCTAGAGAGACCACAATTACATATTACATGATATTACATTGGGGACTATTGCCCTTAATTACAATGAAGGTTGTACCTCAACATATAGACACAATTTAGACATCTTGTAAAGGGGAATGTTATCAAGAATATTGCACCCTCCACAGACAAAAGTTGTTCCTCTGATCTGAATGGTTCAGATCCAAAACAAATGAGTGAAAGACAAAGTATGAATACCTTCCATGAATGGCGTAGACACCTGGAATACTGCTTCGATTGTGAACCTGTGTATCTGCAAACATATCAAACATGCAAACACATCAAAGCTACCAAAAAATCATCTACTTATCCATGTTAGTGACTAAGGAATCTAACGACATGTACATGCGAAATCAAAACAACAGTAATGTGGGACAAAAATCAACTTTGCATTAAGAATGTATGGAGAAGATTCCAGTCATTTCCTTAGTGTTGACAAGCCCCTCCATGAGACAAACAATTCATCCCCATAAGCTCCAACTTTTCTCTCTATGCTCTCCAATGACTTGGACTAGGTAGTCAATCCAACAGCATAACAATACCTCTATAGTTCTCCCCCTCAACTATGGATATGAGATTGTATTTATAAGTTTCAATGGATAGGAATAGTTGAGAGAATTGTGGGTGAGGTGGATCCAAGATCCTACCATGGGGGATCTCGAGTTCAAACTAACCCATAATGATAGGGATAAGGGAGGACACGAGCCTCAAGTTCTAGAAGCCTCGAGAAACTTCTCTTTTTTCCATTTTACCCAGGGTACCACTTTTCTTCCCTTATGACATAGCAGTTTAGATGAGAATTGCTTTTATACCAAAGACCATAGGTGGTGGCACCATTTCTCTAAAATAGGATACAGGCAGTGCTGAGCAAGGTACCCCTCATCAGCCATAGGGCAAGCACAATGCTATGTTTTTTCAAGTAGAATTGACAAACAGAGCAAGTTTCCACTCTAAGTGTTGGGATTAAGGGCAAACATGGAAGCTAAGGGTCTTATTACATGATGGTAATAGGATTTAGGTATAACAGAATCCCCCCCAAAGCATGAGACTTAGAGGGATATGATAAGTGAGAGCTTTGAGAGAACAAGTTGTCACTTTGAGGTGAAAATGTCAGCTTGGTCAGAGAATGTCGTCTAGTAGGCATCTGTAGTACATCATTAATTTTGACTCATAGACAAATGTAACCAACTCATGGCTGCAGACCAATAGAAGGAAGATCCATGAGAGGAATAAACAATCATGGCTACTAGAATATAGCGTAGATCCATGTTATAGAGGACTCAAACTTGGACATAGCTACCGAACATACAACGTATATCTATGTCATCCAGACGCAAATTTGAGCATAGCCATGACCATACAAATGTGGATCCATGCTAGATATACAAAACTCCATTGCAGCCTGGGGAAAGCAATGAGCGCTAAACAAATACCCAGGGTCTTCATCTCATCTTCCACAAAGTACTATTCTATCCATGTGATTACAATGATCTGAATTTGAACATGGTAGAAACCACTTGATTACCATCCAATGATGTGAACAGTTAACAAGTGCGAGGGAGATCACCATTGATGTCAATGATTCCCAAGGTACCCTAGTACAAACTATTGAGCACGAATAGATGTCCTGATGTCGAACACTCAGTGGATTCTATCGATCAAAGGTCAATGATGTGAACCTATGTCGAGAGTGAGAGAATCTATCATTAAGGCATACATATCTCAAGGTACTAATTTTTGTTTCTAAGACTATTTCCCGGATGATGAGCTGATGTCAACGGGAATAGTCTCGTCGAAGGAAGGCCATGATGAGTCCCACATCAACGACACAAAACTCGGAACATAGTTCTGGAATGATGTGAATGTAGTAACCATAAGACTGACTCAAAGGTACTAACATAGAGATTGTTTTGACTGTAGAGCTAAAACTTCTTCAACTTCCCTTTGAACATTGGGCGGCACGACAAAATCCTTGGAATCATGACTAGACCAGAAAAACACACAATGTAATGGTGGACAATGCATTCTTTTGAAAGACTCAAAGGAGTTGCATGACTCATGAAAGTGGATAGTTCTGGAATGAGTTGCTGAATACCCAATTGACTGCAATGATATGCAGACAAGTGCCATGTTCAAAGGTAATGACAAATTACTTCCATTATTTGCAAAATGATTCCCTTCCCATTTTCCCCATCATGATTGATGAGTGCCTCTTTTTGGTTTTACGAGTTCAAAGAGGGTAATAAAAACTCGTTATAGATCGTCTTAAGACAAGTCCAAACTCATATGTTTTATGAACCTGAGAGAGGAGGGGTTCATTCCCAAAAGAGGGTCTCTCAATGTTTAATTTAATGATTCCAATGAAAGTTAACTCAGTATCGTTCATGTTTAGAGAGTCTGAACGACCACAAAAGAAGACTCCATAGTGTCCTTTTTCGTAAAATAGTTCACCTGAACTGAAAAAGTGATAACATACCATCAGATGAATGACTCTTCAAATGCTTTAACAAGCGTGAAGAAGACAAGATCACTCGACAATATTTTCATATTTAAGGAGCCCGAAAAGAGTTTAAAGAAGACTCCACTAGGTCTCTTTTCATGATGAGAGACTTTACGATCCTGAAAAGAATCAGAAATGGACTCAGACCTTTAATGCTAAGTTTCAAGAGCATGACCAAAGTGTCACAATAAATGCTCAAAGACTTTTTCCATTTTATGGCAGTATGAAAAAGTAAAAAACAAACTCCCAAAACTTTACTGCTACTGCTCTTATATCCTGCAACGACTCAAAAACAAGTGTTAAAATGCCCCAATAACTTATATTAAAGGATTATGACTGATAGATTTTGAATAATAAATGATTTTAAAACAAAAATATAGCATGTCAAACACTAAAATGTATATAAAAGTCATGTAAATAGTAAAAAATCAAAAAAAATTACTATTTACCCATAGTAGAGAGCCTTTGGAGCATTTTCTTGGCCAAATTTTTAGTCACTGATATTGGGAGCATCCACCATCGTATTCATACACCGTTAGTTCCAGGTAATATCCTAGACTCTAATCTTTCATTTTATGCCTTCAATTTTTATTTTTAATGGTGTTTTGGGCTTATATGGTAAGCCCTAAAATCATGGAAGTGGGCACCACTCTTATCCCTTGCGGGATAAGTGGTACCATGCTAGAACCGCGCTAAAAACATAGCGCATAGGCAGTGCCACTACCTACCCTCAATGGGACACAGGCAGTATCGACCGTGGAGAAATAAAAGTGATTACACAAGAAAAATGATCTCATTTTTATTGATTTGGATGATTAAGAATGCTTCTAACAAGTCTTGTGATGGTTTTTGATAGGTTCTTGTGGATAAAGAATGGTCATATGGAAATAGAGGAAACATGATAATGATTACGCCTTCACCAAATGAAATGTGGGTTGCATAGCCACATTAAGAGACTGCGGACTCTTAAAGTTCTTCCACACACCCAGTATGGTATCACATGAGTGACTACTAGAGCATATACTCCGGATGTCAAATCTAGAGCAACAATATTTCAAGGTTGGTGCTCACATTTTGATAGTTGAGGTAGAGGAAATCTACTTCCTAACTGTCCTTTCGAGAAGGGGTGCTCCCATCTTGCTAACTGGTTCCCGCGGGGGCGACATTACTACTCAAGAGTTGATAGATCGTCACTGCATTCCTCGGACCAGGACATTAGGGAAGAAAATACCCATAAAAGTAGTGATGGATGGCCCTCTACGGACCATGTTGTTTACCATGCAGAGAGTGGTGGGAAGCCAAGGAGTACACCAGGTGTCCAGAGCGCATATGCTCTATGCCATAGAGGCCATGTTGCCTACAATATTTAACTGGGCGAAAGCTCTACCTCCGATCTTCAAGGATCAGCCAACCAAGTGTCGGCAGGGGGAGCTAAAGAAATTTGGTTTCAGTTCCATTCTAGCTTGATTATTCTTCGAGCAGGTTACACAGATGAGACCCCAGGTGGTCTTTACAGAGCTGAGGGCACAGGACCCTCGCATGCAGAGGTGGGTCCGGATTATGGCCCGTAATGGAGAGGGAAGCGGGAAGGTAAAGTTTGGTGACTCATTCTTTTGATGGTTGAGAGATTAGCTCCTCATGGTGGAGGATTATGCATATGCAAGAATTGACTTCAACAGTGACCCTAACCTACCACTCCCACATGGTGGACAGTGGGGTGACATCGGTAAGAAACAAAAGACCCTAAAATGGAAATAGTGTTTTTATGTTTTTGATGTTTTATATTTTTTATGTTAAGTAATGAGACTTGAATGTTTCCATGCAGATGTCGGAGCAATGACCTGGGGGAGCCTCCCCATTGGATAGGAAATCCAGAGCCCATTTTGTACCATAGGGTGATGATGTGATAGGGAAGTTAGAGTTGAACTTGGAGAGGTTGACTCTAGACATCCCTGATGCTTCTATTAACGACCTCCAACTGAGGTATCAAAGGCCTACAGTAGGAGTAACAGATCGTTTTATCATACTGCTATGTAGAGTAGCCCAGGAAATGATGTGTTACCACGATCATCATTAGACGATGAGTGCATGATGTATCCACTAAAAGCTGATAGCTTCAGGATTTTTGTATGGTGATTTTTACCTGAAATCCTACATGCTTCAGATGAGGTCTCATGACCTATTTTTTGTAAAACATGTTCATATATATATATACAGACTTTTACTTGGTGTTTATACGTCTCAAGTGGTGAATGTATTTTACATGAGTCTTATGTGTCTTTAATCATTTATTTACAATGAACCAAGTTTGATTTTTATGTCATGAATGGGAAATATGCCAATCTAGGATGTAATTAGCCAATGATTTAGCAACTACATTATGTTCCCTAGGGATGTGCCTATAGGTGATAGTTTCAAATGACCTTTCTAATAAGCGTACCCTCCGGAAGAGACGGAGAAGCATAGGATTCCTAAAACATGGTTTAGATGAAAAACCACTAGTTGTGAATCCATCAAGACTACTGAGTTGCGAACATCTTGGGAGGAAGCTTCAGTCAAAATACTTATGACTGCTCGATACTCGACGATATTGTTGGTAGCGGGACCAATACAAACAACTCCTGAACTGACCAAATCGTAGGTTGGGGAATAGAGAACCCAAGCAGCTGAGGTGAGATTCAAGGTGTGGTGGAAAGCACCAAATTAGAGGAAATTTCACCTCAAAATGGGCCTCCTAAATAAAATTAGTAAAATAATAGTTAAAATAATAAAATAATATTTATTAATTTTGGAGGAAGAAAAGAAAAAACTATTTTTTTGTTTGTATTTTTAACATATCTCCCCGTGTTTTTACTCAAATTTTGGTCAGGAAATCTTGTTGGATGTGGAATTTAATTTTGCATCTAACGAGCTCTCCCTATCAAAATTTGAGTAAAAAAACGGGGAGATATGTCAAAAATACAAACAAAAAAAAGTAGTTTTTTTTATGATACCTATCCCCAAATTTATATTAAAAAAGTGTTTAAGACCTATACAGTATTTCAAATTTAAAGCAATTTCATTGGCTAACACATGATGACATGGAATTTGAGTTAAAGTTAAAAGGCCCATTTTGAGTTGAAATTTCCTCTAGTGTCATCGAAGCCGTAGAAAGCCATCTACTCTACACGACCAAAACATGGTATAAATAGATACGGACACTAAACTCAAAACCATATTGAAAATACTTAAGCACACTGAAATTCAAGTAATATACATATATACAAGATACTATCCAAGAGAGATCTAGGCATAGTACCTCTTCAGGTACAACCCATTGTGAGGTTGTTGTAAAGGGATTCCATCGTAATCTATGAGCTCATAGGCTCTTTTCTCTAAAACTTTAGAAATAACGAAAGGACCATACCACATGGATTCAAACTTTCCTTTCCCTAGTTTGTCATATCTCTGATCGTAAGTCAAAACTAGGTCACCCTCATTAAAGGCATGAGGTTGGATAGACTTATCATACTGCTCCTTGACGCATTTCTTCTGTGCCTCATTACTCAAGGCAGCATCTCTCCTAGTTTCGTCAAGGTTGTTCAAGTATAAAAATCTCTCTTCCTCTGCGAAAGCGTCTGGGAGAAGTTCAACAGCAAATTTCAAGGATGGAATCTGACATTGAATCGGAAAGACAGATTCGAGTCCATAGACAAGCTAGAAAGGTGTGAAACCAGTAGTTGTTTTCATTGAAGTCCTATAATCCCAAAGAGCGAAAAAAAGGATATGGTGCCAGTTGGATTTATGGTCTCCAACCATCTGACGAAGCATCGTTTTCAAAAATTTGTTAATGGCCTATACTTGACCATTAGCTTGTAGATAATAGGGCATAGAGTTTTCATGATGAAAACATAGCTTGGCACTTAGTTTCTCCATTAGTTGATTACGGAAATGTGATCTATGGTCAGTAACTATGGACTGCGGGACTCCAAATCTAGCTATCACATGATTGAACAGGAAGAGAGCGACAATATTACTATCTTTCGCATATGTAGGCATGGCCTTAGCCCACTTTGTAAAATAGTCAATGGCTACGATGATGTAACCATGCCCCCCGGCTGAGGTAGGCTTACAATGCATATAATCAATCCCCCATTTGGAAAATGGGCCAACAGCAATGACGGGGTGTAGCGGAGTAGGATGAGTGCGCTTTTTTGGATAAAAATGTTGACAAGGTGGGAATTTCTTGACAGCCTCATGAAAATCTTTAAATACTGAAGGCTAGAAATAGCCAGCGCGAAGGATTTTATGGGATGTAGCCATCCCAGATAAATTACCACCACATGCTCCAGAGTGGCGATCCTTCAACACGTGTTCAACTTCCTCATGGGTGAGGCATCGCCGGAGAATGAAATCGATACCATGTCTATACAAAGTGTCATTCTAGAAGAGGTAGTATTTTGCATGGTAACGGATATGGAAGCGATCATTATGGGATAGATTTGGCTGAAATATTCATGTTTGGAGATAAATGAGAAAATATCCATACCATGGGTCAGTAGTGCTTATCAGGAACAAGAATTCATCTGGAAATGAATCACTAGGCTCAGATTCCATCGAAGCATAGGGAAGATCACACATGAGCTCGGCAAAGACCAAGGATTTCTTTGATGTGGATTTGGAAAATTCCAGATCAAACTCTTGTAGTATGACTATCCATCGGGAGTACTTGCCCCCGAGCACCTAACAAGTCAGGATATAATACATAGGGTTCTAGTCTGCCAATATAGTGGTTGTGTGGAGTAAAATGTAGTGATGAAATTTTTGAACAACAATGACCGTGGCCAATGCTAATTTCACCACGTGTGAATATCCGGTTTTGGAATCCATAAGATTCTTACTAGCATAGTAGATCATGGGCTCCTGACTGTCGGGATTCTCCTGCACCAAAACCATAGCGATGGTAGTAGTGGAGGCAACAATATATAAGAAAAAATCCTTTGAATAATCTGGGGGGTGTATCACGGGTGAATGAGTCAGAGCATGTTTGAGATTATCAAAGGCTCGTTGGGCTTGGTCATCCTAATAGAACGGAGTGTCCTTCTTAAGGAGACACATATAACCGTGTGTTTTCTCTGCAAAAGTGCACACAAAACAACGGAGAAATTTTTCCTTCCCTTGTAAACTTTGGAGTTCTAGAACGTTGGTTGGGGTTGGTAGAGATAAAATAGCAACAATTTTCAATGGGTCTATTTGGATGCCATCCTTGGAAACCACAAAACCTAACAGGAGTCTCATCTCAATACAGAAAACACATTTACGAGGATTGAGCTGTATATTATAATGGCGACATCTCAGGAAAATGTATTTAATATTACCAGGGTGGTCCTCCCGTCGCTGTGAATGAGTAGGGAGGTCATCAAGGTACGGTTCAACAATATGTTTTATATCGTGAAACGCATAGGACATAGCATGCTGGAAATTGGCTCTAGCATTTTTTAAGCCAAATGGTAACTTCCTATATGCAAAGGTTCCCCATGGGAAAATGAATGTCGTATTGTGCTGATCAGTGGGTAAAATCTCAATCTGATTATAACCTGAAAAGCCCTCCATAAATGAGAAGATGACACTTCTGGCAGAGTTGTTGATAATCTGGTCGATATGCGGAGTAGGAAAGTTGTATTTGGGACAAGATTTGTTCATATCTATAAAATCGATACAGACTCTAATGGTGCCCTGCTTTTTATTAACAGGGACAATGTTCGATACCCATTCTATCAGAGGTATGGGATAAATAAACCCAGCTTTGAGAAGTTTCTCTATTTCAGCTTTAAAAGCTGGAGCCTTTCGTGGATGGACTTGCCTTAGTTTTTACCTGACAGGTTTAGCAGTGGGATAGGTTTTTATTTCATGCACCACAATGGATGGGTCTATCCTCGGCATTTCTTCATAAGACCAGGCAAAAATATCATGGAATTCTTTGAAAAGTGCCCTGTATGCTTTAGATTCTTCTGCCGAGCAGTTCTGCCCAACATGAACATGCTCAATGGTACCATATTGGCTGATATGTCAATTGGATTTGTTTGAGTAATGTTGCATAAGTTTTCATTCGGAATCTGTGTCTTGCAACAATATAGGATTTTGAGGTGTGTTGACAATATCAATGGAAAACAGGGATGCAAATTCATGGTATACCGAAATGGTGTTGGGGAGGAACAAGGATCTATGATGGTGATCCTCCCAGATAGGATCATTTGTACTCATGATCTCCATAATGGACTCATCAAAATTAAAAGTCTCAGAGAGATAATCTAGAATAGGAAGAGAGGGTTCTAAACAGTAGGGTAGGTGGTAAGGGTCTGAAGCTACCAGATGAAGTTCATCAGTGTGATCATTGGAAAGGGTTTGAATGATGTTGTAAATTTATTCATGTAGACTCAACGAGGTGGACTCAACAATTTTTTTGCCCTTTGGATCATAATCAAATGACGAAATCATATTTACTGTCATTGTGTCTGTGTTAGGAGGAGTGGAGGGAAAAATTTCTATAAGGGATGAATCCTTCAACATTCCTTCCCCAATCAACTGGTAAGGAGGAGGGGATTGGCCTAACATAGGGATGTTATTAGCCGTATTGGTAGTAACATCCGGTGTATAGAAATCAAGTTGGTTAATGGTGACAATTCTCCCTATATGTGGAAATTGGACTGTTCGAAATATCGTTGAAGCGACAACAGTCATGGTGTAAAACCAATTTCTTCCTAGAATAAGGTTGTAATCTAACGGGGCATCTACTACTTCTACTTGAATAGAAACATTTTTTCCCCTAAGCTCAACTGAAAGGGAAGATATGAGACCATGGGGCTATAAACCTTGTCCATTGAAGGCTTTCAGAGTCGTAGGTGATGTTACAAGCTCGGGAGATCCAATAGCTTTCCAACAAGACAGGGACAAAACCAAAGTTGAAGCTCCTTCATCTAAAACAGTTCTAAAGACCTTATTTCCAACTACTTTCGTGATGATTTGGAAAGTGAGTTTGTGAGGTATTCTATACTTATAGTTCTCGACATTAAAATGAATCAAATTAGTATTGTCTGGGTCTAAAGCTCCTAACGTAGTTAACAAGTTTTTGCATTGTGGAGGACAACTTTGGAGTACTTGGAAGGTAGACATTGCACATGGTGCCTGAGCAAGATCTTCAACTACATTATAAAATTGAGCAGCTCGAGTACTCTTGGGTGGACACAAAATCATGTCAAGAGTAGGCTTCTCGATGGTTAGGGGGATAGTAGATGAGGATTCGGGAGAACTAGTAGAGGGAGATTTTCCTCAAGAAGAATTATCTTCTTTCTTGTTTATGGGTTTGTCGTAACTCTAATTTTGAGTTTACAAATTAATAGTATATGAGGAAATCATGTTAATTTACTTTGAAGAACTAAAGTTTCCCTGACTAGACATGTGGGCTATCAGTTGTTGTTGAGAGGGAAAAGGATCCGTGAGAACTGCGGGTGCGGGATTAGTTTTCAAAAATTGGGTGATTTCATCCCAACAAGGACACTCTTTTGTGAAATGGTCACCTCCGCATAGAAGACATGGATATTTTTCTTTTCTTTTCCCTTTATCATTATCGTTGGTGGTTGGTTTTGGATTCTCCTGTTGGTTTCCAAGTTTTTTTTTTTTAGCTTTACCTTTCTTTTTATTGTTGCCGGGAGTTTGAATACTTTGAATAGAATTCACCTCAGTGGAAACCTTGGGTGTCAAAGGAGTGGGAGTGGCACTCTGGGGTTACTTAGCATGTTTTGCTACTGATGGGGACTGGATTGAACCAACAATCCCATCAAAAGGGACTTCTGCTGGTGGCTTTACTGAATCGGTGCTTGGGCAAGGAGCTTGAGGGATTAAGTCATACAAAGTTTCGGACTGGGAATAGACCAAGTCCAGATATTGGGCTCGAATAATTGCTTGCTCTTCAATAACGACTGCCCATAGCCACATCTCAGGCAATCGAAGGCAACAAAGATTTAGTAAACCAATCAGCTAATAACTGATCTGAGATAGGAGCCTTAATAATCCTTCTCCTCCTTCTCCACTCATGGATATGATCGGATATGTGGGTGGAGGTTTTCTGTGACAGAGAATTTAAGAGATTGGTACCCATTTCATAATGGATGGGAAGCTGAAAGTGCGTAAGAAATATAGTTTCCAATGAGCCAAAATCCATAAACGAATGTTGTGGAAGTTCAATGTACCATTTTACGGCTGAACCGATCAAAGTTCGCTGAAAGAGTCTTAACCAAACCGAATCATCAATAAGGGAGTTTGAAGAACACCACAAATGGAATGTCATGACATGGTTTTTTGGATCGTCTCCCTGCTTCCCATCAAAATTTGGAATGTTCAATGGTAACTTTACTGGAATGGGAGGCCACGAGGGGTTATGTCGAATTGGGTCATTAATCAACTTGGACAAATAAGGAAAGTCCAAGGTTTCTAGGAAAGGTAACTAATGATTAGGTTGCACATACTGGTAATATTGATATGGCATATAAGTACCAGTAGGACTGTAAGTAAACTGATAGATAGGTTGTTGTGATGAAAAACTACCGAAATATCCACCCATTGGGGGTTGATTTTTGAGATCAAGACCATTAGGACTATTGGGGCCTCTGGTACCACTAGGACCACCTAGACCACTAGACCCTTTGAGACCTATGGGAGGTAAACCTACGGAACCATTAGGAGGAGGGCCACTAGACCCTCCAGGACCATTAGGAGGGAAGCCAGCAGGGCCCCCAGGACTACCAGGACCATTAGGACCATAAGGAGGAAATCCATCAGGCCCTCTAGGACCATTGGGCCCCCCAGGGGGAGGACCTCCATAAGCTGGTCTTCTGGCACCCCCTGTAGTATGTATAGGTATCCCCCCCATAGCTGGCATGTAGGACTAGTTAGGTTGCCCCCATGGAATGAAAGTATTGCTAGGATATGGAATTCTAGCATAAGGCATTCCAGTAGGGTTGGATGGATAATTAATGTTTCCTATAGGTACTTGATTTTCTGTGTAACCATACCCCCAAGAGGTTTGATTGGTTATAGGTTGTGCCCCCAAGGGCTGAACTGAACTGGATGGGGGCTTAACCACATTTGTGTGGGTAGGAGGGACATAAACTATATATTTATCTATACTAGAGGTCTATCCCTAACTAGGTATAATTCCTATGACAGACAACGTAGGTCATTCCGGGGGTTTCCCCCCAGCACTAGAAGGTAATGATGAAACATGAATTGAATGTTGAGCCCCAGGTGTAGAAGACCAGGGAGGATTGGGAACAGACATAATATGGGAGGTAGTGGGGTTGGAAGTTTGACTTGGATTATGTGGAGTCACTATGCGATCTAGAATCGGTTCAATGGGTCTCATAGAATCAGCAAGTGAACGATATCCCACAGGAACATCTGCAGAACATGATGGTGGTGTGGCCAATATGTCACCTATTTTCTTTTCAATTTCTTGTGCATGGAGAATAGCTTCCTAGTATTGTCTACGTTCGTATTCATTCAGTGAAACTTCTTCAGAAAAGTTTAAATGTGTGCTAAATGAGGCAATGGCTTGTCCTATATAGGTGTCCTGAAATGGAGCATTGGGACCATAATCTGGACTTGTAGTATCATCAACATCACCTTCTATGGGAGAATGGAATGAAGTATTACCCTGAGAAGGTTGTTGGACCAAGGGAGGCGAGGGTGAAGGATATGGTCCTCCACTTTCTGTAACCACATTCTCTCCCACTTGGGAGTTGGTAGCAACTCCTTGGTCGATAGCTTCCATAGGATTTTCTCCTGAAATAGGAATAAAATTAGGCGGCAAGCCCCGTACTCTTCTAGACTGTCTTAGCTCAGCCAGTTTGTACAGGTCCTATGTAACCTAGGGTCTCAAAACTAGAAAACACACCAAAAATTTCCCTACTCAAGCTATCGTCCAAAAAAGCAAACTTAAATGATAGGAGGAGTTCAGATTGTCAGGTCTCTCACTAGGATTGTCAAGAAGGTGCCACTCATGATATACCTCAAGGGTATGTGTGTAGTAATCTCCCCAAATGTTGTTTTCAGTGTATGGCTCCAAGCAAGATGGTCGAAGGGATTTTCTCAGATAGATAAGGTATCCTAGTGGGGTCTCTGGATATACGCAAGGTACGTGGGAGCTCAAATCAATAGTAGTGCTATCTAATGCATAACCGTTCACAAGGGGCCTTCCTATATACAATCGAGTACATGAAGTACATTTCTATATACCTCAAGGGTATGTGAAAGGAGGTTCAATATACCAATGGTATGTGGAATAACCCTGTGAGTCCTTGGATGTAATGCGGATGAGTAACGATGGATCCTACGCTTAACGACGCTCGAACACATCTCTAGCCTATCACTCAAATTGCTATGTAAATTTTAACCTATAACTACTATTAATTTTAAAGTGGATGGTTAGGTGAATGCATGGGATTTTGACATAAAAACTAAATCCATGCAGTATGCAGATGCAAATATTTCACTTTACCGTTCGTGGTATGCCTACCTACGGGAAGTAAAGAGAGTATTTTATTTTCATTTTAAAACAAAAATTCCCAAACAACTATTTTTAACAAATCAAAATCAAAGACAAGAAACACATTCCAAACTCATTTTCCTTTTCTGAAATCAATGAAAAGGGGAAGAGTCTCTTTTCCTAAAAGAAAAACAAGAAGCACTCTACATGCATATGCACTCTATTTTTTTATTTTTCTTACAACATAGATAGATCTAACTTAAAACAACAATATTTTTTTCTTTTGGTGAGATAGTACTGATGCAAGAGAGACAAAAGAACACAGAGAACTTGAAAGCTTGTGAGGCTAATCAGAGATCCAATGTCTTATGCTCAATAATGATAATGACCTAATCTCAGTGAAAAAAAATTCTTTTTAACAAGCAAAAAGAATTCCTCTATGGAAACAAAAAATGAAATCAAGATGCTAATCAAATGGTTTTTCTTTCAGTCTTTATAAAAGAAATGAAAAGAGAGCTCACTAAAACCTAAGCTTTCAAAAAAAATTCCTTTCACAATCACAACCAACAAGCACGGGAGGAAATGAATAATCAACAAGCCTAGTCCAGCTTTTGAATTTTTCAATCAAACCAATATTTTACCACAGAATTTCCAACCATGAGCATTTAGATTCTAACACACAAGCCTGACAGTGCAGGGTTGAAAGAAAACAAACTCAATTTTTTGCAAAAAATGACGAAAAAATAGTTCTGGAATAAGGCCTACCTGGCACCGCACTGGAGGGGTCTTAACATAGTGGTTCTGGATGAGCACCACTTCTAGATAACGGGACTCAAGCAGTGGCACCACTTATGGCTAATAGAGTTTAGGAAGTGGCACCGCTTGTTGCCAATAGCACATGTGCAGTTCCCTGAATAGATCCAAAACATAAGGAGAATGAAAGATCAAGTTAGAAATTAATCAGATCAAGGAAAAAATTGATGGATTGACATTAAAAAAGAGCATATAAAGTCAAAATAGTTCAGATCTGAATAGATCTGAAAGTTTCAAACCAAAATTCACTAAGCCATATGGCACATCTGACTAAAGAGAGTTGGAGATGGAGCCTGGATTTGGACAAGAGTTCAAGAACTGAGGAATAAATGAGTGAACGATAAAGGATGAAGACCTTCCATGAATGGCATAGACACCTCGAATACTGCTTCAATTGTGAACCTGTGTACCTACAAACAGATCAAACATGCAAACACATCAAAGCTACCAAAAAATCATCTACTTATCCATGTTAGTGACTAAGGAATCTAACAACATGTACATGCAAAATCAAAGCAATAGTAATGTGGAACGGAAATCATCTTTGCATTAAGAATGTATGGAGATGCTTACAACCATTGCATTAGTGTTGAAAAGCCCCTTCACGAGAAAAACACTTCATTCCCATAAGCTTCAACTTTCCTCTCTATGCTCTCCAATGACTTGGACTAGGTAGTCATTCCAACAGCATAACAATACCTCTATAGTTCTCCCCCTCAACTATGGATATGAGCTTGGATTTATAAAGCACAATGGATAGGAATAGTTGAGAGAATTGTGGGTGAGGTGGCTCCAAGATCCTACCATGGGGGATCTCAAGCTCAAACTAACCCATAATGATAGGGATAAGGGAGGAAACGAGGCTCAAGTTCTATAAGCCTCGAGAAACTTTTATTTTTCCCATTTTACCCAGGGTACTGCTTTTCTTTCCTTATGAGAGAGTGGTTCAGATGAGAACCACTTTTAGACCAAAGACCATAGGTGGTGGAACCACTTCTCTAAAATAGGATACAGGCGGTGCTAAGCAAGGTACCGCTCATCAGCCATAGGGCAAGCGCAGTGCTAGGTTTTTTCAGGTAGAATTGACAAACAGAGTAATTTTTCACTCTAAGTGTTGGGATTAAGGGAAAACATGGAAGTTAAGGGTCTTATCACATGATGGTGATAGGATTTAGGTATAATAAGGAAACACACATCCCCAATGGGGGTACAACAACATACAATGATAATATACATCAAAATATCTTCTGCAGTTACAAATACATCAAAACACACATGTTCTAATAGCACAAAAATATAGGTCATATCAATTTCCTAATACAAAGAATTGGAGGAATTTTCCCAAGAATCAGAATTCTTGGAAAGGTGGAAACTATTCTTTAAGTAATTTGCAAAAAAAATGTGAAACACATAACCGTGGACTAATGTTGACCTCTCAAATAGGTTGTGGTTAAATTGATGGATGGTTGTAGAATCATTTGAACATATGCTTGATGACATCATATGGACATGTATATTTGTCTATATTTCCATACAGTTATCCTCTCACGTGATTTTGATTTCTTTGGAAGTGGTTGACAAAGCCTCAACCAGAGAAGAATGGTTGATTGAGGCTTGGTCAACGATGGTTGTCAAGGCTCAATTGATGATGCCCAACTAAGAAGGTCTCCTAATGGCTCGAACAAAGATGTTTTCCATATCTTGTACCGACTCAAATGGTTGTGGATTGTTCGATTTTTTTTCTTTATTGATTTGGATAGTGGTTGACTGAGCTTCAACGAATCATGTGTTGATTGTATGGAATCACGATTCATTATTCGAACTTGTGAGTAATATCAATTCTGACTTGTGAATCATATCAAGTCCTATGTATCCTTATATGATTAAGGTGGTGATGTTCTATTGTAAATCTTGTGATTAATATCAAGCTAAGTATTGTGAGTGATATCTATATTTGTGTTGATGTAATTGTAACTTCGGAATCTATTCACTCTCATTTATTATCTATTGTAACTCAATGTTTATTTCGGGATGTATTTCAGTCATGTCATGCCCCGATGTTCTGATCGGGAAGTTTCGATAATGAGAAAGTCATGTCAAGTCATTGTGGGTAACCCTCCTATTGGTCAAGGGTCAAAGTCCCCATAGTTATGGGGCCCTTGGGTTATTATACTATCCTAGTGAAGTAGACCCTAGGTGAGTCATTGTAAGTCAGGGCAATAGTCCCCACCATTGTGTTACCCTCCTATTGGTCAGAGGAGGCAAAGTCCCCACAAGTGGTGGGGAACTAGGGTTATTAGACACTCCTAGAGATGTCGGCTCTAGTAAGTAATTGTTAAGTGAGGATGACATGTTGGAGTGCACTTCAAGTGAATGAAAGAATATAAATAGAGAGTGAGCCTCTCTATTTATCTCACTTGCTTGCAACACTCACACTCACTCATTGGGGTGCATGAGTGAGAGAGGAGAAGCTCTCTCAGTGTGAGAGAGAGAGACTGCTGCTGTCGGGAGATCATCTTACTGTTTTGGGGTCTTACCATTTTGTGCTGATTCTATCTCTGAGGAAGTTGTGGGTTTTTCTCCTTTATGGTTTCCCTGAGAAAAATTATTTGTCTCTTGTCTCTTGTGTTGTGCTTATGCTTTATTGTTGTGCTTGTTATTCTCTCAGTTAAAAGATCCTAAGATCATAATGCTAGCCTGAATGTTGAAAAACTAACATGGTATCAGAGCTAACTTGAGAAGAATACATTATGCAGCTATAGAATCTAGGGATTCTTACTTTTTGGGTCTCTCTCCACAATCCATCAGCAAAATTATGTTAGGCTAACTCTCCATTGAAGGGCGCATCTTTCTGTCGAAGCAGAATTCAATTCCGAGCATTTTCAATTTTCGGTGCAGAAATTAGGACTTTCTACAGAAGAGGAATTTTTGAGTGATCCCAGCATAGGATTTTTCTACTCATCAAAACCAAATTTTAGAGAGCTGGATCAAGAAATTTGGTTGGGTGAAACTCTGGGAGAGTCAAACCCTAGTTTGACCCCTAGCAAGAAAAACCCTAAATACTAAAACTGCTAAGTTTTGGTACATTCGCTATATCCCAATATTGGCGAAATCCCAAGAGTGGAAAATTGTTAGGGCCAAATATAAAATCCTGATGTACACTGTGTCCAAAATACATCCTCAGAATCGCTATATTCTGGGAGATATGATCCCTCCACGTTAGGGTTTGAGCCTCTTCTAGAATTCATCCGTAAACAGGACACCTGGGGAGAATTGAAATATATTGGGCTACAGAGGTCCAAATGAAATTCATAAATATGTTCCAGAAAAGGAACAGAATTTAATTTTGGTGGTATAAATATTAGACTCAGAAGATGAACCAGTGACACATGGCATGCCATACAACTTTGTTGTTTTGAACAGTCATGTAATAGGTCACCTTGGGAAAAGGATCATAAATCCCAAATGGTAAAACCAATTCTGATGAAAACTATGGTGTTGGATCAATAACATGCTAGTTTACCTTAGTGAGAAATTTTAGACACATAGGAGTATTAATTTTGGAGATATCACAGAAACAGTAATAGGAATTTCTGCAGAAGAAATTGGAAAACCAGGGCTTCCTGTTATGGGAGCTTCCTTCCACTGTTTTCAGAAAAGGAGTACATTGGACAACTCCATTTGAAGATATATATCAGTCTATCCAATCAGATATAAAATATTCCAAGTTTTGAAAATTAGGGTTTCTGTGACAAACCCTAGATCAGCCAGCTCCGGAATCAAGAGGGACACCTCAAATCGGTAAGATCTAATCCTTTGCTATTTTCATTTGAGGTTCTTATTTGAAAGTGATCTATCACATCAACTTGATGATAAGCTTGGTGAATTTGACAATTTCCAAGCATGGAAGTATATGATCTCTCTGAAGAAAATGAATTGGACACCTACATGAGTAGAAAGGTTCCAGTTCTAAAGGGAGATGAGGCTCAAAGCCTTACTCAAGAAAAACTTGGTCAAGACCAAGAAGATCATGGTTGATTCAGTCATGGATCAACTTGTACCACAAGTGTCTTCCCTAAATACACCGAAGATGTTTGATTCCTTGACCAAGATATTTGAAGGGAAGAACATACATCAGAATATGACCTAAAGAAACTAGTTGAAGAATGTGAAGATCCAGAATGTAGAGACCATGCAGTCATAAGAGTCTCTCAAATCAAGAACAACTTGAAGCAGTAAAAGAAGAAGTGAAGAATGCAGAAGTGGTGAAGGCCACCTTGAATGGCCTCCCAAAATCATGGGATTCATTCACGCAAGGAATGTGTGCTAGAAGGAAGTGATTACTTTCAGCATAATTCGAGAAGAATAAGAAGCTCGACTCATAAGAAGAGAAGAGAATATGGGAGCAATTGAAGATCAAGCTCTCACCATTGAAACAAGATACCTCAATCGATGAGGAATATGAAGAACTCAGCTCCTATCCACCTTAGCATTTGGATAAGAAATGATTCTATCATGAATGAAGAAGACAATGAAGCTGAAGGCTCAAGAAGGAGTCTACCCATGAAACAAATAAAGATAAGTATTCAATTGTCATTTCATGATATTATTTTGTTATGCATTTGTTTATATTCAAGTTAATGTATTAAGCATGATAGGATGTATGCATTAATGACAGTATACTACTAATATGCATGTGATGGGTAAGTAGCTCATGGTGCTATACAACTCTCCATTGCTACTTATCTAGAATGAAACCTCTTTGCTGACATATTGGATTAGTGCACAATCTCAATGTTGTCCTGGTAGAGATGGAATGCATCTAGAAAGTTTCCATGAGATATGGATGGATGTTGTATTGGCTAAAATAGTTGCACGATCATATAGTTATGCATAAGAACTTTTCATTATGAATATACCTTATGAAATGTTTCTAACCATATAACTGCATTTGACTTGTAGGAAATATCGCATACATAATCACCTACAAGAAAAGAAGAATGAAGACTTGTTCCGAAGAACAAGTGACGATAATTCAAAGACAAAGAATAATATGACAAGTGCAGTGACATCATTGATGTAGAACCTTCCAACCACCAAGAAGAAAGGGAAGACCAGTTCAAGAAGAATGATGTCAGGGTATAGTATCGAGACCTGAAGAGAAGTTCATAGTTCCATCATGTAGTATATGGAAGCATCGTGGGATACAAAGAAATATTCGTAGCACGAGGCTTCTCACGAAAAGAAGGCCTAGACTACGAAGAGACAATTGCAGAAAGTAAGAGTTCAAACACATACATGATGAGATTGATGAAGATCTTAACCTTTGCTACAAGGATGAAGATGAAATTCTATACACTAGATGCATACATAGAATGCTAGTAGCATAGGAAGCTACTCGTCACTCTGGTACATAATGTTTTCAATGCATAGAGCACAGAAGACAGAGGGAGTATGATGCTTCGCTTCAGAGGGAGTGACTACAGAATATCCTGAGGATCGGCATGGTATGACAGGATGGATAGATTACTTATGACTTTAGGATTCCAACCTTTACTTCAAGGTTGAAGGCGGAAGACCAGTGATGCTCCTGTTATGTGTCGATGCACTATTTTTCTAGGAATGGAGGTGTGGCAGAGTGTGGATGGAATCTTCCTTGGACAAGGGAAGTATGCAGTAGAGATCCTGAAGAGGTTTGGGATGATGGACTGCAATACCATGGCCACACCTATGGCATCGAACATGAATCTATTGAGTGATGCTTCATCAAACACAGTTGATGCTATGATGTATCATCAGATTATTGGGTCCTTGATGTACCTAAGACCAGATATTTTCTTTTCTGTAAACACATTGAGACATGTTCACCTGATGACTGCAAACCATGTAGGGGTACATTTGATTATGGGCTCAAGTACGATGCAAATCAAAAGATTAACCTAGAGGGTTATGTTTATTCATATTGGGCAAACAGTGCCATTGATGGGAAGAGCACTTCAGGGTGTTACTTCAGTATGGGATCAAGTGTGATCTCTTGGTTTAGCAGGAAGCAATCCTGTGTGGCACTGAGTATAGCTGAAGCAGAGTATGTCATATCTTGTTCAGCTAGTTGTGAGGTAGTATGGCTGAGGAAGCTACTGTCTGATTTATTTGATCTCCAGATGGATGCTACTTGTATACATTGTGACAACCAGAGTTACATGAAGTTGTCAGAGAATCCAGTGTTCCATGACAAGTCGAAGCACATTGAGATCAAGTAGCACTATATCAGGGATATGGTGCAGAGAGGAGCAGTGAAGCTCTAGTATGTTGCGATGGAGGAATAGATAGCTGATGTGTTGACGAAGCCATTAGCTAGACTAAAGTTCAGGTACTTCAGGGAGAAGCTTGGTGTTCTCCAGATTGAGGTTTCCTCCAAGGGAAAGTGATGAGTCCCAAAGCCATTTTGACAAGCAGGTCAGATGTAAGGGCTAAGCCATTCTATCATGGTGAGAGGATTCAGTTCCTTCCATGTCAGATTTGAGTGTTGGCCATTCTGTCGAGTAGGACAGATGTAAGGGCTATCGCCATTCTGACAAGTAGGTCAGATGTAAGGGCAGAGCCATTCTATTCATGGCTAAAGGATTTGGTTCCTTCTATGTCAAATGTGAGTGCTGGCCATTCTGTCGAGTAGGACAGATGTAAGGGCTACCACCATTCTGATGAGTAGGTAAGATGTAAGGGCAGAGCCATTCTATTCATGGCTAAAGGATTTGGTTCCTTCCATGTCAGATGTGAGTGCTGGCCATTATATAGAGTAGGACAGATGTAAGGGCTACCACCATTCTAATGAGTAGGTCATATGTAAGGGCAGAGCCATTCTATTCATGGCTAAAGGATTTGGTTCCTTCCATGTCAGATGTGAGTGCTGGCCATTCTGTCGAGTAGGATAGATGTAAGGGCTACCGCCATTCTGATGAGTAGGTCAGATGTAAGGGCAGAGCCATTCTATTCATGGCTAAAGGATTTGGTTCCTCCCCTGTCAGATGTGAGTGAGGGCCATTCTGTCAGGTAGGGCAGATGTAAGGGATACTACCACTCTCCGGGAGAGTGGAGGCACCTGGTTAGTTACCAGGTAGCTCAGTTCGGGACTGGGGGCATTTCTGGTGAGGGTGGAGGATTTAGTTCCTTCCAGGTCAGATGTGAGTGCAAGCCTTTCTGGTGAGGGTGGAAGGACTAAGTGCTGAATCCTTTTCACAGATGATAGTGATTTCCTGTCATGCTGGAGAATGTGAGTGCTGGCCCTTTTTTATGTGATTGTAGTTTACTACATGATCAGATGTGAGTGTTGGGCATGCCTTTCTAACGAGTGGGTCAGATGTAAGTGCTGGGCGTGCCTTTCTAATGAGTAGGTCAAATGTAAGTGCTAGGCAAAGACCTACCTGATGGCTAGGCCTACAACTAGCATGAAAGAAGGCTGGCTATGTAGAAATTCCTATGATGAGATAGTACACACATGATGATGACCAGATGAGATCCAGATCGAGCTATGATTGAGATCCAGTTATGATGACTTCAATCGATCCAGATGGAGTGATTGTCTAGATCTAGCAGTGATGATGTAGATTCAAATCCAGATCTATTGATGATCCAGATCTAGTCCAGTGATGATGATCCAGATCTAGTGATGTTGATCTAGATCGAGAGATGATCCAGATCCAGTGATGATGATCCAAATCGAATGATGATCCAGATCCAATGATGTTGATCCAGATCGAGAGATGATCCAGATCCAGTGATGATGATCCAAATCGAGTGATGATCCAGATCTAGCAGTGATGTTCCAGATCGAGTATGATCCAGTGACAATGTTCCAGATTGAGTATGATCTAGTGACGATGTTCCAGATCGAGTATGATCTAGTGACAATGTGCCAGATCGAGTATGATCCAGTGACGATGTTCCAGATCAAGTATGATCCAGTGACGATGATCTAGATCGAGTGATGATCTAGATCCAAATCGAATATGACTTGAAGACAAATATGACTTGAATATGATCAGGACTTGACGATGACCCAGATGATATAGAGAAGAAGACTTGTGCTAATAAATTGTGTCGAGAGAATACCTTCCTAGTTAAGAGCGAGTGTTGATGTAATTGTAACTTTGGAATGTATTCACTTGTATTTCTTATCTATTGTAACCCGATGTTTATTCTGGGATGTATTTGAGTCATGTCATGCCCCGATGTTCTGAAGTTTCTATAATAAGAAAGTCATGTCAAGTCATTGTGGGTAACCCTCCTATTGGTCAAGGGTCAAAGTCCCCACAATTATGGGGCCCTTGGGTTATTAGACTATCCTAGTAAAGTTGACCCTAGGTGAATCATTGCAAGTTGGGGCAATAGTCCCCACCATTGTGTTACCCTCCTATTGGTCAGAGGAGGCAAATTCTCCACAAGTGGTGGGGCACTAGGGTTATTAGACACTCCTAGAGATGTCGGCTCTAGTAAGTAATTGTTAAGTGAGGTTGACATGTTGGAGTGCACTTCAAGTGAATGAAAGAATATAAATAGAGAGTGAGCCTCTCTATTTATCTCACTTTCTTGCAACACTCACACTCATTCATTGGGGCACATGAGTGAGAGAGGAGAAGCTCTCTCAGTGAGAGAGAGAGAGACTGCTGCTATCGGGAGATCATCTTACTGTTTTGGGGTCTTACCACATTGTGCTAATTCTATCTCTGAGGAACTTGTGGGGTTTTCTCCTTTATGGTTTCCACAAGGAAAATTCTTTGTGTCTCTTGTCTCTTGTGTTGTGCTTATGCTTTATTGTTGTGCTTGTTATTCTCTCAGTTAAAAGATCCTAAGATCATAATGCTAGCTTGAATGTTGAAAAACTAACATGGTATCAGAGCTAAACTAAGAAGAAGACATTGTGCAGCTATATAAGCTAGGGCTTCTTACTTTTTGGGTCTCTCTCCACAATCCATCAGAAAAATTATACTAGGCTGACTCTCCATTGAAGGGCGCATCTTTCTGTCGAAGTGGAATTCAATTCTGAGCATTTTCAGTTTTCGGTGCAGAAATTAGGGCTTTCTACAGAAGAGGAATTTTTGAGTGATCCCAGCATATGATTGTTATACTCATAAAAACCAAAGTTTAGAGAGATGGATCAAGAAATTTGGTTGGGTGAAACTCTGGGAAAGTCAAACCCTAGTTTGACCCCGAGCTAGAAAAACCCTAAATACTAAAACTGCTAAGTTTTGGTACATTCTCTATATCCCAATATTGGTGAAGGCCTAGGAGTGGAACATTGTAGAGGCCAAATATAAAATATTTATGTACATTGTGTCCAAAATTCATCCTCATATTCTCTATATTCTGGGAGATATGATCCCTCCACGTTAGGGTTTGAGCCTCTTGTAGAATTCATCCCTAAATAGGACACCTGGGGAGAATTGCAATATCTTGGCCTACAGAGGTCCAAGTGGAATTCCAAAAGATTTTCCATAAAGGGCACAAACTTTATGTTCAGTGGTATAAATATTAGACTCAGAAGATGAACCAGTGACACGTGGAATTCCATACAACTTCGTTGTTTTGAACAGTCCTGTAACAGGTCACCTTGGGAAAAGGATCATAAATACCAAACGGTGGAACCAATTCTGATGAAACATATGGTTTTGGATCAGGGACATGCGAGGTTACTTTGGTGTGAAATTGTAGACACATAGAAGCATTAATTTCAGAAATATCATAGAAACAGTAACATGCATTTCTGCAGAAGAAATTGGAAAACTAGGGCTTCCTGTTCTGGGAGCTTCCCTCCACTATTTTCAGAAAAGGAGTACATTGGACAGCTCCATTTGAAGATATCTATCTGTCTATCCAATCAGATATAAAATATTCCAAGTTTTTAAAATTAGGGTTTCTGTGACAAACCCTAGATCAGCCAGCTCTGGAACCAAGAGGGACACCTCAAATCGGTAAGATCTAATCCTTCGCTATTTTCATTTGAGGTTATTATTTAAAAGTGATCTATCACATCATCTTGATGATAAGCTTGGTGAAGTTGACAACTTCCAAGCATTGAAGTATATGATCTCTCTGAAGAAAATGAATTGGACACCTACATGAGTAGAAAGGTTCCAGTTCTAGAGGGAGATGAGGCTCAAAGCCTTACTCAAGAAGAACTTGGTCAAGACCAAGAAGATCATGGTTGATTCAGTCACGGATCAACTTGTACCACAAGTGTCTTCCCTAAATACATCGAAGATGTTTGATTCCTTGAACAAGATAATTGAAGGGAAGAACATACATCAGAAGATGACCTTAAGAAACCAGTTGAAGAATGTGAAGATCCAGAATGCAGAGACCATGCAGTCATAAGAGTCTCTCAAATCAAGAACAACTTGAAGCAGTAAAAGAAGAAGTGAAGAATGCAGAAGTGGTGAAGGCCACCTTGAATGGCCTCCCAGGATCATGGGATTCATTCATGCAAGGAATGTGTGCCATAAGGAAGTGATTACTTTCAGCAGACTTCGAGAAGAATAAGAAGCTTGACTCATAACAAGAGAAGAGAATATGGGAGCAATTGAAGATCAGGCTCTCACCATCCAAACAAGATCCCTCAATCAATGAGGAATATGAAGAACTCAAATCCTATCCACCTTAGCATTTGGATAAGAAACGATCCTATCATGAATGAAGAAGACAATGAAGCTGAAGGCTCAAGAAGGAGTCTACCCATGAAACAAATATCGGATAAGTATTTAATTGTCATTTCATGATATTATTTTGTTATGCATTTGTTTATATTCAAGTTAATGTATTAAGCATGATAGGATGTATGCATTAATGACAGTATACTACTAATATGCATGTGATGGGTAAGTAGCTCATGGTGCTATACAACTCTCCATTGCTACTTATCTAGAATGAAACCTCTTTGCTGACATATTGGATTAGTGCACAATCTCAATGTTGTCCTGGTAGAGATGGAATGCATCTATAAAGTTTCCATGAGATATGGATGGATGTTGTATTGGCTAAAATAGTTGCACGATCATATAGTTATGCATAAGAACTTTTCATTATGAATATACCTTATGAAATGTTTCTAACCATACAACTGCATTTGACTTGTAGGAAAGATCGCATATATAATCACCTACAAGCAAAGAAGAATGAAGACTTGTTCCGAAGAACAAGTGACGATAGTTCAAAGACAAAGAAAAATATGACGAGTGCAATGACATCATTGATGCAGAACCTTCCAACCACCAAGAAGAAAGGGAATACTAGTTCAAGAAGAATGATGCCAGGGTGCAGTATCGAGACCTGAAGAGAAGTTCATAGTTCCATCATCCAGTAGATGGAAGCATCGTGGGATAAAAAGAAAGATTCGTAGCACGAGGCTTCTCATGAAAAGAAGGCCTAGACTACGAAGAGAAAATTGCAGAAAGTAAGAGTTCAAACACATACATGATGAGATTGATGAAGATCTTAACCTTTGCTACAAGGATGAAGATGAAATTCTATACACTAGATGCATACATAGAATGCTAGTAGCATAGGAAGCTACTTGTCACTCTGGTATAGAATGTTTTTAGTGCATAGAGCACAGAAGACAGAGGGAGTATGATGCTTCGCTTCAGAGGGAGTGACTACAGAATATCCTGAGGATTGGCATGGTACGATAGGATGGACAGATTACTTATGAATTTAGGATTCCAACCTTTACTTCAAGGTTGAAGGCGGAAGACCAGTGATGCTCCTGTTATGTGTCGATGCACTATTTTTCTAGGAATGGAGGTGTGACAGAGTGTGGATGGAATCTTCCTTGGAAAAGGGAAGTATGCAGTAGATATTTTGAAGAGGTTTGGTATGATGGGCTATAAGACCATGGCCACACCTATGGAATCGAACATGAAGCTATTGAGTGATGCTTCATCAGAGACAGTTGATGCTATGATGTATCATCAGATGATTGGGTCCTTGATGTACCTAAGACCAGATATTTGCTTTGCTGTAAACACATTGAGACATGTTCACCTGATGGTTGCAAAGCATGCAGGGGTACATTTGATTATGGGCTCAAGTACGATGCAAATCAAAAGATTAACCTGGAGGGTTATGTTTATTCAGATTGGACAGACAGTTCCATTGATGGGAAGAGCACTTCAGGGTGTTACTTCAGTATGGGATCAGGTGTGATCTCTTGGTTTAGCAGGAAGCAATCCTATGTGGCAATGAGTATAGCTGAAGCAGAGTATGTCGTAGCTTGTTCAGCTAGTTGTGAGGTAGTATGGCTGAGGAAGCTACTGTCTGATTTATTTGATCTCCAGATAGATGCTACTTGTATACATTGTGACAACCAGAGTTGCATGAAGTTGTCAGAGAATCCAGTGTTCCATGACAAGTCGAAGCACATCGAGATCAAGTATCATTATATCAGGGATATGGTGCAAAGAGGAGCAGTGAAGCTCCAATATGTTGCGATGGAGGAATAGATAGTTGATGTGTTGATGAAGCCATTAGCCAGACTGAAGTTTGGGTACTTCAGGGAGAAGCTTGGTGTTCTCTAGATTGAGGTTTCCTCCAAGGGAAAGTGATGAGTCCCAAAGCCATTTTGACAAGCAGGTCAAATATAACGGCTAAGCCATTCTGTCATGGTGAGAGGATTCAGTTCCTTCCATGTCAGATTTGAGAGCTGGCCATTCTGTCTAGTAGGACAGATGTAAGGGCTATCACCATTCTGACAAGTAGGTCAGATGTAAGGGTAGAGCCATTCTATTCATGGCTAAAGGATTTGGTTCCTTCCATGTCAGATGTGAGTGCTGGCCATTCTGTCGAGTAGGATAGATGTAAGGGCTGCCACCATTCTGATGAGTAGGTCAGATGTAAGGGTAGAGCCATTATGTTCATGGCTAAAGGATTTGGTTCCTTCCATGTCAGATGTGAGTGTTGGCCATTCTGTCGAGTAGGATAGATGTAAAGGCTATCGCCATTCTGATGAGTAGGTCATATGTAAGGTCAGAGCCATTCTATTCATGGATAAAGGATTTGGTTCCTCCCATGTTATATGTGAGTGCAGGCCATTCTGCCAAGTAGGACAGATGTAAGGGCTACTGCCACTCTCCGGGAGAGTGGAGGCACCTGGTCAGTTACCAGGTAGCTCAGTGTGGGACTGGGGGCCTTTCTGGCAAGGGTGGAGGATTTAGTTCCTACCAGGTCAAATGTGAGTGCAAGCCTTTTTGACGAGGGTGGAGGACTTGTTTCCTTCCAGGTCAGATATAAGTGCTGAAGATTTTTCATAGATGATAGTGATGTCCTGTCATGCTGGTGAATGTGAGTGTTGGGCCTTTCTGATGTGATTGTAGTTTACTACATGATCAGATGTGAGTGCTGGGTGTTCCTTTTTGATGAGTAGGTCAGATGTAAGTGCTGGGCGAATACCTACCTGATGGCTAGGCCTACAACCAGCATGAAAGAAGGCTAGCTCTGTAGAACTTCCTATGACGAGATAGTACACACATGATGATGACTAGATGAGATCCAAATCGAGCTATGATTGAGATCCAGTTATGATGATTTCGAGAGATCTAGATCGAGTGATGATCTAGATCCAGCAGTGATGATCCAAATCGAGAGATGATCTAGATCGAGTGATGATCCAGATCTATTCCAGTGATGATGATCCAGATCTAGTGATGTTGATCTAGATAGAGAGATGATCCAGATCCAGTGATGATGATCCAAATCGAGTAATGATCCAGATCCAATGATGTTGATCCAGATCAAGAGATGATCCAGATCCAGTGATGATGATCCAGATCGAGTGATGATACAGATCTAGTAGTGATGTTCTAGATAGAGTATGATCCAGTGACGATGTTCCAGATCAAGTATGATCTAGTGACGATGTTCCAAATCGAGTATGATCTAGTGACGATGTTCCAGATCGAGTATGATCCAATGACGATGATCTAGATCGAGTGATGATTTAGATCCAAATGAAAGATGACTTGAAGATGACGAGGACTTGACGATGACCTATATGATATAGATAAGAAGACTTGTGCTAATAAATTGTGTCAAAAGAATACCTTCCTAATTAAGAGGGAGTGTTGATGTAATTGTAACTTCGGAATGTATTCACTTGTATTTCTTATCTATTGTAACCTGATGTTTATTCCGGGATGTATTTGAGTCATGTCATGCCCCGATGTTTCGATCGCAAATTTTCTATAATGAGAAAGTCATGTCAAGTCATTGTGGGTAACCCTCCTATTAGTCAAGGGTCAAAGTCCCCACAGTTATGGGGCCCTTGGGTTATTAGACTATCCTAATGAAGTAGACCCTAGGTGAGTCATTGTAAGTCGGGGCAATAGTCCCCACCATTGTGTTACCCTCCTATTGGTTAGAGGAGGCAAATTCCCCACAAGTGGTGGGGCACTAGGGTTATTAGACACTCCTAGAGATGTCGGCTCTAGTAAGTAATTGTTAAGTGAGGTCGACATGTTGGAGTGCACTTCAAGTGAACGAAAGAATATAAATAGAGAGTGAGCCTATCTATTTATCTCACTTGCTTGCAACACTCACACTCACTCATTGGGGTGCATGAGTGAGATAGGAGAAGCTCTCTCAGTGTGAGAGAGAGAGACTGATGCTGTCAGGAGATCATCTTACTATTTTGGGGTCTTACCATTTTGTGTTGATTCTATCTCTAAGGAAGTTGTGGGGTTTTCTCCTTTATGGTTTCCCCGAGGAAAATTCTTTGTGTCTCTTGACTCTTGTGTTGTGCTTATGCTTTATTGTTGTGCTTGTTATTCTCTCATTTAAAAGATCCTAAGATCATAATGCTAGCTTGAATGTTGAAACACTAACAATTTGTGAGTAATATCAAGTTAAGTATTCTCATAGAAGGCACCCTATGAGAATAGATATCCAATTGTGGAGATGATCTTATGTTGTTTTAATACTGAAGTATTATGTTGTATAAATACTGTGGTCCTCCATTTGTTGAGGTGGTTATACTATGTGATATATTGCTAGTCATGGTCATTGAGTTCTAAAAGTCTCCTTTAGTGATTAGCTACCCCTAGAGTGAACTACTTTAGCATATGTCTGTATGGATCGGGGTAAATATATATGATCATCAGTATGTATGGAATAATTATTCTATATGATACGATCAGATGGATAAATAATATGCATATGGACCATGCATTAATTATTTAATGATAATGAGATAAAGCATAGAGAAAGAGAAAGATAATTTCCCATGCAAATGTTTGAGTTAAATCAAGTTATAAAGCCTTAGTAAAATATGAATGCTTCAATCAATTCCTTAGTCAAAGTATCAGTTGAACTGTTAATTAATGTAATCTGTTAAGTAAAGAAGATATTAATGCTCATCAATCAGCATGCATCAAATAACTAAAGAGGTCGATGCAAAATTTAATAATAGAAATTATGCATGGATGACACTAAGAGTGAAGCATTGATGACACTAAGAGTGAAGCATTGATGACACTTAAATTAGTTTGTTAACTAAGTGATCAATAGTCAGTTAAAGATTGAGTTCAATTCAAATTTAGTTCAAGTCAGTTAACATTCATTTCAAGTAAAGTTAACATTCAATTCAAATCTGTTAACATTCAGTTCAATTCAGTTAGCATTCTGTTCAAGTCAATCAACTTTCAGTTCAAGACAATGAACATTCAATTAAAGATAATCGAGGAAAGGAAGGGAGCTAATGTTTGCATGGAGGAATTTCTAGTTAGTTTATCCTTATGAATGAACTATGTGGTTCTCTTAGTGTATTTATTGAGCCTCCTATGTGCTACCTTCTGCATGCAAGGGTTTTTGTCTTGTTATTGATATGGAAGTTCAATACAATTGCATACATTTTTTTTTGCAAGGTTGCATTGGATTTCTCTTCTCTACTTCTTAGGTGATATCTCTTATCATGAAATCTACTTATGTGTTGTAAACAATTATTTGAAAATATACCTATCATACTCAAAGAATTGTTGGGTTTTCATTCTCCAAATTTGGAGGGGTTTCCCAGGGTATATCTTGTCTCACATGTTTGATTGATTTATATGCTTATTTATGGAGATGATTTATGTGGTTGATTTATTTATGAGATTCATATGTGGTTGACTTCAATATTCATGTGACTAATATAAAGATTCATATGTGGTTGATTTATGAAATCCATAAGTGTTGAAATTGTTTGATAGACGTTTTAAAGTTCTAGCTTCTTTGATTTTTCTCAAACGTCAACAAATTGATCATCAAATGAGATTTTTAACTGATTTGTTTGTCAACCAAGTTTTGACTACTATTTCTATTAGTTATCCTTCAGTTCTGTTTAAAGGGGAGGATATTTTTAAACCTTGATATCAAGCAAACCTAACTGTTGGACCAATTGAAGTATGTTCGAATGAATTATTTGTTGGGAGATTTGATTGAGTGTTGTTGCGAGTACTTCATTTCTTGGTGGATAGATACTTTTGCACATATGCCTAGTTGTCTACTCGACTGGTTTGTGTTGTCTTTTTTCTAGTTGTCTAACTGTCTGGGACTATATACAGTAGTAATGCAAAACATTTTCGCTACTGCATTGAGTGTGATGATGGACGTGATATTGTTTAATACTTGTTCCAAGGGTATTCACTTTATCGGTATTTTATTAGTTTGGTGGTGGTAGTTGTGTGTTGTTGTATCATATTTTATGGGTTTTTCAGTTTAGATCGAATTAAGGGGTGGAGTTGTATAATTTGTTCTTTCCTCCAAGATGAGTTCATAGGAGGAGTGTATGAATTGATGGTTCATTAGTAAACTCAGCTTGTCGTATGTGGGAGTCGGCCATTTAAGGGAGCCAATTGATGACTAAAATATGGAGTAATTATGTCCACTTTGGGTCCTTCGACCCACAATCTATGTACAATTATAACTACCTTCTATTTTTTAATCCATCTTTTATGGACGATTGTAACCAACTTGGTCCCTTGATTGTCGGGTTGGGATTCTACCTTATCATATTTATAGATATCCTTCTTCATTGGTCTATAAATAACATCACAACACATCATATTATGGATCATTAATCCTATGCTTAATGTTGATGTATTTTAAACTTCGGAATGCATTTACCTTTATATCTTATGTATTGTACCCCGATGTTTATTTCGGGAAGTGTCTGTAAAGTATTTGAGTAATGTCATGCCCCGATGTTCCTATAGAGAGATTCAATAATGTAAAAAAGTCATGTAAAGTGATTGTGGGTAACCCTCATATTGATCAAGGGTTAAAGTCCCCACAGTTTTGGGGCACTAGGGTTATTAGACTCTCCTAGAGAAGTCAATCCTAGGTGAGTTAATGTAAGTCAGGTCATTAGTACCCTAGTTGTGGTTACTCGAGCCTACATAACTAAGTTAGGATTACTCGAGCCTACATAACAGAGTTAAAGGTTAAGTGAACAAAAGAATATAAATAGAGAGTGAGACTCTCTATTTATTACACACACACACACACTCACTCACTAGGTCATGTGAGTGAGAGAGAAGAAGTTGCTGGGACAAGAGATAGAGAGACTACTACTGTCGAGAGATAATCTTTATGTTTTTGGGTTTTACTTTTGCTTTTGGTGCTGATTCTATCTCAGAGGAAGTTGCGGGGTTTTCCCCTTTATGGTTTCCTCAAGGAAAATCTTTGTGTCTATTATCTCTTGTGTTTGATTGTTGTGCTTTTTATTCTCTCAGTTAAAGATCCTAAGATAATGTTAGCTTGAATGATAAAAATATAACATGGTATTAGAGCTAACCTGAGAAGAAGACATTGTGCAGCTGCAGAAGCTAGGGATTCTTAATTTTTGGGTCTCTCTCCACAATCCATCAGCAAAAGTATGCTAGGCTGACTCTCCATTGAAGGGCGCATCTTTCTGTCGAAGCATAATTCGATTCCGAGCATTTTCAGTTTTCGGTGTGGGAAATTAGGGATTTTTACATAAGAGGAATTTTTGAGTGGGACCAGCATATGATTTCTCTCCTCATAAAAATAAAAGTTTAGAGACTTGGGTCAATATTTTTGGTTGGGCGTAACTGTAGGAAAGTCAAACCCTAGTTTGACCCCGGGCTGGAAAAACCCTAAATACTAAAACTGATAAGTTTTGGTAAATTTGCTATATCTCGGGATTGCAGAAGCATCAAGAGACAAATATTTCACAGGTTTAATATAAAATATTTATGTACACCTTTTCCATGTTTCAGCCTTAGATTCGATATATTCTAGGAGATATGATTCCTCCAAGTTAGGGTGCCAGCCTCTTCTAGGATTCATCCGTAAACAGGACACCTGGGGAGAATTGCTATATCTCGGGATAGAGAGATCCAAATGAAATTTTTCAAGAATTTTCAGAAAGGGAAAGGAATTTCATTTCTGTGGTCAAAGTTTCAGAACCTGAAGATAAATTAGTGACACATGGCAGTCGGTACAACTTCACTCTTCTGAATAGTCCTAAAACTAGTCACCTTGGGAAACCACTCATAAGTCCCAATTGGTGAAACCAATTCTGATTAAACCTATGGTGTTGGAATAGGGACAAGTGATTCTACCTTAGTGTGAATTTTCAGACACAGAGGAGGATTAATTATGGAGATACCGCAGAAATAGTATCAGGCATTTCTGCAGAAGAAATTGGAAAACTAGGGCTTCCTGTTCCGGGAGCTTTCCTCCACTGTTTTCAAAAAAGGAGTACATTGGACAGCTCACCTTGAAGAGGTATATATTTCTATATAATTATATCTAAAATATTGCAAGTTTTTAAAATTATGGCTTCTCTGACAAACCCTAGATCAGCCAGCTTTGAAACCAAGACGAACACCTCAAAACAGTAAGATCTAATCTTTTGCTATTTTCATTTGAGGTTCTCATTTCCAAGTGATCTATCACATCAACTTGATGATAATCTTGGTGAAGCTGACAACTTCCAAGAATGGAAGTATATGATCTCTTTGAAGAAAATGAATTGGACACCTACATAAGTAGAGAGGTTCCAGTTCCAGAGGGAGATGAGGCTAAAAGCCTTACACCATAAGAACTTGGTCAAGGCCAAGAAGATCATTGCCAATTCAATCATGGATCACCTTATACCACAAGTGTCTTTCCTAAAGACACCAAAAGAGATGTTTGATTCCTTGACCAAGATATTTGAAGGGAAGAACATAAATCGAAATATGACTTTGAGAAAATAGTTGAAGAATGTGAAGATCCAGAATGCAGAGACCATACAGTCATAATTTACGAGGGTCTCTCAAATCAAAGAACAACTTGTAGCAGTGGAAGAAGAAGTGGAGAATGCAGAATTGGTGATAGCCAACTTGAATGGCCTCCCAGGATCATAGGATTCATTCATGTGAGGAATGTGTACCAGAAGGAAGTGATTACTTTCAGCAGACTATGGGAAGAAGAAGAAGCTCGACTCATAATAAGAGAAGAGAAGATGGGAGCAACTGAAGATCAAGCTCTCACCATCCAAAGAAGATCCCTCAAGCGATGAGGAATACATAGAACTCAACTCTTGAAGAACCTCTTATCTATATTAGCATTTGGATGAGAAACGATGCTATTATGAATGAAGAATATGATGAAGTTGAATGCTCAAGAAGGAGTCTACCCATGAAACAAATAAAGATAAGTATTCAATTGTCATTTCATGATATTGTTTTTGTTTTACGTTTGTTTATATTCAGTTGATGTATTATGCATGATAGAATGTTTTCATTAATGAAAGTATACTACTAATATGCATGTGATGGGTAAGTAGCTCATGGTTCTATACAACTCTACATTTCTATTTATCTAGAATGAAACCTCTTTGCTGACATATTGCATTACTGCACAATCTCAATGTTGTCCTGGTAGAGATGGAAGGCATCTAAAAAGTTCCATGATATATGGATGAATGTTGTATTGGCTAAAATAGTTGCATAATCATATATCTTGATGCAAAATAATTTTTTTCATTATGAATATACCTTATGAAATGTTTCTAACCATACAACTAATGCATTTGACTTGTAGTAAAGATCACGTAAAATCGCCTACAAGCAAAGAAGGATGAGACTTGTTCTGAAGAACAAGTGACAATAGTTCAAGATGAAGAATAATATGACGAATGTAGTAACATCATTGATGTAGAACCTTCCGGCTATGAAGAAGTAACCAAGAAGAAAGGGAAGACCAGTTCAAGAAGAATGATGTCTAGGTTGCAGTATCGATACATGAAAGGAAGTTCATAGTTCCATCATGCAGTAGATGGAAACATCATGGGATACAAGGCAAGACTCGTAGCATGAGGCTTCTCACGAAAAGAAGGCATAGATTGCGAAGAGACATTTGCATCCAGTGGGATTTGAGGCACATGACAGGTAGACTCATGTGTGAAAATTAAATAAGACCTCGTATGAGCTCAGAATACACCCATGGGATAATAGATACATGAGGAGCTTGAAGAGGATGACAAGCTCACAGATGGGTGCAATAAGAATGTTTTCAAGATACAGGATCTTGGTATCCAGTGACCCTAGATGGATACATAGAATATTAGTAGCAGAGGAAGCTACTTGTCACTCTGGTACAGAATTTTTCAAGCATAGAGTATGAAAGAAAGAGGGAGAATGATGCTCCGCTTCATAGGGAGTGACTGCAGAAGATCTTGAGGTTCGACATGGTACGATAGGATGGACAGCTTACTGATGGATCTAGGCTTTACTAAGAGTAAAGCGGATTCCAACCTTTTCTTCAAGCTTGAAGGTGGAATACTAGTGATGCTCCTATTATATGTCGATGAATTGTTCTTGATAGAAAAGAGGAACTCATTAAAGTTGCAAGAAGGAGACTTGCTGCCAAGTTTGAGATGAAGGACTTGAATATGATGCACTACTTTCTAGGCATGTAGGTGTGGAAGAATATCCCTGGGACAAGGGAAGTATGCATTAGAGATCCTGAAGAGGTTCAGGATGATGGACTGAAAGGCCATAACCACACCTATGGAATCAAACCTGAAGCTATTGAGAGATGCTTCATCAGAAGCGGTTGATGCTACGATGTATCGTCAAATGATTGGGTCCTTCATGTACCTAAGAATATGAGACCAGATATTTTCTTTGCTATGAACACCTTGAGCCAGTTCCTGAAAGATCCGAGACATGTTCACTTGATTGCTGCAAATCATATTCTAAGGTACCTAAGGGGTACAGTTGACTATGGGCTCAAGTATGAGGTGAATCAGAAGATTAACATGGAAGGTTATGTTGATTCAGATTGGGCAGGAAGTGCCATTGATAGAAAGAGCACTTCAGGGTGCTGCTTCAGTATGGGATTAGGTTTGATCTCTTAGTTTAGCAAGAAACAGTCTTGCGTGGCACTGAGTACAGCTGAAGTAGAGTATGTCACATCTTGTTCAACTAGTTGTGAGGTAGTATGGCTGATTAAGCTACTGTCTGAGTTATTTGATCTCTAGTTGGATGCTACTTATATATATTCCGAAAACCAGAGTTGTGTGAAGTTTTCTGAGAACCTGGTGTTCCATGATAAGTTGAAGCATATCGAGATGAAATATCACTATATCAGGGATATGGTGCAGAGAGAAGCAGTGAAGCTCTAGTATGTTGCGATGGACGAACAATTAGCTGATGTGTTGACTAAGCCATTGGCCAGAGTGAATTTTAAGTATTTCAAGGAGAGGCTTGGTGTTCTCCAGAATGAGGTTCCCTCCAAGAGGAAGTGATGAGTCTATGATTCATTCTGTCATTGTGAGAGGAGTGGTTCCTTTCATGGTAAAATGTAAGGGCTGAGCCATCCTGTCATGGTGAGAGGATTGGTTCCTTCCATGATCAAATATGAGTGCTGAGCCATTATGAGGTGACTATGATATGTGCTCTCACATGATCAAATATAAGTGTTGAATGCCATTCTCTGAATGGAGGCACTTGTTCAGTTACCAGGAATACTCAGTCAAGAGCTGAGGGCCATTCTGATGTGACTGTGGGGTGTGTTCCCACATGATCAGATGTAAGTGCAGGGCCATTCTGATGTGACTGTGGGATGTGTTCCCACATGATCAGATGTAAGTGCAGAGCCATTCTGAGGAGACTGTGGTATGTGTTCCCACATGATCAAATATAAGTGTTGAGCCCTTCTAGCATGGATGTGGGATGTGTTCCCCACATGGCTGAATATAAGTGCTAAGCCTTTCTGACATGGTTCTTGGATGTGTTCCTCCCATGGTCATATATAAGTGTTGATCCTTTCTGACATGGTTCTTGGATGTGTTCCTCCCATGGTAAGATATAAGTGTTGAACCTTTCCGATATGGTTCTTAGATGTGTTCCTCCCATGGTCAGATGTGAGTTTTGAGCCTTTCCGGTATGGTTCTTGGATGTGTTCCTCCAATGATCGGATGTGAGTGCTAGTCCTTTCTGACATGGTTCTTGGATGTGTGCCTCCCATGGTCAGATTTGAGTGGCGTGCCTTTCTAACATGGTGTTGGATGTGTTCCTCTCACGGTCAAATGTAAGTGTTGGGCGGGCCATTCTGACTTAGGGTCAGATATAAGTGTTGAATGGAGGTTAGGCCTATAAATAGCATGAAAAAGTGATGGCTTTGTAGAACTTCCTATGAAGAGAAGAATCAAGAGATAGCACTTGTGATGACAACCCAGTGATGATCCAGATCGAGTGATGATTTAGATCTAGTGATGATGATCCAATAGTGATGATCTAGATCGAGTGATAATCCAAATCTAGTGATGATGATCTAGCAGTGATGATCCAGATCCAGTGATGATGGTTCAGCAGTGATGATCAAGATTGAGTGATGATCTAGATCCAGTGATGATGATCCAGTACTAATGATTTTGATCGAGTGATGATCTAGATCCATATGAAGATGACTTGAAGATGAATATGACGAGGACTCAATGATTATCTAGATGATACAGAGAAGAATACTTGTGCAGATAAATTCTGTCAAGAGAATACCTTCCTAGTTAAGAGGGAGTGTTGATGTATTTGTAACTTCAGAATGTATTTACTTGTATATCTTATGTATTGTACCCCGATGTTTATTTCGGGAAGTGTCTGTAATTTATTTGAGTCATGTCATGCCCCGATGTTCCTATCGTGATATTCAATCATGTAAACAAGTCATGTAAACTCATTGTGGGTAACCCTCCTATTGATAAAGGGTTAAAGTCTCCATAGTTGTGGGGCACTAGGGTTATTAAACTCTCCTAGATAAGTCGGTCCTAGGTGAGTTAATGTAAGTCGGGTCATTATTACCCCAGTTGTGGTTACTCAAGCCTACATAACTGAGTTAGGATTACTTGAGCTTACATAACAGAGTTAAAGGTTAACTAAACAAAAGAATATAAATAGAGAGTGAGACTCTCTATTTATTACACACACACACACTCACTCACTGGGGATCATGAGTGAGAGAGAAGAAGTTGTCGGGACAAGAGAGAGAGAGACTACTACTATCAGGAGATCATCTTTATGTTTTCAAGTTTTACTTTTGTTTTTGGTGCTGATTCTATCTTAGAGGAAGTTGTGGGTTTTTCTCCTTTATGGTTTTCCCAAGAAAAATATTTGTGTCTATTGTCTCTTGTGTTTGATTTTTGTGCTTTTTTTTCTCTTAGTTAAAGATCCTAAGATAATGCTAGCTTGAATGATAAAAATCTAACACTTAAATGCAATCCGATGTCTACAAACACCACCACTAGTTATTTGGAAAAATATTCTCTTTTATTGTTTATATACCTAATCCAACAGATAGAAATTGAAAAGTTTAATGGACAAAATTTTGAGCTTTGGAAGCTTAAGATGGAGTATCTCCTTATAAATAGAGAACAATGGATTACAAATTACCCAGGAATGAGCCTAGCTAGTGTTTTGAAGGATTACTGGAAAAATATTGAGACAAAAGAAAGGAGTACAATCCGACTTTATTTAGCATATTTTGTATTGTTGAATGTCTTAAAAGAAGACACAACACAGAATATATGGGAAAATTTGGATAACTTGTACCAGTCAAAATATCTGGTCAATAAGTCCTTTCTTTGGAATAAATTGTATCTTCTAAGGATGGATGAAGGTGACTTGTTCATAGAGAACCTAAATGTATTCAATTCTTTTATCAATCAATTGATGTCCCTAGATATTAAAATTACCGAGGAAGAAAAGAGCATCAATTTGTTTTGTTCTTTTTCGGATTCCTAGAATAACCTGGACTTGGCTATTTAAAGAAATTGTACCACATTGAATATTGACGATGTGGTCACATTTATATTTTTAGGAGATATGAGATGAAATAACATAGAAGGAGAAACCCATGATTCCTTGAAGATAAGAGGTCAAATGTTAAATAGAGGAAACTTGGGAAAAAACTATAAAAGAAGATCAAAGTCGAGGGATATATCTAAGACCAAATCCCTTGGTCCAATGAAGAAAACATATTGAAAATTTGACATAGTCAGGAATTATTTATAGAACTACAGGTCGGTGAAAATTGAGAAAGGAAAAGGATATTATGAATGTCATTCAAATTATTATTATTCCTTGTAAGGAGAGAAAGGCAATGTTTATTTGGCCTCCGCATCTACACATTCAGATTCCATCTCTTATTTGATCGATTGTAGTGCATCATTTCACATGAAACCTCATAGAGAGTGGTTCTGTGAGTATGACAATATCGATGGTGGTGATGTTCTACTGGGATATAACTCACCAACCAAGATAGTCAGAAGAGATAAATTTTGACTGAAGCTAAAAGATGGAAGAATAGGAACATTTCCATATTACTGGCTTAGCTCACCAGTAAGGATCCTTTGTTGTGTCTAGGGCCTTTTTATTATTCGTTATTTGATCTAATAGTCATGAATGGAATCAAACTTATACTATATCTCTGGCTCTAGGGCATTGTACATAGATGAAAGACATTTTACTAGTGTACACTTATTATACCTTGAGTAGGAAGAGTAATAATAGTTACCTTAATATATAGTTATCTCCTCATTGTTCAATAAATAGATTTGGTTAAGTGAGTTGGGGAACTAAGTAGCATTGGTCCATATAGATCATAATTATAATATTTTATTTAGAAAGATAAGTCATTTTAAGCTAACTCCTTTTAATCTATTTAATTGCTTCCTTCTTCTCTAACCACTCTCCTTCTTTACCGCTATATTGTTGTATCTCTTACTGCCTTACTACTGGTAGAGGAAAGAAAATAAATATAGATCCAATTCTAGCTAGTAAGAGGCTAATCCCAATAAACCCTACTTCCGAACACTATCGCGATGCACCAAGAACACCCTACCTGAATTGGGAAGATATTATCCCAAAGTACTTCATATCCTAGATTTGGCCCAAAACCTGATATCAGTCAATAAGATGGGGAATGTAGGAGTGCAATCTATATTTGAGAAAGATATGTGAAAGATGGTGCTAGAAGTGATGGTATTGATGAGAGGTGTTAGGACTGGAACTTTGTACAAACTATTAGCAAGTACAGACATTGACAAAAGTGATGATGTAGTTTATCCTGAATCTAATGGAACATCAGCTTGTCTAGTCAACTCAATGACTAGACATATAGGTGAAAAAGTTCTTCATGCTACGCACAATAAAGGTATGGTCGAATATCTCCCTTATTTTCCCTAATAATTCAATTTATGTGAACATTGTATTTATGATAAACAAAATCATGTAATATTCTCATCTACTGCTACTAGGAATGAGGAAATTTTGGAGTTAATACATAGTGATATGTTTAAATCTTTGTCAGTCCCTTCATTAGAAGTATCTCAGGATTACATTTATTTCATATACAATTTCTCCATATTGACATGGTTGTATTTTCTAAGGAATAAATTTGAGCTTTTTGAAAAGTTTCAAGAGTTCAAGGTCTTATAGAGAATTAGACTTATAAAAAGACATGGGGGATTCACCTTGTTGAGCAATATCTTATCATGTTCATTCATAAAGGGGGGTTTTAACTGTGAAAAATAAAGTCAATATATTATAGGTATTGAGGGGCAGGGAATAGGATATGGGGGGTTTATAGGTTTTTGAGGGGTATAAAAAGGGGTTTCTAGTAAAAATAAGGAATATATTGTAAAATAAGGGTTTTCTAATTGGAAATATGTATTGGGAGGGGGGCTCAACAAAAGGATTTTTGTAAGTAATTATCAATATCTATTGAAATTAGGGGTATTCTTTAATATCCCATGAACAAAGGCAGTATGACATAGATTCTTTAATTGAAGACCACGTGTAAAAATATCAAGGTGTTGAAAACTAACAATGGAGGAGAATTATGTGGAAATTGTTTGACCAATTTTGTAGATATCATGATATATATTGACTAAACACAACTCTATACACACCTAAATAGAATGGAGTTGTTGAGAGAATGAACCAAATGTTGATGGAGAAAGTAAGGAGCATGCTCAGTTGTGTAGGAGCCGCACACGAATTATAGGTAGAAGTAGTCGATACAGCATGTTACTTGGTGCATAATTTACCCTCGACAGATCTAGTCAACAAGATTCCATAGGAGGCTAGGGATGGTAAGAATCCCTCTCTTACATATCTCAGAGTGTTTGGGTGTGATTCCTTTGTACATATCCCAAAGGAAAGGAACTAAATTCAACATCAAGTTAGAGAAGTGCATATTCATTGGTTGCAAGAATAGAGTGAAACGTTATAATATATGGAGCCCAATGATGAAGAAGGAATTTTATAGTTGAAATGTGGTATACATAGAATTAAACGGAAATTGTAGGAATGAAGTGGTTAAAAGAGAAAAAATATAAAATAAAGAGTTTGAAATGAACGATGAAAGTCTAGAATTGGAGCAGTCAACTTAATCTAACAAAGAGGTGGAACAATAATATCCATATGTCAATAGGTCTAGTCGAGCAATGAAACAACTAGAAAGGTATAGTCCACCTGAATTCCACTCTAATTTTCCGTTATCTTCCATAGAGGATGATCCCAAGTCAGTAAATAAAGTGATTGACTCGATAGAGTGTAAAATCTAGAAAAGGGGTATGGAAGAAGAGATAAAATCCTTGAAGAAAAATGAAACATGGGATCTAGTCGCATTACCAAATGGATGGAAACCTGTCGGAAACAAGTTGGTGTTCAAGAAAAGGTTAAATGCAGTAGGTCAAGTCTAGAAGTACAAATCCTAACTAGTATCAAAAGGGTATTCTCAAGTCTAGGGAGTCGACTACAATGAAATTTTCTTACCTATTTCTAGGATAACTTCCATAAGGGTACTAATTTATTTAGTTGCAACACTTGATTTTAAGATAGAACAAATGGATGTAATGAAAACATGTCTTCATGGTGATCTTGAAGAGGAAATCTATATGAAGCATCGTGAATTTTTTATAGTAGATGGAAAAAAGGAATTGGTCTATAAGCACAAGAAGTTTCTCTATGATTTAAAACAATTACCCTAGATGTGGTATCAAAATTTTGACGTTTATATCTAGTAGCTGGGGGTTTTGATAAGTTAGGCCAATCATGGTATGTATTGGAAGAAAGGTATGGATCATTTCATATATCTAGTTTTATATGTCGACAACATGCTGTTGGTAAAAAATAGCATGGATTTGATAAACGAGGTAAAATTGAAATTATCCTCTAAGTTATACATCAATGATATCGAAGCAAAAAATTGAATTCTTATAATAGAAATTCAGGGAGATTGTGTGGGTATAAGTCTCTGGTTAAGTCAAAACAAATATGTTGGGACAGTTTTGCAACATTTCACCATGAATGAAACTAAATAGATTAAGGTCCATGTTCTTAAGGGAGTCAATTTATATGTTGAATGTTATCTGAAGACACGAGAAGAAAAGAAGTACATGTTATGTGTGCCCTATGTTAGTGTGTTTGGTAGTCAAATGTATGATATGGTTTGTACACGATTAGATATTTCCTATGCAATGGGAGTATTGAAAAAGGTATACATCGACACATGGAAAAGAGCACTAGGCCGAAGTCAAGAGAGTATTCAAATATATGCATGGCATAACGGATAAGTTATGGAGGAGAACCAAAGGATAGCAAGGAAATTAATGTACATGAATTTTTTGATTATGAATGGGTCGGAGATATCAACCGCAAAAGATTGACCAATCGATATATGTTCAAAATATTCAGTGTAATAGTTAGTTGGATGTGTAGAATGAAGTCGTTCATTGGATTATTGACTATTGAGGCTAAATACATGGAATTTACTCATGCATGTAAGTAGGATTTTTGGTTTTAGAGATTGTGTTCAAATTTTGGGTTCGAACAACATGTTATTATGTTATCTTGTGACATTCAAAGTGTTATCTTCCTAGAAAAGAATCTAGCATATCATTTGAATACAAAAAATATTAGTGTTCAATACCATTTTATGAGGGCGATAATGGAGAACCCAAATTAGCTGTTGTTGGAAAAGGTATACATGGTGAGGAATGTTATAGACTCATTGGCCAAATTCGTGATCATAGAGAAGTTTTCTTGGTGTAGGGAAATGATGGGCTTGTCAGACCTGCTTAAGTTAACTAAATTTTTGTGTCTCCTATTTATGCAAAGAAGACAACAAGTGGGACAATATTGGGAATGTTATATTTTGTGCATGTGGATTAAATAAAATGTTGATAGTCAACTGGTATAAGATGATAAGAGTTGGAGGCAATATACAAGAGAAGTATGCTTGCTTGAACAAGTTGTTTGGTCGAAGGCAAATGACTTGGTCGATAGGAAGTCAACGAAACGACTAAAATATAAATGGGTCATTGACCAAATTTGAGCCATTCAAGTTGATTATAATAGAATAACTGAAATTTGGTTGGATTGGTTGGATTGTCATTAATGAGCAGTTGGTTATATTGCATCTATAAATAAGATGTAATCATTATGGATGTGTATTGTATTATATTGTGAGATATAGTAGTAGTGTGTAGCATGACCATGTAATGAAGTGGGATTTGTGGTCTAGAAATGTTTTTGAGTGTTTGATTAATAGATGAGAAAAATCTCACTTGATTGTTGGTTTTCTTCCAAGAGATAGGTTTCTAGTATAATTTATGTGTAATGTGTTGATGTTATTATGTTTCATTGTCTTATTTTAATGTTTTTAACTATATGAATCAATTTTCAAACCTATTTTAATCAGTATTAATTAGTACAAAATGAGAGATAAGAGGCCAAAAAAGTGATGAAAATCTACATATAAATGACCACTTTTGATTTGGCGATCATTGGTGTCTAATTTCCGGTCTCTTATCATGCGACCAAAAATATGGTCATATTTATCTTGGTCATTTATAGCTTGTATTACGGTCATTAATTTGTTCGTATACTTGGTCATTAATTTGGTCACATATTTGGTCATTAATTGAAATTAGTGACCAAATTAATGACCATGATACAAGCTATAAATGACCAAACTAAATATAACCACATTTTTTCTGTGTTAAGAGACTCGAAACTAGCCACTAAAATTGCCATTTGGTCATTCATATGTAAATTTTGGTCATTTTTTGTCACTTATCTCTCATTTTTTGTTACTTGTCTCTCCTTTTTTGGTCACTAATGTTGTCAGTTCTAGTCATTTTAAATGCAAATTTTGGTCATTTTTTTTGTTCACTTATCTCTCATATTTTGGTCACTAATTTAGTCCTTTTTAACCTATATTGAAATATCATTAGGTAACAGAGGAATCGAACCACAAAGATCCTTCTTGTAATATAGGTTCTCTTTCATTGAGCTAGCACCCTTCAAGAATTTAGGAACCTAACTTACAGAGTCCTCTATAATGGTAAAAAAACATCAATGGATTCCTTTGAGTATCTAATGGATGGAAAATGATGATAGGATGTATAAGTTCATAATATGTGATCAAGAAAGTTATGAAAACAATGCACATAGATATGGAAATGCTATAAGACTTTGAAATCCAATAGGAAAAACAAAACATGGAGATCAACCCATTCTGAAAGCATGTTTGAACACTTGTAAAAGTGCCTAAAGGTTTTAATTTAGATGAACTCAAATTGAAAATTTGTCAATAATCCATCAAATAAACTAATAAAAAAACAAACATTTCTCAATAACTAAATCAGTATTAAAAAATATCCAACATCACAAATCACATCAGTACAATTGCCTAAGTTATTGGTTAATTCAAGTATAAGGAACTATTTTGCACAAAATTTTCATATTTATCATCCTTCCAATTAAAATCCATAGTGAAGTTAATGGGAGCATAAAAGGACATATTTTTTCCATGATTTCTATATTCATAAACAATTTAACATAAAGTTGTTCTCAAAATTCAACTCTTACTATAATTAAAATTATTTCATTTGTGTCTAAGATTTACAAAATATCATATAGAGATCATCTTCAAAATTCTTGTGCATCAAGAAAAATAATTCTTTATAGTACAATTCAATGAACATTCATCCAAAGTGCATGCTATGCATTTAGTGTTGATAAGTTAGTCCTCCTGGTTGTATTTATTAAGTAAATGAATTGGAATCCCACCTAAATAAACTTGCTCAAAGAAGCCCTAGCATAAATGTAATATCGGGCTTGGTCACTTAAGAACCCCTATAAATTAATATTTTATGGGTTTGGAACTTGCTTTTGAAACAAAATACCATCATAGCACTGTACAAAAATGGGTGCATGTACTATGTGATTGAAAAACCAAGAATTCATGCCAGGCTTCCATCCAACATTTAGATGCTTGTTAGTTTCTTCTACTATAGGCTCCTACAAGTAAAACATGTTTAGTGAATGTTTCCTTCATATCATAATATTTAATTAGAAGGTAAAAGTTCATGATGGCATTGATGAAACAAGATACCTTCAGAATTATGTCTTGGATCTGTGCAGGAAAGGACTCTAGTTGAGATGCATGCATTATTCAAAAAACACTTTACTTCAACATTTTTATCACTAGAAATTATGGATATGTTGTAACCCCATAATTCTATTATCAATATAAAAAAGAGTATTATTTATAAATATTCTAAATTAAAAGGAAATGAAAATCTCTACTTGAATCTAAAATAAATGTAAAACATAAGAATATGGTGACATAGAATTCTATAAAACCTCTTACATTCTTCTTATTATTAAAGATAAAATCAATTTGCATTCAAATGTCTAGTGTTCCAAAAAAAGGTAAAACATTTATGCTACAAATACATACATATAGAATTTTCAAAATATAGTTTTATAATTCTTAAAGAGGAAAAAAACACAGAGTAGAAACATGGAATAGAGAAAGGTAATCAAGCATCATCAAATAATTCGATAGCAAGAGAAGATAAAAGGGTTCCCTAGCCACATAGGTTATAATATGCGTTTACTAAGGTCATTGAAATGATTAAACACTTTTCATATAAATTGAGGTAGAACGTGATAAAAAAGGAGCAAATTCCTGAATGGGAAAACACTAATACACTCTTAAGTTGATTATTGAAATTTGAAAATTGCAATTTCTTTACAATGTTGAAAATTAATTACATTGCAAGTGCTCACTAATGGACACAAAAAAAAATATTGAATGATAATTTAATCTAGATGGTTCAATGATCATAGGCTACAATACCAAATCATTGACAGTTAGTCTCGAAAGTGAATATGTTTGGTATTGGAACATGCTTGGTAACTATATAGGTTCACAGTTCTAAAATTCATAAGCTATCCCATGAAACAAAATACCATCATAGAACTGTACTTATTTCCATATTATCATTCAAAAGAATGAAGCCAAAACTATGGCTCTCCCTACTTATTATAGATAGTATGGAAATGGGTAATTAAATTCACCTTTTATGGTAAACTAAAACTGTATGAATTGAAAGTGAAGAAAGATATGCAAGAACCAAAAGAACAGAGTTTTACAACATACAAAATTGGGAGCCTTCAATATCCATGATAAAAACATAAATAATAGGTAGATATTGACAAGTTATTTATTCATCTTAGCATTGTTATAATTTTGAGACAACCAAGCCTAGCAATGATAAATTTTAACATCCCTTCTGAATGTTCAAGTTTCTCCACAAATATCCAAATTTGTTTCTACATTCAAGTTTGTGATGCAGAGTTGTTCCGTTTTTAATATCTATTAGGTAACTTTCCTTCATATATCAGTTGTATATATATGCAAAAGTGATAAGTTACAAGGATTCTTTGTCCCACGCTATGTTTTCCAATGTTATTTTATTATATCAGTTGTATATATATGCAAAAGTGATAAGTTACAAGGATTCTCTGTCCCACCCTATGTTTTCCAATGCTATCTTATTAAATCACCTGCCAAAAAAATGATGAACACTACAGAGGAATCAACACAGTAAGGTATTCAAACACAGAAATTGAGAGGCATATCGCTTTCTCTCCTAAAGCCTACCCAAAACTAAAAAATACACATATTTGGGTTGTTGTTGATGCTTACTGCAATGAACTTCTAAAATACACTTTCGATCCACTAGTCATTAAGATAAATCTAGGTGATCAAAAGAAAACAGAAGATATCCCTATGAACTCTACCTAAAATTTGTTTTACCCACTTCTCACAAATGTCACCATTATGATACACTTCCAGAAAAAGAAAAAAAAATTTCACTACCAAGTGTTGAATTGTATTTAGAAAAATAGAAAAGCATGAGCTTTGTCGCTACCCCAAAAATGACTAAAACAAACAATCTAAAAATTCCCTAAGCCAAGCCTATAATTAATTCATATTAAGGGCATGCCAGGTGCACCAAAACTTTTGCAAATTAGTTTTAGTTTATGAGCCTGCATGTGGAACATAGTGCATACTCTAACTTCGGAAGATTATCACTTGTTCAACCAGGTAAACAAGCTTTAACTTAAGTAGATTATGACTTGTTCAACCAAGTAAACAAACTTTAAGTTTGAACGATCATGAAATTTGGATAATTTTGCATGAAACCATGATTATTAAGTTATGGAAAAGTCACGCAATTAAGTCGCGAAGAAACAAACTAGAAAAAGTAAACTTAGTTAAAATGGTCCAAGGCCCACGCAATGGGATACAATTACTGAAAATCATCAGTAATGTAGATAACAACTAAAAATTTGGCATCTGACGTATTGAAATCATGAAAATCGGTCAAATTTATCTGTTGAAAATGTTTTAAAGAATATGCCATCACCGAATTGAAGTGTGAGAAGATGCAATATTTGCTTCATATTTTCATAGACACAGACAACAATGATCACTCAATATTAGAAATATACATTACAATGAAACCCATAATCAATTCAAGATACATGAATTTCTTGCAATGAAACCCATAATAAAACCTAGAATCGATTTAAGATACATGAAATTCTTGAAATTGGAAATTGTGGATTTTTAAACCATTGCTCATGGCCATTAGATACAAAAGGTTATGCAAAGGGCCAATGTCTAACAATTATGCTTGAAGGTTATTCTGTGAGAGGTCAATTTTTTTTAAGAGAGAAACAAGGGTTTCAATTTCTGAAGGGATGTAACCATTGAATTTACAGCACTGAAAATATAATATAATAAGATTGTTAATTTCACTAGATTTCACCATTGAATGAGTTTGACCCTACCCACAGATAGACCAAATTGAAACTAGATCTAAATAAAACAAAAAATATAAAAGAAACTAAAATGGAAGAAAGACTTACAGGAATCCTCACACCTTATCAGCAAGAAAAAATCGCAAAGATGAGGTAGATCTAACGTTAGTAGAACATGGGTGAGATATTTGTCTTGGAAACAATAAACCAACATAGATCCATCTAAAAGGGGATCTACCAAGCACCTTGAGGGATGAAATCTCTTAAGGGGAAAACCCTTTTTTAGAGTGGAAATGTTAGGAAATGTGTAATTCAATGTTTATGGTTTTAGTTTATCTAATTTATGTTGTTTTATATATATGCGATTCTAAATAATTTTAATTTTAATTTAATCCAACATGTTATTTTTAATAATATTTTTTTATTATTATAAAAGACATGTGTCAACTCTAGGATGAGCATGGAAGGAGTTACATATCTCTCCCCTATTGGGTTGTAGAATGCATCTCTTTGATGCAAAAACAATCGAAATCCCATATCATGTACCATTGAAAAACATGAGTGGCCTCTCATATCCCTTCCCGCTTTCATTATGTTTGTTTAGTTGTTGTTTTGTTCATTTTTTATTTGTTAATATGAGATATATTATATATAATATAATATTCCGTTATAATATGTTGATATGTATTAATAATATTACATATTATAGTGCAATGTTTATATATTATAATATAACAATATTATATAATTTGTTCTAATATTAATATATTAGGCGCAAGGTTCATAATGGTTTTAGCTCGATGATAACCTAGAAGCAATGTCACTCCACCACAACATTTCCTTCCCATGCTTTAGGTTTTTTAATGATAACCCTAGGGGGTTGCTATAATCCAACTAGGGTAAAAGATGAATTATTCAAAAGGAAAAATCACATTGATGATGAATGTTTATTAAGAAAGGACATTAATGATATTATATCATCAAATATGCCAAAATATAATGTTTTGATAGGGGGTGTGGGTGATTGAAGGTTATTTTCCTTAGTAAGATAGCCTAGGAAGATACAAGATTTATTATACTCAGTAATGACTACTATATGAGAGAAAATATATTGTAGTTGGACCAATGATCCATATTTTATGAAACAATGAGATTTACCCTTCGGTAAAATAGTCAAAATGAGGTCAAAACTAGGGAACACCCAGGGTTTGTTGTTTCTATCCCAAACAAATTATAGATTTTAAAAATTAAAACCATCCCAATAATGATGAATGAAGGCTATTATAGAAAAAACGAGGTACCACCAATCATAAATAATTATTTTTAGTAATTTCAACCCCATCATGAAAAGTCAAGAAAATGATAATCAAGCTAGAGTGTGTATGCATCAATTAATTTCAAGTAGTATTTAGGGTTGATTTTAATCAATATTTTCAATCAATATAGGGTTTTCAAACATATCATTCATCAATAAATAGGGAATAAAACCAAGCATACATTTAATAACATTTGAATTGTCATATGAGCTTAAAAGTTTCAACTCGTGATTGGGTGTTAAATAAAAAGGTCCACTTTAACAGACGTCAAATTTAAATATAAAGATAGGTTAATTAATGTAATTAAACTAAGAGGTGACTTGAAAAGTCATTTCTTTTCCCCCACTTAGGGTATAAATTACCAAGGAACCTATTATGTAATTCATCTTCTACATTATCAAATATACATTTTACACTACGTTCTTTGTCTATTCTCCATCCTTTATTCTTCCATTGGTATCAAATCCTCTCGGCTCTCAACACCATCCCATCACTTTTCATCCTCCACCACTCCCACCATTTTTTCAACGACGTCCTCCTTACCATCACCATGCTCTCGCTGCCCTCCACCACCTTCCTTCCCTCTCCCACTTCTCCACACATTGTTCAGCCTTCTCATGGTGAGCTGGCATCGTACAGTGAATAAAAATAAGTCCACGTTTAGCTCTGAGAAAATTCTAGCAATCACTAGATCAATGGACACTCTATTCGATCAAATCAATGAGAAAGTTAACAATAACTACGAAGAACTCCACGCAAAAATCAAACAAATGAGTGACAATTCGACATCAAATTGGACATAATTCACGTCGCAAATAGAGAATAAATTCCTCACTCTACAGGAAGACCAAAAGAAAATTCAGGTAGTTTTAACCGCTATCTTAGATAGATTACAAATATCGAATGACCTGCAACCAAACTTTCCCAAAATATCGTAGCGTCAATATCCTTTGTTCAACATATTGTCCTCAGCCTCATATACACAAGGACGCAAAATATGGGTGAAAGTAGAGTTACACAAATACAATGAGAATGAACGACAGTGCATAGTGTAGATTATCAAAGTTGAGGAATACATAGACATCCACAACATCCATTACGACAGTGATAAAATTAAATATGCCTCCATGCATCTAGAAGGTGGCGCTTACAACTGGTACTTATGGTGGAAGAATACTGCAAGAATATGTTCTCACAACTAGGTTAGCTTCAAGAACGACCTCATCAAATTATTCCAAGGCGTTGAAGAAAAAGACTTATTTTCCAAAATCACAAGGTTACAACAAAAAAGCAGTGTCAATGAGTACAACTATGAATGGGAAGCATTGTCAACTCGAGTTCCAAATTTAATCAATGACCAACGACTACAGACCTACATACACGGTCTAAAACAACACATCTGTGATGAACTAAAGTTACACAACATCTCTACCATGGAGGAAGCATGATGTAAAACCAAGATTGTTGAAAGAAAATCCGTTCATACAAATGTTGACCAATATGACTCCAAAAAGACCCCCCTCCAATCAACATACATAGGAAATCCAAGATATACACCGCCTCAACTTAGGGAAGGAACGAATCCCAGTTTAGAGGCCCAGAGAATAAAGGAAGGGAAATGTAAGTTATGTGGAGACAAATGGGATCCTAAGCACATATGCTTACAAAATAAATTGTATGCCTTTGAAGTAGAGATGGAAGTCAAGTAACCAATTGAGAACTATGTGAATAGCCAACAATAATACCACCCAGGAATCGAGGAAGAATCCCCATAAATATCGTTAGCCACTATTACCTGAATCTCCCAACCGTAAAAATTGAATATTAAAGGACATATAAAAAAATTTAACAGCATAGTTCTCATCGACTTTGGAAGAACCCATAAATTCATTAATGTCAACCTTGCTAAAATATTTAACCTATTTATTTGTCCAGTACCTAACATGAAGGTTATGGTAGCAGATGGCAAGAAGATTGACAATGTGGGAAAATTTCACAAGGTTAAGTTACAAATGCAAGAGTATAACTTAGAATCAAATTTATTTATGGTACCACTCGGAAGATTCAACGTAGTATTAGGAATACAATGGTTACAAACCTTGGGTACATACTCTGCAAATCACCAAGAACATTTTATTGAATTCCATGCGTTCGAGAAAACATACAAATTATATGGGTTCCAACCACCTCCAACACAGCTAGTTACATCACATCAAATGGAAAATATATGTTGGAAAGACACACCAAAACACATACCTCAATGTCAAGAAATGTATATTCTAACAAGTGAAGGAGACATATACAAACACCCAGAGATACAAGAGCTTATTCGAAAACATCGCAAGGTGTTTCAAGAATTACCTATGGAGCCCCCACCAAACAGAAAAACCGAACACATAATCAAAATAGAACCAGGGATAAAAACTACCAGTAACAAACCATATAGATATCCACATCAAAGACGTTGTGATAGTTCATGTAATCATTTTCGTCAAATAATCTTTGAGGACAAATCTTCCCTTAAGGGGACGGCAATGTAACAAACTCCAAATTTAAATATTAAGCTAGGTTAATTATTGTAATTAAAATAAGAGGTGACTTGAAAAGTCACCTCTCTTCCCCCACTTAGGGTATAAATTATCAAGGAACCTATTATGTAATTCATCTTCTACATTATCAAATATACATTTTACACTACGTTCTCTATTCATTCTCCCTCTTTTATTCTTCCATCCCCCAATTTTTTAAATTTATGAGAAAACTCTAGAATACCTCTGATGTAGTGGAATCACCATATTTTCCAAACTTTAGACTTGATACTTTCCTTCTTGGACAAATTCAGGTTGAATGGGTTGTGTAGTAGCCCTACTCGTCGCGTTGTTTTCTAACTATGTCGTAGCTTGTTTCCAAGATTCTAGAGACTCCTTAAATAATACCTTATGTTTCCCCACATCAAACTCTAATCACCAAGTGTCTCTTCCCTTATGTAGAGGGGCATCCAATTCGAACTAAAATTGGACCATATTTAGCCCAGAGGATTTTTGAAGGTATCATCGTATTCATTGCTCCCATGGGTCCTAGATACCCATTCATGGACTATATATTCATGGATTTCTCTAACACTTCCCATTGATTTGTCCATTTTTGTTGCAAGGGGTACTCGAGTCAGAGATAACAATCGTTGGATTGCATCTTCCACTACTCTAAAATTCATCGTTTTACCAAACCTTGTCCAAGCCATGGACCTTGAATAGCCTATAAGCACATATGAATGTCCATAATGGTTTTTTCCGTAGGAATTATTATAGTTTCACCACAATGGCTAGTGGGGACTTGAGTGATAGAACCTATAACTCTAAAACTAGATTAGGATGCTACGACGACCCCAGATTATCTTGATCAGTAGAAAGGGATCCATTGGTTGTGTGGAAAGTGTGTTGTTGGGATGTGTTAATGGATCCAATGGGGAATCCCATCCCAACAGGATAAGAGAATGCTTTCTTACCAACATGATTTAAGCAAGTGTTTTATAAAACCCTTCCATTTTACACCTCGAAAAATTGTGGGACTTGGTGTGAGGGAGTAGAACCCTCCCGACCAAGATTTTTTCTTTAACTTTTCATGGAACATAAGTTGTGTGATAGAGCTCACCTGGAGTATTTTCACCAATGGTTGTATAACCAGGATGGAGATTCGATCAATGGAATCAACCTCTATGTAACGTAGTGGAGTAACTACACCCAAATCCTCCATTGATTGAGCCATAATAAGGGTTTTATGGACAATATCATTCCCCTGCGTGGTCACATTTCTCCGGAATTGGGGGGTTTCCAAATGTTTTGTTTAGTACTCGACATGTTGTGTAATAGTTTCAATGTTTCTTTTATTTTAAATATTATATTATAAACATGTTTTAATAACATTATAT
>LPNX010127859.1:71500-81553 GCA_001517045.1 Pseudotsuga menziesii
TGCAGGTTGTGGAATTGACCATTTTGAGCTAACATGATGAAGTAAAATACATTAACTTATCAAAACTTTAAAAGACTATCGAATGGATCAAATAACAATGGTTTTGTTCAAATAAAATATGAAGATGGTCAATATGATGAGCCCAACATAATGACACTAACTTCACAACATGACAATGTCGAGAAAGAAATACAACAAATATCCAAGACTAAACTCAACCACATTATGATGATTCACATGATCGAACTTGGATGATCTGTTGAAGAGATAATACGAAAGAAAAAATGGTGAAATAAGATATGGACATGATAAGCACATAAAATCAGATGTGATAGCATATCAAATCTTGCAAAAAAGTTAAGTAAGTTCTCCTATGGTGTCATGTTTTTACACTATCTCATGTTTACGAATCCATCTACAATATTACAATTTACTAAATTTTAACACTGCAGATGAATTCAAGGACCCCCTAGAAACAAGTCTATGAATCCATATGCAATGTTAAAATCTAGTAAATTGAACAAATTTATTGTCAAAATTGTAATTTTCCATTGTCAGAGTGACACAACTGAAAAATGACCAATTGTTAAGTGGTCATTTTTAGTTTCATTATGTGTTACTTGTGATATCTTAGCTTAGGATGGTTTTTATTAATGCTTGTACCATAGATGTATTGAAAATTAATTATGGTACCTTGGGAAGGATGTAAAGCTTATAATAAAAATTCTTATGCTCCAAGGATAAGAGACTATGTGTAAGGTTGTTAATGTATGCGTTGTAAATCTGCTTCATGCATTAATGTGAGATTTGACACATGAAGGGGATACAATTTACTAAATTCTAACACTATAGATGGATTCATAGAAAAGGGGTTTTTGAATCCATCGGCAATGTTAGAATTCAGTAAATTGTAAAATTCATTGTCAAAATTGTAATTTTCCATTGTCAGAGTGACACAACTAAAAATGACTAATTGTTATGTGGTCATTTTTAGTTTAGTTATTATTCTGTGACCAAATTGATCATTTATCTTGATCATTTTTAGTTTAGTTCTTATCCCTAGAACAAATTGGTCATTTATCTTACTCATTTTTAGTTACCTCACTTAAAATTTCTTAATTTTTTTCATTTATCCCTTGAAAACATAGTGGCGACCAAATTTTTTGGTTTCCTGGTCACTTATCTCTCATTTTGTACTAGTGATTAGACCCAAAAACAGTTGGAGAAATGATGGTATCTACTATGTTCATGAAAGTTATCATAGGTTGCTAAATAATTGGGATATAACCCTCAATCCAATATGTGGGAAAATATATGTAATCCAAAGGGTTTCCCTAAAATTATTTCCTTCCCTTTAGTATTAGCACATAAGAAAATCCTCACGATACATTTATACTCCTTCTCGTTGTGTGTTATTCCTTGAGGAGGAAGAGAAGACCAAACACCTATTATTAGAATGTGAATTTTCTCAAAAGGTTTGATCATAATAATTTTTTTAATTGGGGGAGACCATAACTCTTCCCTCCTTCTAGAGTGACCTCTTTTCTAGTTGGAAACCTTTCTATCGTAGTTCACTTTTTAATAAGCCAAATATGAGCAAGCTTTGGATGGAAATTTCTAAGTATATCCATTGGAAAATATGGATTTCTTGAATTAATCCATTTTTAATTCAAAATCTTTCATCCTGTAACACACAACAATTAAGTCCAAAGTCCTCATGTTGGAAGCTCTCAACTCACGATTAATCTTTGAAATCAGGCAGGAAAATCTCATTATTAAATAACATCTATGACTCCGCAATATGTTGACTCGTATCTCCCCTTAGTAAAAACTTCATTCTCAAAATCCACAATTCTCTCTTCTTTGACGACTGGTGTCATTTCCCCAATTAAATAATTTCCAAATAAGACTATTTGCAAAATATGTTTCACCAACCTACTAGTTCCCTAGGTTGAGATGGAGACATAAATTTTGTAATAATGGGATATGGGACCCAAAATAAATTTGTTTTATCATATTCACATTTAAATGGTTCACATAAATGATAAATTCTAATAAAATAAGGTGGCACGGGTTCATGAAGACACTTGGAAGCTTGTGGTGCCCTTGGGTGACTAGATTCCCTACACACTTGGCATGATATTCATCCAATTTATAACACATGGGTAATGTAACATTATTGTATGGTTATGTGGTGTCAAATATCATATAATCATCCAAGTAATTATAATTATTAAAGGAGGGTAACTCCCATGGAAGAGGAAGAGACTAGAAGACAATGTGTGTCACTTGGAAGGAGATTTTATGCACTCTATGACAACAAATGATGGAAGATTCTATGAAAAGTATGAAAAATTCAGACATGATTGCTGACATATGACAAATATGACATGACATGGATAAAAATATCCACCAAGAAGTTGAATTTTGTAGTTAGAGGAAACCATTCAAATTGGGGAAATAATTGGAGCATGAAGAGGAAGAGAAGTGTCATGAGAACCACTAAGATGAGTTGGAGGAATATCATGGATGTAAATTAGAACTTAGGAGGCCTCATGAAGTTAATAAAAGGATTTGATGAGTAAGGATAATATATTTTGATCATTTTTTAATTTCCCATTGGGATTTTGGAGAGCTTTTGATTGTCCATTGCACAGTGAGTGTTCACTCTCCCTGCTTGTGAACCAATTTTGAGGGAGTTGGATTCCTTTCCAAGTTGGTTGATGGAGAGGAAATTAATACCTATCATGGGATATTAATGAAGGGTTTTTATTTTCAATTTTAATTTACATACATTCAAATTCTCATCTATCTCCCCATTCTCTCATTCCTTCTTCTCCGTTCCCCCACACTCTCTTTTGATGGCGCACTTGTTGGAGTGATTATTGCGCCTTGCTGAGGATAGTTGATGAAAAATATTTGATACATTATTCATGGATATGTAATATAATATATATATTCTCTGTAAGTCAAAATCTCCGAAATATATGTATAAAATTCCTGCATTCCCCATGCTCTTGAATAACTAGTTTTCATGGATTTGGCTTCAATATTGAAGTAACTTTACATCAGATTTGTATCAGAACCTTTATATGATTTTTATGATGATGGGGAAGCAATATATTATGTATGTATATTTAATATTATTTCCACATTCTCTTTAAGTCTAAATATCATAAATACATGTATGAAAAGCTTGCATACTCATGCCCTTGTATCACTAGTCTTCATGGATTTTGGATTCAATCTTGAAGTAGTTTGATACCAGATTTGTATGCGAGATATTATATGAGTTTGAGGATTTTGTGAAATAAATATATGATTTATTACTCTTTAATTTCATTTCCATAACCTCTGTGGTACAAAATCCAAGAAACTCATGTGTGAAAAGCTTTCATTCACATGCCATTGAATCACTAGTTTCCATGACTTTGGCTTCAATCTTGGAGGAGTATTGTATCATATTTGTGGGATGGTATTCCTTTTAATTTTGTTCTGTTTTGGAAGAAATTTTTATTCCATATATTACCACCATGTTTCATATTACTCTCAAACCCATATATTCTACCTTTCTTGTGTCAAAGTCTACCTAGTAATGCAAACTTCCCTTAGGCAATTTCTATGAAAGTTACCCTACAAATGTTGCATACCATAATCCATTTGAAGAACTTAATAAACATGATTAAGTACATTAATTTGTGTATTATAATCATTCCCATACTCTTTTCTTAAATTTTGGAGGGTAGTACTTGATTTGGAGAGCTATTTTGACCATCACCCTTGGGGGGATTTGAACACAATTCCTAGTAAATTTGGTCTTTTTTTCATTAGCCCCAAAAAAGTTTGAAGAGGTATAAATATCTGATAAAAAGTATCAATAAACCAAATTTGGATGTTTTAATACTCACCATAGCATCTCCTTTCAAATTTGGGACCATTTGGTGAAAATTGGAACCCTCTAGAGTCATGACTAGTTAAGCTCGAACTTTGCTCGAATTGCACTTTTCTCCAAAATTCCAAAAAAGTGACATTACAGTGGTATCATAGCATGGTCCTTGCACCTGTGAATTAATACCATACATTTAATAAAATTTTAAAGAGATGTCTTGGTTTCATAATCGACCCACCAAGCCCATTTTCCTTCCTCACTGACCAAGGGAAGAAGAAATTACAGCCAAAGATATCGAAGCATGCTACCAGGGGTATCAAAATTTGAGATGGGATATTCATGAAAGGTATTATTTCCAATAGTATCTTCTCAAGTATGTATTTTCTAACAATAATTAAAATGAGAACCCATTAAGGAATAATCAACAAGGCATAAGTATGGAGGAGACCAAGGAACTACCAATTTATGTGGGTGGTGAAGCAGAAAAAGCATTACATCAAGAGGATTGAAAGTCACTCCCAAATGAATTTGAAAAATATGAGTAAAAATCACATTATAATGAAGAATATTACCTTGAAACTATTTAATATCATTCTGAAACACATTCTACTGTGGACATGGACCAAAGGGAATCTACTGATGGATGCTTGAAATGTGAAGGAGTACGTACTGATGGGTGCTCACATATCTATGTTGTTTCTAGACAAATTTCTCATGAGAATAAATATGAATACCTTGTAGCATCTAATGAAGAACCAAGGTCAATTTCCCCATCACCAATTGAACTTCAAGAAGTTGATCAAATCAAGAAGAAAGAAAAAGAGTAGGTTCCTCAACAAGAAACTATTTTTCTTAAAGGCTCTTTGAATATGAGTGAAATGAATATCCATGAGGCCCTTAGCATACTCAATGACACTAAATAATTTGTATCAAATTATTGTTGTGAATTTTCTTCATTGGAGGGGCCATCCTCCCTTGAAGACATGGAGAAGATTCAAAGAGCAATGTGCACAATCGAAGGTAATTTCATGTCTTTGATTTTTTTTAGAAAAAATTTGGTTGAGCTTAATGAATGGTTACATGAAGCATACTTGAATAATAATGAGGATTTCCATAGGCTCAAAAATAAAAATGGGAAACTTCTTGAGAGGTTGCAAGATACTTGTTCTTCCTCCTATGTTTTAGATTGTCATATGGTAGATTGCTTGGAGGATTCTCATGACATGATGGATCATGAGAAACATGAAAAATTGCAGGTTCTTGATGTGTTTCAAGATGAGATTATTGAGATCCATTGACTTGTTGTGGAGGAAGAGGAACTTAAGTTTCCTCTTGAAAATGGTTACACATTTTTTGAAGAAGTGCAATATTCCACTACCTTGGAACCAACCTATGAGGATTGTTTTGCATTTTTTAGGGAGGTGCATGTTCCTACCCATATGGAGCCTTCACATGATGAAATTTTTTCACTTTATAATCCTTTGGGTGATTTGGTTCTTTCTCCTACATCCTACGCTTCCATATTTTGCGGCATTCATCCTAATCCAGTATGGGTGAAAGGTTTCCTTTTTATAGTGCCACATGAAGAGTATGGAATTTATATCTCTCCTTTTGATGATGACATGATTATAGAACCATGTTATTTAAATTTATAGCAGCATACTTTGTTAAATTATGATGATAAACATCTACATGGGTGCACCTATGATGTTCACTTGAGTCACTTGGAGACTCATGATTTTCCTTGCTCCTTGCCTAGCCCATTTGATGTTGGAGGAACTTCATCACACACTTGGGTGAAGAGATATATGATTGAGGAACATTATTATTTGCAGCAGCATCCTCTTCTATTTCATGATGATATACATATTCATGGGTGTATTTATGATACTTATTTGATCCACTTGAAGTCTTTATGTTTTATTTTCACCTTATTGGGTTCATATTTTGGTAGAGGTTCTTCATTCACTTCTTATATGAAAGAACACATGGTTTATTATTATTTTGATGCATATTACATTCTTTTGGAGGAACATTATAAGACATGGAATTCTCACCTATTTCATTAGAGTAGATATGATATAATACTTGATGCTTGTGTGTATGGGCCACATGATGATATACTTACTTGGATGTACAAGCACTTTCATGATTCTTTGATGAGGTACCTTCTTGATGTACATTTCTATGATGTTGGTATGTACTTTCATGATCTATATTTTGTACTCATGGTGTTCTGAAGGGTGCAATACAAGCAATGGGATCCTAGCACTACTTGGTTTCATCTCAGTTAGAGTACCAGTTCGATTGTTGGTTTAAGAGAGAAAACCAACCTTCAATTGTTTGAGTTCATCTTTGCATAGCAGTGTTCCAGTATCCTATGTAGGAAACCTTTTGAGAGATGGATTCAATTTTCACATGATTTTTGCTCATTTCATTTCATCATAGACATCTCACACCATGCATGTATGAATGTCATATGGGACCCTGTGTTCATTGTTGGTCTCATTGGTTTCAATTTTGGGGGCGACAAGCAGCATTGGAGATTTAGTCACCACTTGAGAAGATGATAGTAATCAGAGTAGTGCAGCATAAATCATGGTGGTTCCTCTCTAAATTTTTCTTAGAATCTTAAGAAACTCAAATTTTGGTAACTCAATACCAACTTCAAAGAATTATACAGAAGCAAAAAAGGGGTGAAAGTTCAGAAAAGGTTTCCAAAATATGGAGGTAAATATTGTTTGTGAAAAATTGGTTTTTATGGATTTGATTAATCCTTTTGGTGTTAGTGGTGATGTTACAGGATATATAAATTGTAGCTAAAGAAAATTATTGAGTATAACCATAAGAGAGCACTTGTTGCAAAGGAAGGAGTACCAAATGAGGATGCCACCTGTGAATATGAAAACAATTTGCAGCATACAAAATTGGTATTGATTGAGGACAAGCAATATTGTAGTGGGGAGAATTCTCAGGTCCCCAATGAAATAATTTCCAAATAAGACTATTTGCAAATAATGTTTCACCAAGCTACTAGTTCCCTAGGTTGAGATGGAGACATCAATTTTGTAATAAGGGGATACGGGACCCAAAAGAACTATATTTTACCATATTCACATTTAAATGAGTCACATCAATGATAAATTCTAAGAAAATAAGGTGGAATGGGTTCATGAAAACACTTGGAATCTTGTGGAGCCTTTGGGTGACTAGATTCCCCACACATGGAATGATATTCATTTAGATTCTAACACATGGGTAATGTAACATTATTTTATGGTTATGTCATGTCAAATACCATATAATGAGCTAAGGAATTTGAATTGGTAAAGGAGGGTAACTCCCATAGAAGAGGAAGAGACTAGAAGACAAGATGTTCCACTTGGAAGGAGATTCTATGCACTCTATGACAACAAATGATGGAATATTCTATGAAAAGTATGACAAATTTAGACTAGATTGCTGGCATATGACAAATCTAACATGACATGGCTAAAAATAGCCACCAAGAAGTCTAATTTGGGAGTTAGAGGCAACCATTTGAATTGACGAAAGAATTGGAGCATGAAGAGGAATACAAGTTTCATGAGGGTTACTAAACCACTAAGATGAGTTGGAGGAATCTCATAGAGGTAAATTTGAGTGAGTGTTCACTCTCCCTGCTTGTGAACCAATTTCGAGGGAGTTGGATTCCTTTCCAAGTTGGTTGATGGAGAGGCCATTCAGACCTCTCATGGGATCTTGATGAAGGAATTTTATTTTCAGGTTTAAGTTCCATACAATTTAATTCTCATCTATCTCCTCATTATCTCATTCCTTCTTCTATGTTCCCCCGCAATCTCATTTGATGGCACACTTGTTGGAGTTATTATTACGCCTTTCTAAGGATAGTTGATGCCAAAGATTTGATACATGATTCATGGATCTGTAATACAATCTACATATTCTATGTAATTCAAAATCTCATAAATATATGTATGAAAGGATCGCATTCCCCATGCTCTTGAATAACTAGTTTTCATGGATTTGGCTTCAATACTGAAGTAGCTTTACATCATATTTGTATGAGGAAATTTATATGAGTTTTATGATGATGGGGAAGAAATATATGTTGTCTCTGTAATATTATTTCCATATGCACTGTAATTCAAAATATCATAAATACATGTATGAAAATCTTGCATACGCATGCCCTTGTATCACTAGTCTTCATGGATTTTGGCATCAATCTTGAAGTAGTTTTATACCAAATTTGTATGAGAGATATTATATTTGTTTGAGGATGTTGTGAAAGAAATATATTATGTATTAATATGTATTTTCATTTCCATAAACCTTGTGTGTCTAAATCCAAGAAACTCATGTGTGAAAAGCTTGCATTTCCATGCCATTGAATCACTAGTTTCCATGACTTTGGCTTCAATCTTGGAGGAGTATTGGACCAGATTTTTGGGAGTTTTTTCCTTTGAGATTTATGTTGTTGGGGAAGACATTTTTATTCCATATATTACCACCATGTTTAATATTACTCTAAGAACCATATATTCTACCTTTCCTATGTCAAAGTCTATTTAATAATGCAAATTTCCATTAGGCAATTTCTATGAAAGTTACCCTAAAAATGTTGCAGACTATAATCCAAGTGAATAACTTAATAAACATGATTAAGGACACTAATTTATGTCTTATACTCATTCCCATACTTTTTTCATAAATTTTGGAGGGTCGTACTTGATTTGGAGATCTATTTTGACCATCACCCTTGGGGGGATTGAAACCGAAATTTCCTAGTAATTTTGGTCTTTTTATCATTAGCACAAAAAAAGTTTGAAGAGGTATAAATCTCTGATAAAAAGTATCCATAAACCAACTTGGGATGTTTTAAGACTCACCATACCATCTCCTTTCAAATTTGGTACCATTTGGTGAAAATTGGAACCCTATAGAGTCATGACTAATTAAGCTCGAATTTCACCTGAATTGCATTTTTCTCCAAAATTCCAAAAACGGGACATTACAGTTGGAATTTATAGAGGAAAAGTTTCAAGAATGGATAATATCACAAAGGTTCCATAAGCTATTTTTTATGGATCCTCTAAATGGAATCTCAAGGTGGCGAGAGAGGGAAAGGGGTTTCTTTTCAACCTTGATGGAAATATATAATATCTTATTCATGGGGTATAGGATTTCTTATTAATAATCAAGTGAAAGTTTACACTTTTTTTCTTGGGAATTGAACTCCTTAATAAACACTAGGTCACTCCTTAATAAACACTAGGTCAAGAATGTTATGATATTTTGTAACACCCTCTAAGTGATTAAACATGTCACTACAAGGAAAATGCCCTATAGCAGAGGTTTTTAGTGTTACAAGATTTCTCACGATTCTCAAAAATCTATGCTACAACCTTCGTCAATGGTACTAGATATTTTTAAGAAAAATTATTATAACCTAAAAAGCTCAGCAGTCGAAGGCTTTTCGTATGTTTTTTTTATCAATGTGTTGTATTGAACCAAACACACTGGTGCTAACAAACATAAAACACAACGATGCTTTTAAAATAAATATATGCACCATTGCACACCAAAATTTGAAAGAGTTATATGCATTGATGCTTGATAATACATATAATACCAGTGTGCATCAAAATTTCAAATGGACCAGTTCTTTATAACAATATATGCACTGATGCTTTATACTAGCTGAAGGTAGCATTGGTACTTATGAACTATTAAAAATAACCTTGCTTACTAACTATTACAAAGCACCATTGTGATAAGTGAAGGAAAACACACTAGTAAATTTGAATAAGATTTTGAGTGCCGTTGTGTTTTTTAAAATTAACAGTGTGGTTAATATACAGTAGTGCACAGAGGTGTAATAATAAAATAAAATCACTATGGCTTGCAATGAGTATTTTGTTGCACCGGGTCTTTGTTGTTTAAGTGCACTGATTATACATTGTCTCAAATGTGTCATTGCAATGTTGTCTCCAATGCATCAGTGAAACTGAAATGATAAAAAGACATTTACGATTATGTTCTCTTTAGTGAACTGTGACTACTGACATCGCACTGAAATATCTATCTATCTATCTATCTATCTATCTATCTATCTATCTATATCTATATATATATATATATATATATATATATATATATAT
>LPNX010127859.1:81681-116566 GCA_001517045.1 Pseudotsuga menziesii
ATCTTGTATTAACATCCAAAATATATGGATCATCATTTTTCGTTATAATTGTTGGAAACACTCAAGCCACTTGCATGACTTAAGTTATTTGGTTGAATGTTTTGTTCATTGCCTTAATTGTTTTCCTCTTATTCAAATTCCATCTACAAACAGAAAATAAAGTGTAATGAATGTATCTACATTGTTGGGAATATTGAAAAACTATATATATATATAATGTTCATTGCCTTGATTGTTTTCCTCTTATTCAGATTCCATCTACAAACAGAAAATAAAGTGTAATGAGTGTATCTACATTGTTGGGAATACTGAAAAACAATATATATATATTGAAATAGGATATACCATAGATATATATGTAAATTGAAATAGGATATACCATAGAAAGAGTTGATTCCTAACTGATACACATTCTTTCAAACCCAAATCTCACGCCTTCTCTCAACAAGTCTTCTGTTGGATCCACTCCATACTTTGTTTCTACAAATTGTATACCCTATGAAAAATCATAGATTTAATATATAATGAATTTTGTTGTTCTATTAATTATAAAATTAGAGAAATCAAACAACAATGATACTTACAAATTCAACAATTAATTTTCTATACACCAACATAAACTCATAACCCATACTTAACCCAATGTCAATAAATTCTTCTGATGACTCTTGTTTGTGTGTTAACACCTGTTTGAAGACATGCAAGTATGGCCAGTGTAAAAAAATTAAAATATAAAGATCATAACCAATATCAAATCTTAAGCTATTATAGGGAAATCACAACTACTCACAAACTTTGCTATCAACCCCCTTTTCCTTGTTGTCATGTCTTATGTGTTGAATGGGTTCTATTTTGTTTTCTTCTCTGGAAGAAAACAATTGAAAATTAATATTTAATGCTAAATTAATTAATTGTATGTACATAATAGAAAATTTCAATGATTTCATACATTTGAAGCATGTTACTATTAAGATGGCTTTGCCTACGATGCAACTATGCCCATTTCCTTAACCATCTCCTTGTACACATTTTTGGACATACCTACTAGAATATTTTGTATATCACCGCATTCATCCTTTGAGATTTTCATAATCTTCCTAAAAATGTAAAATGACTTTAAACTATTCTTATGTTGATATGAAAAATAAATATAGCAGAATTAATATTAATAAAGGAATGCTTTGTAGTAGTGGATACATATTCTATAAAAACATGTTTAGGAATATTACTTTTTGAATGATTCTTTTTTATTGTTGTATGTTTTTGCTATAGCAAGTCTTACAAGTCTCATTGACCATTTCTCTAGAAACACCTTCTATAATTTAAATATAATCCAACTCTTGGAATCATTGGATTGATAATTGTACTGTAAGTGGAAAGTACGTCTATACATTATTTCCACTATATCCCATATAGTTTTATAATATAAAAAAATCCTCCTTTCATTAAATTCTAGCGCCACTCCCCAGATGCAGGTTCTCTCAAGGTATAACTGGAATGCATGGATGGTAATAGGGATTCGTTGGTCCATCCTCCATGGAGCTCTTGCTAAACTCACATTCCTTGTCATTAAGTTTGAGGCATTTATTAATTCCTGGGTTGTTAATGATCCTCGTCGTCGACGCTATGTGCAGACCAGGGATGAGTACAGTGTTCATCATGTTCCTCTACAACATTCCTATGGAACTTGGGTTGTCCTATTTCAGGAATTTCGGTAAGAAAAATTGCAGTTAATGTCACTTAATACAACTTTGTGAGGGTTCAATGCCACAGCTTCAACTCATTTCTACTTAGCCTCGTTTCATTTTCATTTTAAATTGGGTCTAGTAAAGTTGTCAAAAGAAAAAATTATTAACTTAAAGTCAAAGGTTTTGCTATTAATGGTCATTTTTAAATTCACCAATAAGAAAAATTATATTAAATTTAAAATTCACCAATAAGGGAAATGATTTTAAATTTGGAGTAATGTTTTAAAATTTGGGATTGTGTTTATGATTGATTTTAAAAGTATTTAATTGTTATTTTTAAAATTAACCATTAAGAGAAATGATATTAAATTTGGAGAAATGTTTTAAAATTTGTGATTGTGTTTATGATTTCTTTTTTTTAATTATTTAATAGTTTATAAAAAATGTGTCTTAATGTTGTAGTTTTTTTTGGTAAGTAGATAATCGATGTTTGTGATTGATTTTTGAAAATTATTTAATAGTTTGAGATTCTTAAATATAAAGTGTTTGAATGTTGTAGTTTTTATTTTATTTTGTATATTTTTGGTAAGTAGATAATTAAACTCTAAATATTATATTCATTTCCAACAAATTCCACGGGGGACTAGATCCTAAAACCCTAAATAGAAACAAAGATGTTGTTTCCAATCTTGGAAGAGGATGAAAGAAAAAGAAACCACTGATAATGACAAACAAATAAGTCAAAAAAATAGAATGAAATTAGGAAAAGAAAGAAAAATTTCCTAAACTTTCATTCTCACATCCAAGAAAGTTTCCTTTCATACTTTCCTCCTAACATCCAAGGAAGTTTCCTTGCATTCATAATAAGAAACTTTTTTTATTTTTTGTTCAATTTTTTATTCTAAATTTTTATGGTATAGCACCAATCATGGTTGAAAGAAATATTCATGGAAATTATAGAAAAAATAAAAGAATTGAACCAAAACGTTAGTCACACTTTAGAAATGTTGAAATATTTAATGCACTTCTATGAAATTAATTGAAAATTTCGAAAAAAAATAGTCTCCTAGGACTACTAATAGTTGTGACAAGTTTATTTTACATAATGCTTAGCTATTAAAAGTGGGTCTGCATTATTCTGACTAATGGAGTTCCTTTTAAATCAACTTTTCAGCCAAAAAAATAGCTCCATTAAAATTACAACCAATCTAACGGAAACAATTTTCGGTCGAAAAAATTAAAGTTTTGGCTGAATTATTTTTCATCCAAAATCCTGTCACTTTTTAGAAACCAACATGTTTCAAATTTTGTCAAGTTCAAAAGGTACAAGCAATTTTCAATATCTGTTGCAGTGAGAATCCAGTGATGCTGTCCTGAAGATGCTGGATTTATTTCTCCAATAAAGTCTAGACCCCATTGCTGAAAAGGGGCTTGACTGCAATAGGTTTCAAAGGCAAAGAGAATATTTTTTGCTTACTAGCAAATTTCTGACAAGGAATGCAGGCTCTTACCTGCTAGTAAACATCTGTGAACAAGGATGGCCAATAATATCCAGCTCGTAAAATTTTGTAAGTTGTTGCTTTCCAATACTTATGCCCTCCACAGGCACCTTCATGGGATTCTGAGATCACTTCTCCTATTTCAGATTGGTCCAAACATCTGAGCAAGATACCCCCAGGATCCTTCTAGAACAATTGATCTTCTACCAAACAATACTTAGTAGCTTTGAGTTTCAAAGATCTGGAAGCCTTCCTATCCAAATGCTCAGGACATTGCAGAAATAATAGAAAATGAACAATGTCTACATACCAGGCTGATGATGAATAAAAGTCCATGATCTTTTCTTTTTCCATAAGTACTTGAGCTTCTTCAAGCACTGATTCTTTAGCCATGACATGCAGTCCCAGAGCCTAACAATTTGATTCAGCCAGTAGCTTGGCTAAACCTTGTCCCTTGACAAGTTTGGTGGGTCTGATTTCCACATCATACTCCATAATCTTTGCAATCCACCTGCCTCTTTTACCCTCACTATCAGGCTGTGTTAAGACATCTTTTACTGCAGCATTTGGAACAAATGAAATAACTTTTGAGTGCAGGACATGAATTCTGAAAAATTTTAAAGCCTTCACCAGAGCATATGCTTGCTTTTCCAATATACTGTACTTCAGCTCAGAATCCCTAAGAGTTTTACTGAAAAAGGCAATAGGCTGTTCCAATCCTTCTTTATTTTTCTGAAGTAAGACTGCTGCAATTGTGTCTTCTGATGCAAATGAAAAAGTAAGAAATTCTTTGGTAAAATCAGGACTTACCAATACAGGTGCTTCAGTAAGAGCTACCTTGATTTTTTCAAATGCAGCCTTTGCCTCAATAGTCCACCTGACTTCCTGGTCCTTCTTCAGCATGGTTGTGATCTGTTTAATAGTCTCAGCAAAATTGGGAATGAACCACTGCAGAAAATTAATTTTGCCAATGAATGATTGAACATCCTTTTTGCTCCTGGGTAAACTAATCTTCATTATAGATTTCACTCTTTCAGGATCTATTCTGATGCCATCAGCAGACACAAGGTGACCAAGTAGTTTACCTTCTTGCACAGCAAAATGTGACTTTTTGGGATTTAGGGACAGACCAAATTTTCTGCATTTTTGGAAGGTCTGCCTTAAATGCTTCAGATGCTCATCATCTGACTGTGAGAAAATAGTAATATCATCCAAATAAATGACCACAAACTTATCTTTTTCTCCAACAAAGGCAATGTCCATTGCTCTCTGAAATGTTGCTCCAGCATTCATCAGGCCAAAAGGCATCTTGTCATACGTGAATGTTCCCCAGGGGGTTGTAAAGGCTATCTTTTCCTTGTCATCATGGTGCATAGCAATCTAATTATACCCTGAGAAACCATCCACCATAGAGACCCTCTGAGCTCCAACTACTTACTGCAATACCTGTTCAATCTTAGGAAGAGGATAGTTGTCTTCTAATGATGATCTATTTAGTATTCTGAAGTCAACACATAGTCTGATTTCCCCATTCTTTTTTCTGACAGGAACCAGATTAGCAACCCAGGAAGAGTACCTGAGAGGCACTATTATCTTTGCATCCAGCAGCTTCTTTACTTCCTTTTCAATCACAGGAAATAAAGCTGGATTGATCCTTCTTAGTTTCTGTCGGAAAGGTTTAACATTAGGCTTCAAAGGAACCTTATGCTGAATTATTGCTGTATCATAAGTTCGTAGTTCTTCATAGGACCATGCAAAGACATATACATGTTCCTTTAATAGTTTGATATATCTATTTCTTTGTTCAGCTGTCAATGATTTTGAAATTTTGACCATTCTAGGATGTTCAGCTGAACCAATGTTGCAGTCCACTACATTCTCTTCTGAAGACTGAACAACAAGTTTTGAAGGTGTATCATCATTTGTGAATATTCTCTCCAGAGGTACCAAACCTTTGGGAATGAAATTACTCTTCAATTCAATGATCTTATGACCTGCTATCTCTTCTACAGCAATTTCATCCAACTATTCTTCTTCATCATCCTCATCCTGATCAATTAAGGAATTTGAAAACTCATCTGTAAGTTCAATAAACCTTTTAATATTAGTATCATCTTCAAACACTCTCCACTGTTTTACATTATCAGGTACAGAAGGTCTATACCTTATTTCAATTGGATACCTCAACTGAGTAGTCTTAGGAATTCTGAAGTATGTGGCAGCTAAAGCCAATGAATCTGCAGTCTGATTGAAATATCTGGGAATATAGGTAATATTAAAAGCTACAAAATAGTTTTCAAGCATGTCCCATACCTCATTTCGGTAAAGCTTCAACAAACCCTACTTCACTTGATATTTGTTCTTCACTTGCTGAACAACTATTTCGAAGTCGCCAAATGTAGCAATCTGCTGAATGCCTAATTCTTTAGCAGCCTTTAATCCTAGTAGCAAAGCCTCATACTCAGCAGTATTATTTGTAGTAACAAATTCCAACTTGTACATGAGCCTCACTATTTCACCTCCAGGATATTTGAGAAGAACTCCAGCTCCAGCACCCTCTTTGCATGAGGATTCATCAAAATACAATTTCCACAGTGCATTTTCTTCATTTCTGTTGTGTTTTACTGGTTGTTCTTTTTCCACTTGTAACAGACCAGCAGAATTATCCTCATCACTAAAATGCAACATACATGTACCAAGGTCTTTATCAATAGAGTACAGTGGGTGATTAGTGGGATTCTTGTCATCTGTTACTATGTAAGCAAACTGCAGCTCTCTATACAGTCTTCTAGTTTCTCCACCAAACACTGGAATGGTGGCATATGAAAGGTCCATTTGTAAGGTTCCCCCAACCTTTTTATCCCATGACCTAGATAGAAGTAAACCAAACTTCGGTGTTATATCAGCTACCACAACATCCATTATCACACTTTTCATGGGCAACTGAGCTAGGCTGACAACCATGTCCTTTATCACTCCAAGGAACTTCACTGCTCAGGAATCAAAGGCATATAGGTCATGGTAAGGCTTAGTGATGCTCAGGCCCAAAGCTTCCATAACAGCCTTTGGCATCAGATTGTGGGATGCTCCTGAATCTAAAAGGCAATTGTGAATCATTTGATCATGGACTGTCAAGGTGACATAGAAAAGAGGTGAAGCACTAGCCTCATTTTCAGTTTTTTCAGCTAGGGCTGATCCAATGACAATTTTAGGGTTTTCTTCCTGCAGATTAACTGTGTCTGAAACAGGATGATTACTTATTGAATTCATCACTTTCAAGACTGTTTGTTTATATGAGGGATTCTTTATTAACTCAGTTAAAGGTACAAGAATCTTTAACTTCCCTAATTCATTCTCCAAACTGAAATTCTGAACAGATTTGTTTACCTCTTCCACCTCTGGAGTCTTCCTTGATTTTTCTGCAACTTGTCTTTTTTCTGGCATAGGATCAACTGTCTGTTTAGCAGGAACAGTAGCAGTAGGAACAGTGGCAGCAGGAACAACAACTTTCTTCTTTGGGGCCTGCACCACTTGCTTTGGGCCTGATCTGATATTTATAGTCTTCTTGGGTCCATTCTGATGAACAGCAGCAGTTACATCAGTCTTTTCCAAATCCAAGTCATCCTCAGCTTCAAACATGTCAGCATCATAATATTCAGCATTCAGAAATTCTTCCTCAGTAACAAAACCTCCAGGGAATCCTTCTCCAAAATGATTCATATCTTGATCAGTCTCAATCTCTTCAAAGAGCAGCTGTTCATCAACTTCTTCTTCATCAGCTACATTGTTCTGAAGAGGTGGGGGCACTCTCTGGTCTTCATTTTCTCTCCTTTCTCGCTGGATATTATTGTTCCTGTGCTCTCTTGGTATGAATCTAGGGGCAAATTGCCTCCTGAACTGATTTTGGTTATTTGGATTTCTTTCAGCTTCTGGAGAAGGTTTGCTAGAATTCTTTTCAAGTTCTAATTTATTCAATTTTGCAGTGAGAATTTTCACCAGTTTAGCCATTTCATCAATCTCAGCTTCAACAGAATGAGGAGCAGAACTTCCTGAAGTTACTTCCTTCTTTCCCTTTTTATCATAAAGCTGCTGAGATGTTTCTCTCTTAAGTCTATTTGAAGCCAATAAATTGGACTCAACCTCCAATGTTGCATCTTGCATGTTCAGCAAGGTGATAGGTCTCCTTTCTCTCAGCAATAAAGAAAATTCATGATCAAAGGCATTCGCATAGGTAAGTTTAGCTGATGTTTCAGTAGGCTTAATTTCTGCTGGAATTTTACTATAGATTTTGTTAAATCTTTTGGAAAAATCTACAACAGTCTCCTCTTTTTTCCTCCTGAGATCTCCAAACTCAGTTATATAATAGGTGTGGTCCTTTGTGTCTCCCCATTGCCTTATGAAAAGATCACGGAGCTCTTCAATTATAGTGATTGAGTTGGCAGGAAACTCTCTGAACCACTTCCTTACATCCCCATCAAGGCTCTGAACAAATACCCTCATCCATACATCTTTGATCTCAATGTTTTGACTCTCAGCATAACTTAGGAAAGCCTCCCAATGTTCCTCAGCAGCAGTTTCCCCCTATCCATTGAACCTAGGCATATACTTTTGGTAATCACCTCCAGGCAATGCATGTAAAGGTTGAGGTAAGACTAATGGTGCATACTTGGCTGCAACCATCCGGTCCATCATATCCATGGGAGGGTTTTGGGCTGCCATCTTTGGACTGACTGTCTTTGCAGATGAAGAAGCTTGACTGGAACTTGTTTGAAAAGGGATCTTTCCTACTTTCAGCTGAAAGAGAGGTATTTTACAAGGAGAAGCAGTCTTGGCTTTCAAAAAGGTTTGAGGATTAGTAAAAACTTGAAAAGTGCTATCAGGTATAGTAGGCTTGATCCAAGGTGAGGTTTCAGCTGAATGTAATGAAGCACCCAACTGGTCAGGGTCACAGAGGGCTGATAAAGATTGAGACCTTCAGAGTTTTCTTGCTGTTTTTAAGATCTGTTCAGGGTCTGTCACACCCAATTGCAATGGAGAAGTAGGTTTGTTCCTGGTTTCAATTCCTTTAGAAGCCACTGTGACAACTTTTTGGTGAAAATAGCCTTAAAAAGAGCTAATTTAAGTCCACCTCTTAAACCAGTAAAATTGATGAGTATCCTAGGAAAGATATGCTTCAGCTTCATCCCTGGAAACGGCGCCAAAGATGTTTGTGCCAGAAATTGTTTCTAAGGCCAGAGAAACAAGCCAACACACACTCAAGATAAAATTCAATAAAACAGATTAGGTTTAGGGTTTCTGCAATGTTTTAGTAGTTGTAAACTTTTGGAGAAAGACAGGGAATGCATTCATGAGCAAAGTAATAACTAAATCATAAATAGAAGATGATAAAGATGCATAATATATCACACAAGATCCAACAGAAACACTATGCTGAGGTTCATTCATAAAGGACAAGCATCACCAGCAAATACACATAAACCAGTAATGAATATATCAATTAAGAAACTAAACAAGTTCAATAATGAAGCCAACACAAAAAATTGAAGGAGAAAAATGTCATATATCTCATAATTTCATCATCAAAAGCATATAAGAGTCTTGGTACTTAACTCCTAAACAAGTCTGAAGACCTCCTGTAGCTCCCAAAAATCAGAACCCTGCTAATGACTTTCTAACCTCTCTAAATAGTGTTTTTACAAAATCAGTTAGGTGTCAAAAACCCTAACTGTCCTCCATCCACTCGATGAGGTAAAGTAAAAAGTAAAATATTACAAAACATGACTTTTCTAAAAATAGTAATCCCTAACTAATATGTTTCTGAAAAAGATAACAAATAACTGGAATAAACAAGTGACTCATAACTCTTTTGCTGCCTCAGCTAGCAGAGCAATGCCATCTAATACTTGAGTTTTCCTCTTAGCTTTCTTCTTCTCCTGCTCCAGGTTAGTTATCCTTTTGGTGAGCTTCTTGTTTTCCTGCTGCAAGTTCTTTACTGTGTTTTCCAACTCTGTACAATGTATGTCAGTAGTTCTTTTTCTTTTGAGAACCTCTTTGGATACTTCTGATAGCTCTTGGAAATGATTATGGACATCCTGTAGTTCTTCTATAATCCCTCTGTTAACCTTCATCAACCCATCATTAACATCCTGCAAGTATTTCATCTGCTGCTTATACTGCTGAATACTTTTCTGCAAGGTTTCTTTATCTATGTCAACTGACCTTCCTGTCAGGCTCTCTTGTTCAAAACTAGGGATCTTAGGTATATTTGCATCTTTTATTAACAAGTCTGTGAAATCAGCAGGAATACTAGGGTCTTTCAGTATACCTTCTTCTCTAAGTATAAGCTCATCTTCTTCTTCCCATTCTTGATTTTCAACAGGAGATACTTTAGCTTTCTCTTCCTGCTGCTGCTTTAAAATTTTACTTTTTATTTCAAGAATTATTACAGACAATTCAGACTTGGGCTACCTTAGCTCTTTTATATACTGTGATAATCCTTTCACCTTTGCAAGCTGAGAAGAGGAAGGTTTAGCAGCTGATTTTCCTTTGGTTTTACTGTCCATTTTACCAATTTCTGTCTCTTCATTTGAGGAAGTATCAATCAAGACAGTCTCTTGTTTGGAATTCAATTTTGGATTAAGTAACCTCTTCATATTCCATTTTAGTTTATTTGTTGGCCTAGTTTTAGGCCTCCAATATGGGGTTACAGTCCTTTTCTTCTTCTTATTAGGTTTAGCTGCTTTGATCTCTGAAATGAAGAATTCTCCACAGGTTTCATGCTTGCCTTCTGCTTTATCAATGGGCTGATCTTCTTCTAGTAAATATCCCTCATCATCTGAGAGAATGGTGAGTGGAATTCTCTGTTGGGTTTGAAAATCATCTTCAGGCATATCAACCTTTTCCATAACAGCAGCTCTAGCTTCCTTGGAAACTGCTGCTGGTCTCAACTATTGCCTAGGCTGTAATTCTTCTTCTGAAAACAATTAATATCTACCTGCAGTACCAACTGAAAACACCTTGGTTTACTGTCAACCTCCACATGCTCTGCTGCCTTCTCAACTTCAACATCCTCCTTGTCTTCAAGTTTAGCTTTCTGACCTAATTTCTTCATCATTACCTTCCCTTTATCTGCTTGCCTCTTAGGCTGCTGATCTTCTTGTTTGACATGAAAACTTGACCAAAAAAGAAAGAAGTCCCAACTTTTACCTTCATGCTGCAAAACAGTGTTAATAATCAACTTAATCAGCCCATGATGAAAGATGGACTGAGAGGAATGGTCCATATGCTCTTTGACCCTGCTAGCCATTTTTTGCAAGCTCTTCAATAGAAAAAATGGAAGGTTCATCTTGGACTGTCCCACCATATGTTGCAAAAACCTGAAGTGATACTTAAACACATAAGCATACCTGCCCTTGCAAGTAATATAACTCTGCAAAATTCTGATTGGTTCAACCCATTCCTTTCTGAAATTTTGAATAAGAATGCCTTTATTCCAGTCAAGAGTGACATTTGGTAATAGGTATATCTGAGGATCAAAGGTAAAATGCAATTTCTTAAACCATAATTCACCTTCATTGCTAATCCCTATGGCTTCTGCAATCAGTTCTACTGTCAGCCTGAACTTAAGAGTATCAAAGGTCACCATGTCAACTTTTAAACACTGTGAAAACTTACAAGAAACTTCAACATTATACCCATTTATTCTTTTAAAGAATTGAAGCCAACCAGCCTGTTGAAATAATTCAACACATCCAGGGAGATTTTCAATCCACCGTACATCAGTTGGTTCAGCTTTGTTAATTTTACTACTCTTGCCCATTTTCCTTCAGAGGATGAAACTGTATAAGTTTTAGGATTCAATTAATGACCAGTCAGGTGACTGTCTCCTTCTCAAATCCTTCAGGTTTCAAAAACAGGTCTCCTTGCTCTTCTCTGACTGCTGCTTTTGTTTTCCTAATAAAGATTAGGTTTATCATAAGCATAAGAGACTTAGGTCGTTTGAAATCTTCCAAACTCTTCACTGCAACTGGTGACTGTCATGCAATTTTAATTGTTCTATTGGCTGTCCATCTCCAGCATGTAGAATATACCTGTGTATTAGTACTCATAATCCTGCCAGAATCATGTATACACCATCTATTATCCCTAAAGTTGAACCTATACTACAGGATTCAAGATTAAGGAAATCTTTGTTTGAAAATGTAAAAATCAAATGAAATCAAATTAAAAACACAAGCTGGTATCAAACCAGGGCTAATGGAAACTCACAGTACTAGAAGGCACTAGGCTAGTATTACTTGTTTGTATAGCTTACACAATTCTAGTATGAAATCAAAAGCTTTGAAAAACATCACACAATTTACAATAAAGAACGCTGGTATATGTCATAGGCTGGTAAATACAAGTATTTATAAGAAGATCAAAGCATTGAAGTGAAGGCTGGTATGAATCAGAGCAGCAAGAAAATCAAACAGACGCTGTATAACATGAAATCAATCACAAAGTTCAATATCCAGGTACTATGATCCTAAATCACGAAGTGAAACTGTCAATGTTTGTAAAAATAAAAAGATAACTGTCATCTCACGATAAGAATTATTGTAATGGAATATGAATGACCATATACATAACAGAATTATCAGAGAGACAATTTATATAACACAAGGACAAATCATCATCAAGTTTATTCAAAACTAGAACCTATCATTGAAGCTGCAAAATGCTCATGCTACACATATATGCTTACAATTGATCATGCATTACTCCCAAAACTGCCAACCTACAGTCCCCTGCATTCTCCTGAAAGGAAGAACTCTCTCTTCTCTGCTCAATCGAGACCTTAGCTGGGACCCCCTTTTACATTTAAAATGATTATTTAAATAGCAGAGTACCACGACCAAACTGTTGCTATATTTTAGAATAAAAATCTAACAATTAACTAAAAATATAAACAATTTATGATCCGCTGCAAAAAATCTGGAATCAGCCGAAATTGATTCCTTTTAATCTAGAACTGATTATTGATTGCTTGATCTTATGCCTGGAAATGTTCTACCACCTATCCATTTAAATGCTCTTTGATGCTCGAAGATGTTAACTAATCCCCGATAATCTGGAAACGATAAGATCTATCCTCTGTTTTTGGTCTTTAGATGCCCGCCTCCAGTAATAATATTTGACCAATACTCGGCCACTTGTTCGCTGAACATGTTGTCCACCAGCTATGCATTTGATAGTGTATATACAATATCACCCATTTTCCAATCCTCATCCTTCTTCTATTTTATCCAATTGCTATGGCATGGGGAAAGAAACCATGAATCATGTCATTTAACCAACTTCAAATACACCACAGCATCTACATCAGTAGCAAATCCAAAGTACTTCAACATAATTCCCAGTGAATTTTACCTGTAATCTATGATGGGTGTACATCATAGATGTTACACCATCAAACCTAAACCCATCAAATTTATACTCTTCCAACCACCAGCGGGGCATTCGACATTAGAAACCGGAGCACCTCCCAATGACCGTAGTTGAACAAGCGTGAATCCCATATCCAATGATATCCTCGAGATCCAAAATAAAAATAGTGAGAATCAGTTCCATCCAACATGTTCAGTCCATTTAAGACGTTATTTGAAGCATGACTGTGTACAATATCCATGAGGACAATGATTCCCAACTCGTGGGCTCTGTCAATGAGAGACTTTAGATCATCTGGGGTCCCACAGCGACTACTAATAGCAAAAATATTTGTGACATGGTACCCAAAGCTAGCATAGTAAGCATGTTCTTGAATGGCCATGAGTTGGATAGCATTGTAGCCAAGGTCTTTCACACATGGAAGCACATCATCCCTGAACTCAACATATGTATTAATTTTGGGTTCCATGCTGCTCATGCCAACATGTGCCTCATATATTCGCAACGATTTGGGATGCTTTGGTCGAGGATACTTAGATTCATGTTTATCCTTCGGAGGGGGATCATAATATATTCTATTGTATGAAATCTCACCCACTTAGTGGAATTGAACATAATCTTTTAAAATGAGCTTTGAGCACAAGGACCAACGCTTGGAAGCTAATTGGCAATGAGCTTCAGCACACTGGTGTTTTCCTTTCAACATATTGCATTCGAATCATCCCACTCTTTATTGCTGGTGTTGGATTCAAGCACATGGAGCACACATATTTTTACCAAACAGCTTTGTATGAATTTGGTAGCCTCCGGAGAAAACATTTGACATCTTGGCACCTCAGAATGCACTAGCACTTTCGTGATAGGATTTTTTTTTTTTTTTAATTTCAAATATCATCGAATCACTTACCCACTATAATCATCCATTTGGAAATTCTCAGAGATAACATCTGGCCTTATCTGGGGATGGCATGCTCCCTGCAAGTTGCCAAGAACTTGCAAACATGTGCCTTATCCATTGGGCTATATGGTCAACTCTTCAGTCAAACCCTGAAAAATTCTGAAATCTGCCCCCTTTTATTCAAATAAAATAATTGTAAACCTGCTAAAAATCTAATCACCATGAAAACTGAAAAAAGTAAATGCTCATGAACGAGCTTATTTATCCACACATCTACGCTGCTCTTGGAGAAATCAAGCTGATCATGTGTAACTTGATTTCCAATGGAACCAAGTTAAGAACTGAATTAGCAATTGAAATCCTGAAACATGCTTTTGTAAAATAAAGATTGAAGAATTTGCAGCCATCTTATCATGAATCTGAAACCCATATTTACAGCTGAACAAAACTAAATGGATGGAATTGATAAAAACCTTGAGATAAGCAGCCACGGGATCATAAAAATAATTTAAAACCATATTTTGATCCGATATCCCTATTTCTTCTTGAAGATCAGCAAGCTTCCTCTGGATAAACTCTGACCTCACTATCTCCATAAAACCATCTTCTTCACAATCATTTGAAAACCACTTTCTACTTTCTAAGATATGTAGATTTAATTCTTCATTCCAAATCACGCACCTAAAAATGCTTGGAACAACAGCAGTAATACTGTCATCTTGAGAAGTCTTTTCTAACAACCAACTTTCATACTCTAACTCAAATGCTTTTAAAATCTTCTTCAAAAAATCAATTTTATCTTCTTCACTTGAAATGTTATCAAAATCTAAAAAAGAAGACAACTCTTTGTTTAATTCATCAACAGAAGACATACTTATCCATTCTCGAAAATCTTGAAGAAAAACATGATCTACCTCAACCCCGGTAGTCTTGGTACAGGAAGTAACTCGCTCAGTAACTGAATCTTGCATTTTGAAACCAATGGAGTCGCCTGATGAATAAATCTGTAGTCCAACTAATGCCCTGCTCCTGTCCACCGTCAAGAGCTGGATCTGATCTTTGTCATTCTTTCCCGGGGAAGATATCCTTTCCTTTGTCCGTCCCCGGCAACGGCGCCAGAAGATGTTATCCCTAAAGTTGAACCTATATTACGGGATTCAAGCTTAAGGAAATCTTTGTTTGAAAATGTAAAAATCAAATGAAATCAAATTAAAAACACAAGCTGGTATCAAACCAGGGCTAATGGAAACTCACAGTACTAGAAGGCACTAGGCTAGTATTACTTGTTTGTACAGCTTACACAATTCTAGTATGAAATCAAAAGCTTTGAAAAACATCACACAATTTACAATAAAGAAAGCTGGTATATGTCACAGGCTGGTAAATACAAGTATTTATAAGAATATCAAAGCATTGAAGTGAAGGCTGGTATGAACCAGAGCAGCAGGAAAATCAAATAGACACTTTATAACATGAAATCAATCACAAAGTTCAATATCCAGGTACTATGATCCTAAATAATGAAGTGAAACTGTCAATGTTTGTAAAAATAAAAAGATAACTGTCATCTCACGATAAGAATTATTGTAATGGAATATGAATGACCATATACATAACAGAATTATCGGAGAGACAATTTATATAACACAAGGACAAATCATCATCAAGTTTATTCAAAACTAGAACCTGTCATTGAAGCTGCAAAATGCTCATGCTACACAGATATGCTTACAATTGATCATGCATTACTCCCAAAACTGCCAACCTATAGTCCCTTGCATTCTCCTGAAAGGAAGAACTCTCTCTTCTCTGCTCAGTCGAGACCTTAGCTGGGACCCCCTTTTACATTTAAAATGATGATTTAAATAGCAGAGTACCACGACCAAACTGTTGCTATATTTTGGAATAAAAATCTAACAATTAACTAAAAATATAAACAATTTATGATCCACTGCAAAAAATATGGAATCAGCCGAAATTGATTCCTTTTAATCTGGAACTGATTATTGATTGCTTGATCTTATGCCTGGAAATGTTCTGCCACCTATCCATTTAAATGCTCTTTGCTGCTTGAAGATGTTAACTAATCCCCGATAATCTGGAAATGATAAGATCTATCCTCTGTTTTTTGTCTTTAGATGCCCGCCTCCAGGAATAATATTTGACCAATACTCTGCCACTTGTTCGCTGAACATGTTGTCCACCAGCTATGCATTTGATAGTGTATATACAATATCACCCATTTGCCAATCCTCATCCTTCTTCTATTTTATCCAATTGCTATGGCATGGGGAAAGAAACCATGAATCATGTCATTTAACCAACTTCAAATACACCACAGTATCTACATCAGTAGCAAATCCAAAGTACTTCAACATAATTCCCAGTGAATTTTACCTGTAATCCATGATTGGTGTACATCATAGATGTTACACCATCAAACCTAAATCCATCGAATTTATACTCTTCCAACCACCAGTGGGGCATTCGACATTAGAAACCGGAGCACCTCCCAATGACCATAGTTGAACAAGCGTGAATCCCATATCCAATGATATCCTCGAGATCCAGAATAAAAATAGTGAGAATCAGTTCCATCCAACACGTTCAGTTCATCTAAGATGTTATTTGAAGCATGACTATGTACAATATCCATGAAGACAATGATTCCCAACTCGTGGGCTCTGTCAATGAGAGAATTTAGATCATCTGGGGTCCCACAACGACTACTAATAGCAAAAATATTTGTGACATGGTACCCAAAGCTAGCATAGTAAGCATGTTCTTGAATGGTCATGAGTTGGACAGCATTGTAGCCAAGGTCTTTCACACATGGAAGCACATCATCCCTGAACTCGACATATGTATTAATTTTGGGTTCCATGCTGCTCATGCCAACATGTGCCTCATAAATTCGCAATGATTTGGGATGCTTTGGTCGAGGATACTTAGATTCATGTTTATCCTTCGGAGGGGGATCATAATGTATTCTATTGTATGAAATCTCACCCACTTAGTGGAATTGAACATAATCTTTTAAAATGAGCTTTGAGCACAAGGCTGAACGCTTGGAAGCTAATTGGCAATGAGCTTCAGCACACTGGTGTTTTCCTTTCAACATATTGCATTCGACTCGTCCCACTCTTTATTGCTGGTGTTGGATTCAAGCACATGGAGCACACATATTTTTAACAAACAGCTTTGTATGAATTTGGTAGCCTCCGGAGAAAACATTTGACATCTTGGCACCTCAGAATGCACTAGCACTTTCGTGATAGGATTTTTTTTTTTTTTTAATTGCAAATATCATCGAATCACTTACCCACTATAATCATCCATTTGGACATTCTCAGAGATAACATCTGGCCTTATCTGGGGATGGCATGCTCCCTGCGAGTTGCCAAGAACTTGCAAACCTGTGCCTTATCCATTGGGCTATATGGTCAACTCTTCAGTCAAACCCTGAAAAATTCTGAAATATGCCCCCTTTTATTCAAATAAAATAATTGTAAACCTGCTAAAAATCTAATCACCATGAAAACTGCAAAAATTAAATGCTCATGAACGAGCTTATTTATCCACACATCTACGCTGCTCTTGGAGAAATCAAGCTGATCATGTGTAACTTGATTTCCAATGGAACCAAGTTAAGAACTGAATTAGCAATTGAAATCCTGAAACATGCTTCTGTAAAATAAAGATTGAAGAATTTGCAGCCATCTTATCATGAATCTGAAACCCATATTTACAGCTGAACAAAACTAAATGGATGGAATTGATAAAAACCTCGAGATAAGCAGCCACGGGATCATAAAAATAATTTAAAACCATATTTTGATTAGATATCCCTATTTCTTCTTGAAGATAAGCAAGCTTCCTCTGGATAAACTCTGACCTCATTATCTCCATAAAACCATCTTCTTCACAATCATTTGAAAACCACTTCCTACTTTCTAAGATATGCAGATTTAATTCTTCATTCCAAATCACGCACCTAAAAATGCTTGGAACAACAGCAGTAATACTGTCATCTTGAGAAGTCTTTTCTAACAACCAACTTTCATACTCTAACTCAAATGCTTTTAAAATCTTCTTCAAAAAATCAATTTTATCTTCTTCACTCGAAATGTTATCAGAATCTAAAAAAGAAGACAACTCTTTGTTTAATTCATCAACAAAAGACATACTCATCCATTCTCGAAAATCTTAAAGAAAAACATGATCTACCTCAACCCCGGTAGTCTTGGTACAGGAAGTAACTCGCTCAGTAACTGAATCTTGCATTTTGAAACCAATGGAGTCGCCTGGTGAATAAATCAGTAGTCCAACTAATGCCTTGCCCCTGTCCACCATCAAGAGCTGGATCTGATCTTTGTCATTCTTTCCCAGGGAAGATATCCTTTCCTTTGTCCGTCCCCGGCAACGGCGCCAGAAGATGTTATCCCTAAAGTTGAACTTATATTACGAGATTCAAGCTTAAGGAAATCTTTGTTTGAAAATGTAAAAATCAAATGAAATCAAATTAAAAACACAAGCTGGTATCAAACCAGGGCTAATGGAAACTCACAGTACTAGAAGGCACTAGGCTAGTATTACTTGTTTGTACAGCTTACACAATTCTAGTATGAAATCAAAATCTTTGAAAAACATCACACAATTTACAATAAAGAAAGCTGGTATATGTCACAGGCTGGTAAATACAAGTATTTATAAGAAGATCAAAGCATTGAAGTGAAGGCTGGTATGAATCAGAGCAGCAGGAAAATCAAACAGACACTGTATAACATGAAATCAATCACAAAGTTCAATATCTAGGTACTATGATCCTAAATCATGAATTGAAACTGTCAATGTTTGTAAACATAAAAAGATAACTGTCATCTCACGATAAGAATTATTGTAATGGAATATGAATGACCATATACATAACAAAATTATCAGAGAGACAATTTATATAACACAAGGACAAATCATCATCAAGTTTATTCAAAACTAGAACCTGTCATTGAAGCTGCAAAATGCTCATGCTACACAGATATGCTTACAATTGATCATGCATTACTCCCAAAACTGCCAACCTACAGTCCCCTGCGTTCTCCTGAAAGGAAGAACTCTCTCTTCTCTGCTCAGTCGAGACCTTAGCTGGGACCCCCTTTTACATTTAAAAGGATGATTTAAATAGCAGAGTACCACGACCAAACTGTTGCTATATTTTGGAATAAAAATCTAACAATTAACTAAAAATATAAACAATTTATGATCCGCTACAAAAAATCTGGAATCAGCCGAAATTGATTCCTTTTAATCTGGAACTGATTATTGATTGCTTGATCTTATGCCTGGAAATGTTCTACCACCTATCCATTTAAATGCTCTTTGCTGCTCGAAGATGTTAACTAATCCCCAATAATCTGGAAACGATAAGCTCTATCCTCTATTTTTGGTCTTTAGATGCCCGCCTCCAGGAATAATATTTGACCAATAGTCCGCCACTTGTTCACTGAACATGTTGTCCACCAGCTATGCATTTGATAGTGTATATACAATATCACCCATTTGCCAATCCTCATCCTTCTTCTATTTTATCCAATTGCTATGCCATGGGGAAAGAAACCATGAATCATGTCATTTAACCAACTTCAAATACACCACAGCATCTACATCAGTAGAAAATCCAAAGTAATTCAACATAATTCCCAGTGAATTTTACCTGTAATCCATGATGGGTGTACATCATAGATGTTACACCATCAAACCTAAACCCATCGAATTTATACTCTTCCAACCACCAGCGGGGCATTCGACATTAGAAACCGGAGCACCTCCCAATGACCGTAGTTGAACAAGCGTGAATCCCATATCCAATGATATCCTCGAGATCCAGAATAAAAATAGTGAGAATCAGTTCCATCCAACATGTTCAGTCCATCTAAGACGTTATTTGAAGCATGACTGTGTACAATATCCATGAGGACAATGATTCCCAACTCGTGGGCTCTGTCAATGAGATACATTAGATCATCTGGGGTCCCACAGCGACTACTAACAGCAAAAATATTTGTGACATGGTACCCAAAGCTAGCATAGTAAGCATGTTCTTGAATGGCCATGAGTTGGACAGCATTGTAGCCAAGGTCTTTCACACATGGAAGCACATCATCCCTGAACTCGACATATGTATTAATTTTGGGTTCCATGCTGCTCATGCCAACATGCGCCTCATATATTCGCAACGATTTGGGATGCTTTGGTCGAGGATACTTAGATTCATGTTTATCCTTCGGAGGGGGATCATAATATATTCTATTGTATGAAATCTCACCCACTTAGTGGAATTGAACATAATCTTTTAAAATGAGCTTTGAGCACAAGGCTGAACGCTTGGAAGCTAATTGGCAATGAGCTTCAGCACACTGGTGTTTTCCTTTCAACATATTACATTCGACTCGTCCCACTCTTTATTGCTGGTGTTGGATTCAAGCACATGGAGCACACATATTTTTAACAAACAACTTTGTATGAATTTGGTAGCCTTCGGAGAAAACATTTGACATCTTGGCACCTCAAAATGCACTAGCACTTTCGTGATAGGATTTTTTTATTTTTATTTTTAATTGCAAATATCATCGAATCACTTACCCACTATAATCATCCATTTGGACATTCTCAGAGATCATAACACCATCTTTGCACAAAAAGAGTATTACATGAAGAATCACAACTATCAACCTTTAGACTAAACGCAGCCTGTTTATAGGTTAGATGAGAAGATTTATAGAGTAGAACAATCTTAAACTTAGTTCATTTCAGCTCATTAATCTCAGGTATCAAATTGACAGTAGATCTTCCTCTGGTCTAAAGCCTTTAGCTCTTCGCTGCTTCTTTTGGATTTCAAAAACAATAAGCTTTAAAACCTAGAAAAATTAGGTTTTTAGGCTATCTAGGTTTTTAAACTGTGTCAAATGTACATTTCCGTCATCTCATGTTGTACCAGCAGCAGTATTAAATTTGAACCATCATAACATACATTGTATTTCAACCCATCCTCTTTCGAACTTCAACAAATGAACAGTTCCAACATAAAGCTATTTTTCAGTATTCCACTCCACAGAACATCTCAGAATGGCTCAGGAAGTTATTTTTCTGGTCGAAATATCATTTGGGTGCATAATTTATCATTCTCCTTAGTCAATTTTGATTAAATAGTTCCCAGCGAAAAAGCCCTAAATTTTCAGCTATATTGGCTTATCGTGGAATACCTTTTAATTGATCGACTGCAGTGGTTTAAAATCATGACCTAAGTGGTTAAGTTGTTTAGCTCGAATGTACAGGTGTCCTTCAGGATGCAATTTGACTACAGACAACACAATCATGAAGCCCTAATTTCCCGTGGCTCCATAAAACCTCACTCTGTTTCCCAGCGGGCATATCCAGTTTTGTAGTGATTATGGTTACTCCACTAAGTCCGTCGTCTTTGAATGTGCATGCAAATGACAACTCATCTCACATTAAATATCAAACCATGCTGCTACCTGTCAAAATCAATTGCCTTTGGGCTCACGATGACCACGATTCCCTCACTACGTACAACCACCTGTTTTTATGATAATTCCTGAATCAACATGTAGTAAACACATCCCAATACGTGATTAGTCACTCATCATTCAAGAAAATGCCAAATTTTTGCTAGAAAATCAGAAGAAATGAAGGCCGCGATATTCTTGTAGCGCGCCTTCATTATTTTTTGGCTCCAGCGGTACAAGAATACTTTTAGTGCTATTTTCTCATTGTTTTTCAGCTTTTTGTCATTTTGAATGTAGTTTAAAAACTGTTTGAACTATGAGCTATACTCAAGATGCTATTTGTGACCACATCATTCAATAATATGACCTTTTAAAACCCTTTAAAACCTATGGGAGGAAAAAACAAAATAACTCCAAAGGCAAAAAAACTTAAAAATTAAAGTAAATACCCAAAAGCTCCTATAGTAATTAAAAAGATAAAGTCAAAGAAATAAGAAAACTTGATCAAAAAGGTAATCGAACATGAAAAGGTAAGAAACAAATTCCTGACATAACAGAGTGTAAAATCTGGAAAAATGGAAGAAGAGATAAAATCCTTGAAGAAAAATGAAACATGGGATCTAGTCACATTACCAAATGGATGGAAACCCGTCAGAAACAAGTTGGTGTTCAAGAAAAGGTTAAATGCAGCAGGTCAAGTCTAGAAGTATAAATCCTAACTAGTATCAAAAGGATGATTCTCAATTCTAGGGAGTCGACTTCAATGAAATTTTCTTACCTATTTCCTAGATAACTTCCATAAGGGCACTAATTTATTTAGTTGCAACACTTGGTTTTGAGATAGAAGAAATGGATGTAATGAAAACATGTCTTCATGGTGATCTTGAAGAGGAAATCTATATGAAGCATCGTGAATTTTTTATAGTAGATGGAAAAAAGGAATTGGTCTATAAGCACAAGAAGTTTCTCTATGATTTAAAACAATAACCCTAGATGTGGTATCAAAATTTTGATGTTTATATCTAGTAGCTGGGGGTTTTGATAAGTTAGGCCAATCACGATATGTATTGGAAGAAAGTTGTGGATCATTTCATATATCTAGTTTCATATGTCGGCGACATGCTATTGGTAAAAAATAACATGGATTTGATAAAAGAGGTAAAATTGAAATTATCCTCTAAATTATACATCAATGATATCGAAGCAAAAAATTGAATTCTTATAATAGAAATTCAAAGAGATTGTGTGGGTATAAGTCTCTGGTTAAGCCAAAATAAATATGTTGAGACAGTTCTGCAACATTTCACCATGAATGAAACTAAACAGATTAAGGTCCCTATTCTTTTGGGAGTCAATTTATATGTTGAATGTTATTTGAAGACATGAGAAGAAAAGAAGTACATGTTATGTGTTCCCTATGTTAGTGTGGTTGGTAGTCAAATGTATGATATGGTTTGTACATGACTGGATATTTCCTATGCAGTGGGAGTATTGAAAAGGTATACATCGACACATGGAAAAGAGTACTAGGCCGAAGTCAAGAGAGTATTCAAATATTTGCATGGCATAATGGATAAGTTATGGAGGAGAACCAAAGGATAGGAAGGGAATTAATGTACATGAATTTTTTTATTATGAATGGGTTGGAGATATTAACCGTAAACGATTGACCAATGGATATATGTTCAAAATATTCAGTGTAATAGTTAGTTGGATGAGTAGAATGAAGTTGTTCATTTCATTATTGACTATTGAGGCTAAATACATGGAATTTACTCATGCATGTAAGTAGGATTTTTGGTTGTAGAGATTGTGTTCAAATGTTGGGTTCGAACAACATGTTATTATGTTATATTGTGACATTCAAAGTGTTATCTTCCTAGAAAAGAATCTAGCATATCATTTGAATACGAAAAATATTAGTGTTCAATACCATTTTATGAGGGAGATGGTGGAGAACCAAAATTAGCTGTTGTTGGAAAAGGTATACATGGTGAGGAATGTTGCAGACTCATTGGCCAAATTCATGATCATAGAGAATTTTTATTGGTGTAGGGAAATGATGGGCTTGTCAAATCTGCTTAAGTTAACTAAATTTTTGTATCTCCTATTTATGCAAAGAAGACAACAAGTGGGACAATATTGGGAATGTTATATTTTGTGCATGTGGATTAACTAAAATGTTGATAGTCAACTGGTATAAGACAATAAGAGTTGGAGGCAATAGATAAGAGAAGTATGCTCACTTGAACAAGTTGTTTGGTCAAAGGAAAATGACTTGGTCGATAGGAATTCAATGAAACGACTAAAATATAAATGGGTCATTGACCAAATTTGACCCATTCAAGTTGATTATAATAGAATAACCGAAAGTTGGTTGGATTGGTTGGATTGTCATTAATGAGCAGTTGGTTATATTGCATCTATAAATAAGATGTAATCATTATGGATGTGTATTGTATTATATTGTGAGATATAGTGGTAGTGTGTAGCATGACCATGTAATGAAGCGTGATTTGTGGTCTAGAAAGTCACGGTTCTAAACACATGTTTTTGAGTGTTTGATTAATAGATGAGAAAAATCTCACTTGAATGTTGGTTTTCTTCCAAGAGATAGGTTTCTAGTATAATTTATGTGTAATGTGTTGATGTTATTATGTTTCATTGTCTTATTTTAATGTGTTTAACTATATGAATCAATTTTCAAACCTATTTTAATCAGTATTAATTAGTACAAAATGAGAGATAAGAGGCCAAAAAAGTGACCAAAATCTACATATAAATGACCACTTTTGATTTGGCGATCATTGGTGTCTAATTTCCGGTCTCTTATCGTGCGACCAAAAATATGGTCGTATATTTGGTCATTAATTTGGTCATTAATTGAAATTAGTGACCAAATTAATGACCACGATACAAGCTATAAATGACCAAACTAAATATAACCACATTTTTTCTGTGTGTTAAGAGACTCGAAACTAGCCACTAAAATTGCCATTTGGTCATTCATATGTGAATTTTGGTCATTTTTTGTCTTTTATCTCTCATTTTTTGTTACTTGTCTCTCCTTTTTTGGTCACTAATGTTGTCAGTTCTAGTCATTTTAAATGCAAATTTTGGTCTTTTTTTTGTTCACTTATCTCTCATTTTTTGGTCACTAATTTAGTCCTTTTTAACCTATATTGAAATATCATTAGGTAACAGAGGAATCGAACCACAAAGATCCTTCTTGTAATGCAGGTTCTCTTTCATTGAGCTAGCACCCTTCAAGAATTTAGGAAACCTAACTTACAGAGTCCTCTATAATGGTAAAAAAACATCAATGGATTCCTTTGAGTATCTAATGGATGGAAAAGGATGATAGGATGTATAAGTTCATAAGATGTGATCAAGAAAGTTATGAAAACAATGCACATAGATATGGAAATGCTATAAGACTTTGAAATCCAATAGGAAAAACAAAACATGGAGATCAACCCATTTTGAAAGCATGTTTGAACACTTGTAAAAGCGCCTAAAGGTTTTAATTTAGATGAACTCAAATTGAAAATTTGTTAATAATCCATCAAATAAACTAATAAAAAAACAAACATTTCTCAATAATTAAATTAGTATTAAAAAATATCCAACATCACAAATCACATCAGTACAATTGCCTAAGTTATTGGTTAATTCAAGTATAAGGAACTGTTTTGCATAAATTTTTCATATTTATCATCCTTCCAATTAAAATCCATAGTGAAGCTAATGGGAACATAAAAGGACATATTTTTTCCATGATTTCTATATTCATAAAAAAAATAACATAAAGTTGTTCTCAAAATTCAACTCTTACTATAATTAAAATTATTTCATTTGTGTCTAAGATTTACAAAATATCATATAGAGATCATCTTCAAAATTCTCGTGCATCAAACAAAATAATTCTTTATATTACAATTCAATGAACATTCATCCCAAGTGCATGTAATGCATTTAGTGTTGATAAGTTATTCCTCCTGGTTGTATTTATTAAGTAAATGAATTGGAATCCCACCTAAATAAACTTGCTCAAAGAAGCCCTAGTATAAATGTAATGTCGGACTTGGTCGCTTAAGACCCCATATAAATTCATATTTTATGGTTTTGGAACTTGCTTTCGAAGGGAAATTTACTTTTCATACCCAGGTCCTAACCAAATCCTTAGCTAGATATGAACATATATTTTCTACCCTGGAAATCTAGATTTGGAGGGTTTACCTCTTCTTAGATATATACAACATAAACAACATATAAGAGAACACACACACATTAGTAAATTAAAAGTGAGAAGCTAATTTCTTACCTCATAAACAAAGAAAGAAACCTCCATCGAGCCATTTGTATAGACCTCCGCCATGATATCATATGGCTTGGAACTAATTCTATAAGTAGTTGTTCTAAAGCGTTTAGAATTATCCCAATTTTGGTTTTCATCTTTGCATTGCTTCACACACTGAGGAGTTTGATATAAAGGCTCGCAGTTTATATGTTGGAAGCTAACATCATCAAAGTAGAGGTCACACTATGAAAAAAAAGATTAAACACTAGCTTACTCTAAATTTAGACAAACATTTAAATCATAATAGGCAAGTGATATGTTGCTTCACTGAACACTACACTTGGAATACCCTAAATGGACTTTGATTAAAACTATAGCTAATGATAAAACGGGTTTCTTATACCTTGCAGTTACAACACCAGTACTAATAAAGTACTTCCATGCAGAAATTGGATAACCACCATCACAACTATCACCACACATGAATCCACAACATGCCACTAGATCATTTTCCGAGAGAGTAACGTTCTGAAATTTCATAGAATGAAAAATGAAATCAAATAACTATTGATCGAGATACATGACCAGGAAACAATAAAAGATAAAAATAAACATAACTAAAATGTGTTTTATGTTCACTAAGACTTGCCACATTATAGTGAATGAAAATCCTATTAGAAAGTGATTCCACTGCACCAAATACCCAACAAGAACCATAGTGTCCCTATCCAAGACAACACCATTTAGTACTCCAAGGTCTACCAGTAAGAATTTTTCAAAGTTATTATTGTAACAATATATTATAACACAAAACTAGGGGAAAATATCCCACATTTAACTTATAGACACTCACCAAGAACAACATCAGAGAATGGCCAACATTGGTAGATTCCATAAAAACATGGAAGAAATAAGTTAAAATTTGAAATCATCTCCATTTATGATCAATTCAAAGTATATTGAAGGAATGACAATGACAATTTATTATTTTTTTAACAAGATTCATAAATACACACAATGCAATCCTATATAAGAGATTACAATCAAGGCTACTGACCTAGGATGGTTTGAATAGAAGTACATTGTGGCAAATATTCTCGTGCATCGAATTGCTTTGGTAAGTTCAAACCATTTAGGCAAGTTTTGACTGGAACATATTGTAATAAATTCCTGGCCGGCGGGGGTAGTACTCCAAGGAGACACTTAAATTTTCCTACCTTTAAAAATAGAGCAATTGACAATTAATAAAATATCATCTCATTTTCTTCCCAGCCTGGTACAAAAATGGGTGCCCGTACTATGTGATCAAAAAATCAAGAATTCATGCCAGCCTTCCATCCAACATTTGGATGCTTGTTATTTTCTTCTACTATAGGCTCCTACAAGTAAAACATGTTTAGTGAATATTTCCTTCATATCATAATATTTAATTAGAAGGTAAAAGTTCGTGATGGCATTCATGAAACAAGATACCTTCAGGATTATGTCTTGGCTCTGTGTAGGAAAGGACTCTAGTTGAGATGCATACATTATTCAAAAAACACTTTACTTCAACATTTTTATCACTAGAAATTATGGATATGTTGTAACCCCATAATTCTATTATGATCAATATAAGAAAGAGTATTATGTTTAAAAATTCTAAATTAAAAGGAAATGAAAATATCTGTACTTGAATCTAAAATAAATGTAAAACATAAGAATATGGTGACATAGAACTCTATAGAGCCTGTTACGTTTTTCTAATTATTAAAGATAAAATCAATTTGCATCCAAATGTCTAGTGTTCCAAAAAAAAAGCTAAAACATTTATGCTACAAATACATACATATAGAATTTTCAAAATATAGTTTTATAATTCTTAAAGTGGAAAAAAACACAGAGTAGAAACATGGAATAGAGAAAGGTAATCGGGCATCATCAAATAAGTCAGTAGCATGAGAAGATAAAAGGGTTCCCTAGCCACATATGTTATAATATGGGTTTACTAAAGTCATTGAAATGATGAAACACTTTTCATATCAACCAAGGTAGAACGTGATAAAAAAGGAGCAAATTCCTGAATAGGAAAACACTAATACACTCTTAAGTTAACTATTGAAATTTGAAAATTGCAATTTATTTACAATGTTGAAAATTAATTACATTGCAAGCACTGACTAATGGACCAAACAAAAAAAATTGAATGATAATTTAATCTAGATGGTTCAACGATCATAGGCTACAATACCAAATCATTTATAGTTAGTCTCAAAAGTGAATATGTTTGGTACTGGAACATGCTTGGTAACTATATAGGTTCACAATTCTAAAATTCATAAGCTATCCCATGAAACAAAATACCATCATAGCACTGTACTTATTTCCATATTAACATTCGAAAGAATGAATCCAAAACTATGACTCTCCCTACTTATTATAGATAGTATGGAAATGGGTAATTAAATTCACCTTTTTCTGGTAAACTAAAACTGTATGAATTGAAAATGAAGAAATATATGCAAGAACCAAAAGAACAAAGTTTTACAACATACAAAATTGGAAGCCTTCAATACCCATGATAAAAACATAAAGAAGAGGTAGATATTGACAAGTTATTTATTCATCTTAGCAGTGTTATAATTTTGAGACAACCAAGCCTAGCAATGATAAAGTTTAACATCCCTTTTGAATGCTCAAGTTTCTCCACAAATGTCTAATTTTTGTGTCTGCATTCAAGTTTGTGATGCATTGTTCTGTTGTTAATCTCTATCAGATAAATTTCCTTCATATATCAGTTGTATATATATGCAAAAGTTATAAGTTACAAGGATTCTCTGTCCCACCCTATGTTTTCCAATGTTATCTTATTATATCAGTTGTATATATATATATATATATATGCAAAAGTGATAAGTTACAAGGATTTTCTGTCCCACCCTATGTTTTCCAATGTTATCTTATTATATCAGTTGTATATATATGCAAAAGTGATAACTTACAAGGATTCTCTTTCCCACCCTATGTTTTGCAATGTTATCTAATTAAATCACCCACAAAAAAAATTATCAATACTACAAAGGAATCAACACAGTAAGATATTTAAACAAAGAAATTGAGAGGCATCTCTCTTTCTATCCTAAAGCCTACCCAAAACTCAAAAATACACATATTTGGGTTATTGTTGATGCTTACTACAATGAATTTCTAAAATACACTTTCGATCCACTAGCCATTAAGAGAAATCTAGGTGATGAAAAGAAAACAGAGGATATCCCTGTGAACTCTACCAAAAATTTGTTTTACCCACTTCTCACAAATGTCACCGTTATGATACACTTCCAGAAAGAAAGAAAAAAAATTCACTACCAAGTGTTGAATTGTATTTAGAAAAATAGAAAAGCATGAGCTTTGTCGCTACCCCAAAAATGACTAAAACAAACAATCTAATAATTCCCTAAGCCAAGCCTATAATTAATTCATATTAAGGGCATGCCAGGTGCACCAAAACTTTTGCAAATTAGTTTTAGTTTATGAGCCTGCATGTGGAACATAGTGCATACTCTAACTTCGGAAGATTATCACTTGTTCAACCAGGTAAACAAGCTTTAACTTAAGTAGATTATGACTTGTTCAACCAAGTAAACAAACTTAAAGTTTGAACGATCATGAAATTTGGATAATTTTGCATGAAACCATGATTATTAAGTTATGGAAAAGTCACGCAATTAAGTCGTGAAGAAACAAACTAGAAAAAGTAAACTTAGTTAAAATCGTCCAAGGCCCACACAATGGGATATAATTACTGAAAATCATCAGTAATGTAGATAACAACTAACAACTAAAAATTTGGCATCTAACGTATTGAAATCACGAAAATCGGTCAAATTTATCTCTTGAAAATGTTTTAAAGAATATGCCATCACCGAATTGAAGTGTGAGAAGATGCAATATTTGCTTCATATTTTCATAGACACAGACAACAATGATCACTCAATATTAGAAATATACATTACAATGAAACCCATAATCAATTCAAGATACATGAATTTCTTGCAATGAAACCCATAATAAAACCTAGAATCGATTTAAGATACGTGAAATTCTTGAAATTGGAAATTGTGGATTTTTAAACCATTTCTCATGGCCATTAGATACAAAAGGTTATGCAAAGGGCCAATGTCTAACAATTATGCTTGAAGGTTATTCTGTGAGAGGTCAATTTTTTTTAAGAGAGAAACAAGGGTTTCAATTTCTGAAGGGATGTAACCATTGAATTTACAGCACTGAAAATATAATATAATAAAATTGTTAATTTCACTAGATTTCACCATTGAATGAGTTTGACCCTATCCACAGATAGAACAAATTGAAACTAGATCTAAATAAAACAAAAAATATTAAAAAAAAAACTAAAATGGAAGAAAGACTTACAGGAATCCTCACACCTTGGCAGCAGGAAAAAATTTCATAGACGAGGTAGATCTAACATTAGTAGAACATGGGTGATAGATTTGTCTTGGAAACAATAAACCAACATAGATCCATCTAAAAGGGGATCTACCAAGCACCTTGAGGGATGAAATCTCTTATGGGGAAAACCCTTTTTTAGAGTGGAAATGTTAGGAAATGTGTAATTCAATGTTTATGGTTTTAGTTTATCTAATTTATGTTGTTTTATATATATGCGATTCTAAATAATTTAAATTTAAATTTAATCCAACATGTTATTTTTAATAATATTTTTTTTATTATAAAAGACATTGTGTCAACTCTAGGATGAGCATGGAAGGAGTTACATGTCTCTCCCCTATTGGGTTGTAGAATGCACCTCTTTGATGCAAAACAATCGAAATCCCATATCATGTACCATTGAAAAACATGAGTGGCCTCTCATATCCCTTCCCGCTTTCATTATGTTTGTTTAGTTGTTGTTTTGTTCATTTTTTATTTGTTAATATGAGATATATTATCTATAATATAATATTCAGTTATAATATGTTCATATGTATTAATAATATTACATATTATAGTGCAATGTTTATATATTATAATATAACAATATTATATAATTTGTTCTAATATTAATATATTAGGCGCAAGGTTCATAATGGTTTTAGCTCAATGATAACCTAGAAGCAATGTCACTCCACCACAACATTTCCTTCCCATGCTTTAGGTTTTTTAATGATAACCCTAGGGGGTTGCTATAATCCAACTAGGGTAAAAGATGAATTATTCAAAAGGAAAAATCGCATTGATGATGAATGTTTATTAAGAAAGGACATTAATGATATTATATCATCAAATATGCCAAAATATAATGTTTTGATAGGGGGTGTGGGTGATTGAAGGTTATTTTCCTTAGTAAGATAGCCTAGGAAGATACAAGATTTATTATACTCAGTAATGACTACTATATGAGAGAAAATATATTGTAGTTGGACCAATGATCCATATTTTATGAAACAATGAGATTTACCCTTCGGTAAAATAGTCAAAATGAGATCAAAACTAGGGAACACCCAGGGTTTGTTGTTTCTATCCCAAACAAATTATAGATTTTAAAAATTAAAACCATCCCAATGATGATGAATGAAGGCTATTATAGAAAAAATGAGGTACCACCAATCATAAATAATTATTTTTAGTAATTTCAACCCCATCATGAAAAGTCAAGAAAATGATAATCAAGCTAGAGTGTGTATGCATCAATTAATTTCAAGTAGTATTTAGGGTTGATTTTAATCAATATTTTCAATCAATATAGGGTTTTCAAACATATCATTCATCAATAAATAGGGAATAAAACCAAGCATACATTTAATAACATTTGAATTGTCATATGAGCTTAAAAGTTTCAACTCATGATTGGGTGTTAAATAAAAAGGTCCACTTTAACAGACGTCAAATTTAAATATAAAGATAGGTTAATTAATGTAATTAAACTAAGAGGTGACTTGAAAAGTCATTTCTTTTCCCCCACTTAGGGTATAAATTACCAAGGAACCTATTATGTAATTCATCTTCTACATTATCAAATATACATTTTACACTACGTTCTTTGTCTATTCTCCCTCCTTTATTCTTCCATTGGTATCAAATCCTCTCGGCTCTCAACACCATCCCATCACTTTTCATCCTCCACCACTCCCACCTTTTTTTCAACGACGTCCTCCTTACCATCACCGTGCTCTCGCTGCTCTCCAGCACCTTCCTTCCCTCTCCCACTTCTCCACACATTGTTCAGCCTTCTCGTGGTGAGCTGGCATCGTACAGTGAATAAAAGTAAGTCCACATTTAGCTCTGAGAAAATTCCAGCAATCACCAGATCAATGGACACTCTATTCGATCAAATCAATGAGAAAGTTAACAATAACTACGAAGAACTCCACGCAAAAATCAAACAAATGAGTGACAATTCGACATCAAATTGGACATAATTCACGTCGCAAATAGAGAATAAATTCCTCACTCTAAAGGAAGACCAAAAGAAAATTCAGGTAGTTTTAACCACTATCTTAGATAGATTAGAAATATCGAATGACCTGCAACCAAACTTTCCCAAAATATCGTAGTGTCAATATCCTTTGTTCAACATATCGTCCTCAGCCTCATATACACAAGGACGCAAAATATGGGTGAAAGTAGAGTTACACAAATACGACGAGGATGAACGACAGTGCATAGTGTAGATTATCAAAGTTGAGGAATACATAGACATCCACAACATCCATTACGACGGCGATAAAATTAAATATGCCTCCATGCATCTAGAAGGAGACGCTTACAACTGGTACTTATGGTGGAAGAATACTGCAAGAATATGTTCTCACAACTGGGTTAGCTTCAAGAATGACCTCATCAAATTATTCCAAGGCGTTGAAGAAAAAGACTTATTTTCCAAAATCACAAGGTTACAACAAAAAAGCAGTGTCAATGAGTACACCTATGAATGGGAAGCATTGTCAACTCGAGTTCCAAATTTAATCAATGACCAACGACTACAGACCTACATACATGGTCTAAAACAACACATCTGTGATGAACTAAAGTTACACAACATCTCTACCATGGAGGAAGCATGACGTAAAGCCAAGATTATTGAAAGAAAATCCGTTCATACAAATGTTGACCAATACGACTCCAAAAATACCCCCCTCCAATCAACATACATAGGAAATCCAAGATATACACCACCTCAACTTAGGGAAGGAACGAATCCCAGTTTAGAGGCCCAGAGAATAAAGGAAGGGAAATGTAAGTTATGTGGAGACAAATGGGATCCTAAGCACATATGCTTACAAAAGAAATTGTATGCCTTTGAAGCAGAGATGGAAGTCAAGTAACCAATTGAGAACTATGTGAATAGCCAACAATAATACCACCCAGGAATCGAGGAAGAATCCCCATAAATCTCGTTAGCCACTATTACCTGAATCTCCCAACCGTAAAAATTGAATATTAATGGACATATAAAAAAAAATTAACAGCATAGTTATCATCAACTCTGGAAGAACCCATAAATTCATTAATGTCAACCTTGCTAAAATATTTAACCTATTTATTTGTCCAGTACCTAACATGAAGGTTATGGTAGCAGATGGCAAGAAGATTGACAATGTGGGAAAATTTCACAAGGTTAAGTTACAAATGCAAGAGTATAACTTAGAATCAAATTTATTTATGGTACCACTGGGAAGATTCAACATAGTATTAGGAATACAATGGTTACAAACCTTGGGTACATACTCTGCAAATCACCAAGAACATTTTATTGAATTCCATGCGTTCGAGAAAACATACAAATTATATGGGTTCCAACCACCTCCAACACAGCTAGTTACATCACATCAAATGGAAAATATATGTTGTAAAGACACACCAAAACACATACCTCAATGTCAAGAAATGTATATTCTAACAAGTGAAGGAGACATGGACAAACACCCAAAGATACAAGAGCTGATTCGAAAACATCGCAAGGTGTTTCAAGAATTACCTATGGAGCTCCCACCAAACAGAAAAACCGAACACATAATCAAAATAGAACCAGGGATAAAAACTACCAGTAACAAACCATATAGATATCCACATCAAAGATGTTGTGACAGTTCATGTAATCATTTTCGTCAAATAATCTTTGAGGACAAATCTTCCCTTAAGGGGACAGCAATGTAACAAACTCCAAATTTAAATATTAAGCTAGGTTAATTAATGTAATTAAAATAAGAGGTGACTTGAAAAGTCACCTCTCTTCCCCCACTTAGGGTATAAATTATCAGGGAACCTATTATGTAATTCATCTTCTACATTATCAAATATACATTTTACACTATGTTCTCTATTCATTCTCCCTCTTTTATTCTTCCATCCCCCAATTTTTTAAATTTATGAGAAAACTCTAGAATACCTCTGATGTAGTGGAATCACCATATTTTCCAAACTTTAGACTTGATACTTTCCTTCCTGGACAAATTCAGGTTGAATGGGTTGTGTAGTAGCCCTACTCGTCGCGTTGTTTTCTAACTATGTCGCAACTTGTTTCCAAGATTCTAGAGACTCATTAAATAATACCTTATGTTTCCCCACATCGAACTCTAATCACCAAGTGTCTCTTCCCTTATCTAGAGGGGCATCCAATTTGAACTAAAATTTGACCATATTTAGCCCAGAGTATTTTTGAAGGTATCATCGTATTCATTGCTCCCATGGGTCCTAGATACCCATTCATGGACTATATCTTCATGGATTTCTCTAACACTTCCCATTGATTTGTCCATTTTTGTTGCAAGGGGTACTCGAGTCAGAGATAACAATCATTGGATTGCATCTTCCACTAATCTAAAATTCATCGTTTTACCAAACCTTGTCCAAGCCATGGACCTTGAATAGCCTATAAGCACATACGAATGTCCATAATGGTTTTTTCCGTAGGAATTATTATAGTTTCACCACAATGGCTAGTGGGGACTTGAGTGATAGAACCTATAACTCTAAAACTAGATTAGGATGCTACGACGACCCCAGATTATCTTGATTAGTAGAAAGGGATCCATTGGTTGTGTGGAAAGTGTGTTGTTGGGATGTGTTAATGGATCCAATGGGGAATCCCATCCCAACAAGATAAGAGAATGCTTTCTTACCAACATGATTTAAGCAAGTGTTTTATAAAACCCTTCCATATTACACCTCGAAAAATTGTGGGACTTGGTGTGAGGGAGTAGAACCCTCCCGACCAAGATTTTTTCTTTAACTTTTCATGGAACATAAGTTGTGTGATAGAGCTCACCTAGAGTATTTTCACCAATGGTTGTATAACCAGGATGGAGATTCGATCAATGGAATCAACCTCTATGTAACATAGTGGAGTAACTACACCCAAATCCTCCATTGATTGAGCCATGATAAGGGTTTTATGGACAATATCATTCCCCTGCGTGGTCACGTTTCTCCCGAATCGAGGGGTTTCCAAATGTTTTGTTTAGTACTCGACATGTTGTGTAATAGTTTCAATGTTTCTTTTATTTTAAATATTATATTATAAACATGTTTTAATAACATTATAT
>LPNX010127859.1:117999-339134 GCA_001517045.1 Pseudotsuga menziesii
TACAGGTTGTGGAATTGACCATTTTGAGCTAACATGATGAAGTAAAATACATTAACTTATCAAAACTTTAAAAGACTATCGAGTGGATCAAATAACAATGGTTTTGTTCAAATAAAATATGAAGATGGTCAATATGATGAGCCCAACATAATGACACTAACTTCACAACATGACAATGTCGAGAGAGAAATACAACAAATATCCAAGACTCAACTCAACCACATTATGATGATGCACATGATCGAACTTGGATGATCTGTTGAAGAGATAATACGAAAGAAAAAATGGTGAAATAAGATATGGACATGATAAGCACATAAAATCAGATGTGATAGCATATCAAATCTTGCAAAAAAGTTAAGTAAGTTCTCCTATGCTGTCATGTTTTTACACTATCTCATGTTTACGAATCCATCTACAATGTTACAATTTACTAAATTTTAACACTGCAGATGAATTCAAGGACCCCCTAGAAACAGGTCTATGAATCCATATGCAGTGTTAAAATCTAGTAAATTGAACAAATTTATTGTCAAAATTGTAATTTTCCATTGTCAGAGTGACACAACTGAAAAATGACCAATTGTTAAGTGGTCATTTTTAGTTTCATTATGTGTTACTTGTGATATCTTAGCTTAGGATGGTTTTTATTAATGCTTGTACCATAGATGTATTGAAAATTAATTATGGTACCTTGGGAAGGATGTAAAGCTTATAATAAAAATGCTTATGCTCCAAGGATAAGAGACTATGTATAAGGTTGTTAATGTATGCGTTGTAAATCTGCTTCATGCATTAATGTGAGATTTGACACATGAAGGGGATACAATTTACTAAATTCTAACACTATAGATGGATTCATAGAAAAGGGGTTTTTGAATCCATCGGCAATGTTAGAATTCAGTAAATTGTAAAATTCATTGTCAAAATTGTAATTTTCCATTGTCGGAGTGACACAACTAAAAATGACTAATTGTTATGTGGTCATTTTTAGTTTAGTTATTATTCTGTGACCAAATTGATCATTTATCTTGGTCATTTTTAGTTTAGTTCTTATCCCTAGAACAAATTGGTCATTTATCTTACTCATTTTTAGTTACCTCACTTAAAATTTCTTAATTTGTTTCATTTATCCCTTGAAAACATAGTGGCGACCAAATTTTTTTTTTTCCTGGTCACTTATCTCTCATTTTGTACTAGTGATTAGACCCAAAAACAGTTGGAGAAATGATGGTATCTACTATGTTCATGAAAGTTATCATAGGTTGCTAAATAATTGGGATATAACCCTCAATCCAATATGTGGGAAAATATATGTAATCCAAAGGGTTTCCCTAAAATTATTTCCTTCCCTTGAGTATTAGCACATAAGAAAATCCTCACGATACATTTATACTCCTTCTCGTTGTGTGTTATTCCTTGAGGAGGAAGAGAAGACCAAACACCTATTATTAGAATGTGAATTTTCTCAAAAGGTTTGATCATAATAATTTTTTTAATTGGGGGAGACCATAACTCTTCCCTCCTTCTAGAGTGACCTCTTTTCAAGTTGGAAACCTTTCTATCGTAGTTCACTTTTTATTAAGCCAAATATGAGCAAGCTTTGGATGGAAATTTCTAAGTATATCCATTGGAAAATATGGCTTTCTTGAATTAATCCATTTTTAAGTCAAAATCTTTCATCCTGTAACACACAACAATTAAGTCCAAAGTCCTCATGTTGGAAGCTCTCAACTCACGATTAATCTTTGAAATCAGGCAGGAAAATCTCATTATTAAATAACATCTATGACTCCGCAATATGTTGACTCGTATCTCCCCTTAGTAAAAACTTCATTCTCAAAATCCACAATTCTCTATTCTTTGACGACTGGTGTCATTTCCCCAATTAAATAATTTCCAAATAAGACTATTTGCAAAATATGTTTCACCAACCTACTAGTTCCCTAGGTTGAGATGGAGACATAAATTTTGTAATAATGGGATATGGGACCCAAAAGAAATTTATTTTATCATATTCACATTTAAATGGTTCACATAAATGATAAATTCTAATAAAATAAGGTGGCACGGGTTCATGAAGACACTTGGAAGCTTGCGGTGCCCTTGGGTGACTAGATTCCCTACACACTTGGCACGATATTCATCCAATTTATAACACATGGATAATGTAACATTATTGTATGGTTATTTTGTGTCAAATATAATATAATCATCCAAGTAATTCTAATTATTAAAGGAGGGTAACTCCCATGGAAGAGGAAGAGACTAGAAGACAATGTGTGTCACTTGGAAGGAGATTTTATGCACTCTATGACAACAAATGATGGAAGATTCTATGAAAAGTATGAAAAATTCAGACATGATTGCTGACATATGACAAATATGACATGACATGGATAAAAATATCCACCAAGAAGTTTAATTTTGTAGTTAGAGGAAACCATTCAAATTGGGGAAATAATTGGAGCATGAAGAGGAAGACAAGTGTCATGAGAACCACTAAGATGAGTTGGAGGAATATCATGGATGTAAATTCAAACTTAGGAGGCCTCATGAAGTTAATAAAAGGATTTTATGAGGAAGTATAATATATTTTTATCATTTTTTAATTCACCATTGGTATTTTGGAGAGCTTTTGATTGTCCATTGCACAGTGAGTGTTCACTCTCCCTGCTTGTGAACCAATTTTGAGGGAGTTGGATTCCTTTCCAAGTTGGTTGATGGAGAGGAAATTAATACCTATCATGGGAGATTAATGAAGGGTTTTTATTTTCAATTTTAATTTACATACATTCAAATTCTCATCTATCTCCCCATTCTCTCATTCCTTCTTCTCCGTTCCCCCACACTCTCTTTTGATGGCGCACTTGTTGGAGTGATTATTGCGCCTTGCCGAGGATAGTTGATGAAAAATATTTGATACATGAATCATGGATCTGTAATATCATCTATATATTCTCTGTAAGTCAAAATCTCCGAAATATATGTATGAAATTCCTGCATTCCCCATGCTCTTGAATAACTAGTTTTCATGGATTTGACTTCAATATTGAAGTAACTTTACATCAAATTTGTATCAGAACCTTTATATGATTTTTATGATGATGGGGAAGCAATATATTATGTATTTATATTTAATATTATTTCCAAATTATCTTTAATTTGAAATATCATAAATACATGTATGAAAAGCTTGCATACGCATGCCCTTGTATCACTAGTCTTCATGGATTTTGGATTCAATCTTGAAGTAGTTTGATACCAGATTTGTATGCGAGATATTATATGAGTTTGAGGATTTTGTGAAATAAATATATGATTTATTACTCTTTAATTTCATTTCCATAACCTCTGTGGTACAAAATCCAAGAAACTCATGTGTGAAAAGCTTTCATTCACATGCCATTGAATCACTAGTTTCCATGACTTTGGCTTCAATCTTGGAGGAGTATTGTATCATATTTGTGGGATGGTATTCCTTTGAATTTTGTTCTGTTTTGGAAGAAATTTTTATTCCATATATTACCACCATGTTTCATATTACTCTCAAACCCATATATTCTACCTTTCTTGTGTCAAAGTCTACCTAGTAATGCAAACTTCCCTTAGGCAATTTCTATGAAAGTTACCCTACAAATGTTGCATACCATAATCCATTTGAAGAACTTAATAAACATGATTAAGTACATTAATTTTTGTATTATAATCATTCCCATACTCTTTTCTTAAATTTTGGAGGGTCGTACTTGATTTGGAGAGCTAGTTTGACCATCACCCTTGGGGGGATTTGAACACAATTCCTAGTAAATTTGGTCTTTTTTTCATTAGCCCAAAAAAAGTTTGAAGAGGTATAAATATCTGATAAAAAGCATCCATAAACCAAATTTGGATGTTTTAATACTCACCATAGCATCTCCTTTCAAATTTGGGACCATTTGGTGAAAATTGGAACCCTCTAGAGTCATGACTAGTTAAGCTCGAACTTTGCTCGAATTGCACTTTTCTCCAAAATTCCAAAAAAGTGACATTACAGTGGTATCATAGCATGGTCCTTGCACCTATGAATTAATACCATCCATTTAATAAAATTTTAAAGAGATGTCTTGGTTTCATAATCAACCCACCAAGCCCATTTTCCTTCCTCACCGACCAAGGGAAGAAGAAATTACAGCCAAAGATATCGAAGCATGCTACCAGGGGTATCAAAATTTGAGATGGGATATTCATGAAAGGTATTCTTTCCAATAGTATCTTCTCAAGTATGTATTTTCTAACAATAATTACAATGAGAACCCATTAAGGAATAATCAACAAGGCATAAGTATGGAGGAGACCAAGGAACTACCAATTTATGTGGGTGGTGAAGCAGAAAAAGAATTACATCAAGAGGATTGAAAGTCACTCACAAATGAATTTGAAAAATATGAGTAAAAATAACATGATAATGAAGAACAGTACCTTGAAACTATTTAATATCATTCTGAAACACATTCTACTGTGGACATGGACCAAAGGGCATCTACTGATGGATGCTTGAAATGTGAAGGAGTACGTACTGATGGGTGCTCACATATCTATGTTGTTTCTAGACAAATTTCTCATGAGAATAAATATGAATACCTTGTAGCATCTAATGAAGAACCAAGGTCAACTTCCCCATCACCAATTGAGCTTCAAGAAGTTGATCAAATCAAGAAGAAAGAAAAAGAGTAGGTTCCTCAACAAGAAACTATTTTTCTTAAAGGCTCTTTGAATATGAGTGAAATGAATATCCATGAGGCCCTTAGCATACTCAATGACAATAAATCATTTGTATCAAATTCTTGTTGTGAATTTTCTTCATTGGAGGGGCCATCCTCCCTTGAAGACATGGAGAAGATTCAAAGAGCAATGTGCACAATCGAAGGTAATTTCATGTCTTTGATTTTTTATAGAAAAAATTTCGTTGAGCTTAATGAATGGTTACATGAAGAATACTTGAATAATAATGAGGATTTCCATAGGCTCAAAAATCAAAATGGGAAACTTCTTGAGAGGTTGCAAGATACTTGTTCTTCCTCCTATGTTTTAGATTGTCATATGGTAGATTGCTTGGAGGATTCTCATGACATGATGGATCATGAGAAACATGAAAAATTGCAGGTTCTTGATGTGTTTCAAGATGAGATTATTGAGATCCATTGAATTGTTGTGGAGGAAGAGGAACTTAAGTTTCCTCTTGAAAATGGTTACACATTTTTTGAAGAAGTGCAATATTCCACTACCTTGGAACCAACCTATGAGGATTGTTTTGCATTTTTTAGGGAGGTGCATGTTCCTACCCATATGGACCCTTCACATGATGAAATTTTTTCACTTTATAATCCTTTGGGTGATTTGGTTCTTTCTCCTACATCCTACGCTTCCATATTTTGCGGCATTCATCCCAATCCAGTATGGGTGAAAGGTTTCCTTTTTATAGTGCCACATGAAGAGTATGGAATTTATATCTCTCCTTTTGATGATGACATGATTATAGAACCATGTTATTTAAATTTATAGCAGCATCCTTTGTTAAATTATGATGATACACATCTGCATGGGTGCACCTATGATGTTCACTTGAGTCACTTGGAGACTCATGATTTTCCTTGCTCCTTGCCTAGCCCATTTGATGTTGGAGGAACTTCATCACACACTTGGGTGAAGAGATATATGATTGAGGAATATTATTATTTGCAGCAGAATGCTCTTCTATTTCATGATGATATACATATTCATGGGTGTATTTATGATACTTATTTGATCCACTTCAAGTCTTTATGTTTTATTTGCACCTTATTGGGTTCATATTTTGGTAGAGGTTCTTCATTCGCTTCATAGATGAAAGAACACATGGTTTATTATTATTTTGATGTATATTAAATTCTTTTGGAGAAACATTATAAGACATGGAATTCTCACCTATTTCATTAGAGTAGATATGATATAATACTTGATGCTTGTGTGTATGGGCCACATGATGATATACTTACTTGGATGTACAAGCACTTTCATGATTCTTTGATGAGGTACCTTCTTGCTGTACATTTGTATGATGTTGGTATGTACTTTCATGATCTATATTTTGTACTCATGATGTTCTGAAGGGTGCAATACAAGCAATGGGATCCTAGCACTACTTGGTTTCATCTCAGTTAGAGTACCAATTCGATTGTTGGTTTGAGAGAGAAAACCAACCTTCAATTGTTTGAGTTCATCTTTGCATAGCAGTGTTCCAGTATCCTATGTAGGAAACCTTTTGAGAGATGGATTCAATTTTCACATGATTTGTGTTCATTTCATTTCATCATAGACATCTCACACCATGCATGTATGAATGTCATATGGGACCCTGTGTTCATTGTTGGTCTCATTGGTTTCAATTTTGGGGGCAACAAGCAGCATTGGAGATTTAGTCACCACTTGAGAAGATGATAGTAATCAGAGTACTGCAGCAGAAATCATGGTGGTTCCTCTCTGAATTTTTCTTAGAATCTTAAGAAACTCAAATTTTGGTAACTCAATACCAACTTCAAAGAATTATACAGAAGCAAAAAAGGGGTGAAAGTTCAGAAAAGGTTTCCAAAATATGGAGGTAAATATTGTTTGTGAAAAATTGGTTTTTATGGATTTGATTAATCCTTTTGGTGTTAGTGTTGATGTTACATGATATATAAATTGTAGCTAAAGAAAATTATTGAGAATAACCATAAGAGAGCACTTGTTGCAAAGGAAGGAGTACCAAATGAGGATGCCACCTGTGAATATGAAAACAATTTGCAGCATACAAAATTGGTATTGATTGAGGACAAGCAATATTGTAGTGGGGAGAATTCTCAGGTCCCCAATTAAATAATTTCCAAATAAGACTATTTGCAAATAATGTTTCACCAAGCTACTAGTTCCCTAGGTTCAGATGGAGACATCAATTTTGTAATAAGGGGATACGGGACCCAAAAGAACTTTATTTTACCATATTCACATTTAAATGAGTCACATCAATGATAAATTCTAAGAAAATAAGGTGGAATGGGTTCATGAAAACACTTGGAATCTTGTGGATCCTTTGGGTGACTAGATTCCCTGCACATGGAATGATATTCATTTAGACTCTAACACATTGGTAATGTAACATTATTGTATGGTTATGTCATGTCAAATATCATATAATGAGCTAAGGAATTTGAATTGGTAAAGGAGGGTAACTCCCATAGAAGAGGAAGAGACTAGAAGACAAGGTGTTCCACTTGGAAGGAGATTCTATGCACTCTATGACAACAAATGATGGAATATTCTATGAAAAGTATGACAAATTTAGACTAGATTGCTGGCATATGACAAATCTAACATGACATGGCTAAAAATAGCCACCAAGAAGTCTAATTTGGGAGTTAGAGGCAACCATTCGAATTGACGAAAGAATTGGAGCATGAAGAGGAATACAAGTTTCATGAGGGTTACTAAACCACTAAGATGAGTTGGAGTAATCTCATGGAGGTAAATTTGAGTGAGTGTTCACTCTCCCTGCTTGTGAACCAATTTCGAGGGAGTTGGATTCCTTTCCAAGTTGGTTGATGGAGAGGCCATTCAGACCTCTCATGGGATCTTGATGAAGGAATTTTATTTTCAGGTTTAAGTTCCATACAATTTAATTCTCATCTATCTCCTCATTATCTCATTCCTTCTTCTATGTTCCCCCGCAATCTCATTTGATGGCACACTTGTTGGAGTTATTATTGCGCCTTGCTAAGGATAGTTGATGCCAAAGATTTGATACATGATTCATGGATCTGTAATACAATCTACATATTCTATGTAATTCAAAATCTCATAAATATATGTATGAAAGGATCGCATTCCCCATGCTCTTGAATAACTAGTTTTCATGGATTTGGCTTCAATACTGAAGTAGCTTTACATCATATTTGTATGAGGACATTTATATGAGTTATATGATGATGGGGAAGAAATATATGTTGGCTCTGTAATATTATTTCCATATGCACTGTAATTCAAATTATCATAAATACATGTATGAAAATCTTGCATATGCATGCCCTTGTATCACTAGTCTTCATGGATTTTGGCATCAATCTTGAAGTAGTTTTATACCAAATTTGTATGAGAGATATTATATTTGTTTGAGGATGTTGTGAAAGAAATATATTATGTATTAATCTGTATTTTCATTTCCATAAACCTTGTGTGTCTAAATCCAAGAAACTCATGTGTGAAAAGCTTGCATTTCCATGCCATTGAATCACTAGTTTCCATGACTTTGGCTTCAATCTTGGAGGAGTATTGTACCAGATTTTTGGGAGTTTTTTCCTTTGAGATTTATGTTTTTGGGGAAGACATTTTTATTCCATATATTACCACCATGTTTCATATTACTCTAAGAACCATATATTCTACCTTTCCTATGTCGAAGTCTATTTAATAATGCAAATTTCCATTAGGCGATTTCTATGAAAGTTACCCTAAAAATGTTGCAGACTATAATCCAAGTGAATAACTTAATAAACATGATTAAGGACACTAATTTATGTCTTATAATCATTCCCATACTTTTTTCATAAATTTTGGAGGGTCGTACTTGATTTGGAGATCTATTTTGACCATCACCCTTGGGGGGATTGAAACCGAAATTTCCTAGTAATTTTGGTCTTTTTATCATTAGCACAAAAAAAGTTTGAAGAGGTATAAATCTCTGATAAAAAATATCCATAAACCAACTTGGGATGTTTTAAGACTCACCATACCATCTCCTTTCAAATTCGGTACCATTTGGTGAAAATTGGAACCCTATAGAGTCATGACTAATTAAGCTTGAATTTCACCTGAATTGCATTTTTCTCCAAAATTCCAAAAACGGGACATTACAGTTGGACTTTAGAGAGGAAAAGTTTCAAGAATGGATAATATCACAAAGGTTCCATAATCTATTTTTTATGGATCCTCTAAATGGAATCTCAAGGTGGCGAGAGAGGGAAAGGGGTTTCTTTTCAACCTTGATGGAAATATATAATATCTTATTCATGGGGTATAGGATTTCTTATTAATAATCAAGTGAAATTTTACACTTTTTTTCTTGGGAATCGAACTCCTTAATAAACACTAGGTCACTCCTTAATAAACACCAGGTCAAGAATGTTATGATATTTTGTAACACCCTCTAAGTGATTAAACATGTCACTACAAGGAAAATGCCCTATAGCAGAGGTTTTTAGTGTTACAAGATTTCTCACGATTCACAAAAACCTATGCTACAACCTTTGTCAATGGTACTAGATATTTTTAAGAAAAATTATTATAACCTAAAAAGCTCAGCAGTCGAAGGCTTTTCGTATGTTTTTTTTATCAATGTGTTGTATTGAACCAAACACACTGGTGCTAACAAACATAAAACACAATGATGCTTTTAAAATAAATATATGCACCATTGCACACCAAAATTTGAAAGAGTTATATGCATTGATGCTTGATAATACATATAATACCAGTGTGCATCAAAATTTCAAATGGACCAGTTCTTTATAACAATATATGCACTGATGCTTTATACTAGCTGAAGGTAGCATTGGTACTTATGAACTATTAAAAATAACCTTGCTTACTAACTATTACAAAGCACCATTGTGATAAGTGAAGGAAAACACTCTAGTAAATTTGAATAAGATTTTGAGTGCCGTTGTGTTTTTTAAAATTAACAGTGTGGTTAATATACAGTAGTGCACAGAGGTGTAATAATAAAATAAAATCACTATGGCATGCAATGAGTATTTTGTTGCACCAGGTCTCTGTTGTTTAAGTGCACTGATTATACATTGTCTCAAATGTGTCATTGCAATGTTGTCTCCAATGCATCAGTGAAACTAAAATGATAAAAAAACATTTACGATTATGTTCTCTTTAGTGAACTGTGACTACTGACATCGCACTGGAATATATATATTTTATTTTTATTTTGTTTCATTCTGTTATTCATAAAAAATTGAAATATTTTTTTATAGTAGTATTCATTTGAATTTTTATTATTGCATTTGGATATGATGTTTGGATTAATTTGTTATATCATTTTTTTTTGAATTTCTGCATCTATTGTAATATTTAGTGATCCATATATTTAATCATCGATGTAACATTTCACAACGACATTAGAGAATGCAATAGATTAAGAAATATTGTTCTTATTATACATGAATAAGGTTCCCTTTGTCATACAAAATGGAACAACTTAAAGTCCACAATAATCAAAATGTCAACATGAATGTAATTGCTATACTTATTGGTAGCCCGTTGTATTTCAATTGAGATGCTTTGTTTAGTACATTATACAAAATTTCTGATTTTCACAGACAATTATTTCAAAATATACAACATTTTGTATTAACATCCAAAATATATGGATCATCATTTTTCGTTATAATTGTTGGAAACACTCAAGCCACTTGCATGACTTAAGTTATTTGGTTGGATGTTTTGTTCATTGCCTTAATTGTTTTCCTCTTATTCTGATTCCATCTACAAACAGAAAATAAAGTGTAATGAATGTATCTACATTGTTGGGAATATTGAAAAACTATATATATATATATATAATTTTCATTGCCTTGATTGTTTTCCTCTTATTCAGATTCCATCTACAAACAGAAAATAAAGTGTAATGAGTGTATCTACATTGTTGTGAATACTGAAAAACAATATATATATATATATATATTGAAATATGATATACCATAGATATATATGTAAATTGAAATAGGATATACCATAGAAAGAGTTGATTCCTAACTGATACACATTCTTTCAAACCCAAATCTCACGCCTTCTCTCAACAAGTCTTCTGTTGGATCCACTCCATACTTTGTTTCTACAAATTGTATACCCTATGAAAAATCATAGATTTAATATATAAAGAATTTTGTTGTTCTATTAATTATAAAATTAGAGAAATCAAACAACAATGATACTTACAAATTCAACAATTAATTTTCTATACACCAACATAAACTCATAACCCATACTTAACCCAATGTCAATAAATTCTTCCGTTGACTCTTGTTTGTGTGTTAACACCTGTTTGAAGACATGCAAGTATGGCCAGTGTAAAAAAATTAAAATATAAAGATCATAACCAATATCAAATCTTAAGCTATTATAGGGAAATCACAACTACTCACAAACTTTGCTATCAACCCCCTTTTCCTTGTTGTCATGTCTTATGTGTTGAATGGGTTCTATTTTGTTTTCTTCTCTGCAAGAAAACAATTGAAAATTAATATTTAATGCTAAATTAATTAATTGTATGTACATAATAGAAAATTTCAATGATTTCATACATTTGAAGCATGTTATTATTAAGATGGCTTTGCCTACGATGCAACTATGCCCATTTCCTTAACCATCTCCTTGTACATGTTTTTGGACATACCTACTAGAATATTTTGTATATCACCGCATTCATCCTTTGAGATTTTCATAATCTTCTAAAAATGTAAAATGACTTTAAACTATTCTTATGTTGATATGAAAAATAAATATAGAAGAATTAATATTAATAAAGGAATGCTTTGTAGTAGTGGATACATATTCTATAAAAACATGTTTAGGAATATAACTTTTTGAATGATTCTTTTTTATTGTTGTATGTTTTTTCTATAGCAAGTGTTACAAGTCTCATTGACCATTTCTCTAGAAACACCTTCTGTAATTTAAATATAATCCAACTCTTGGAATCATTGGATTGATAATTGTACTGTAAGTGGAAAGTACGTCTATACATTATTTCCACTATATCCCATATAGTTTTATAATATAAAAAAATCCTCCTTTCATTAAATTCTAGCGCCACTCCCCCAGATGCAGGTTCTCTCAAGGTATAACTGGAATGCATGGATGGTAACAGGGATTCGTTGGTCCATCCTCCATGGAGCTCTTGTTAAACTCACATTCCTTGTCATTATTTTGATGCATTTATTAATTCCTGGGTTGTTAATGATCCTCATCGTCGACGCTGTGTGCAGACCAGGGGTGAGTACAGTGTTCATCATGTTCCTCTGCAACATTCCTATGGAACTTGGGTTGTCCTATTTCAGGAATTTCGGTAAGAAAAATTGTAGTTAATGTCACTTAATACAACTTTGTGAGGGTTCAATGCCACAGCTTCAACTCATTTCTGCTTAGCCTCGTTTCATTTTCATTTTAAATTGGGTCTAGTAAAGTTGTCAAAAGAAAAATTTATTAACTTAAAGTCAAAGGTTTTGCTATTAATGGTCATTTTTAAATTCACCAATAAGAAAAATTATATTAAATTTAAAATTCACCAATAAGGGAAATGATATTAAATTTGGAGTAATGTTTTAAAATTTGGGATTGTGTTTATGATTGATTTTAAAAGTATTTAATTGTTATTTTTAAAATTAACCATTAAGAGAAATGATATTAAATTTGGAGAAATGTTTTAAAATTTGTGATTGTGTTTATGATTTATTTTTTTTAATTATTTAATAGTTTATAAAAAATGTGTCTTAATGTTGTAGTTTTTTTTGGTAAGTAGATAATCGATGTTTGTGATTGATTTTTGAAAATTATTTAATAGTTTGAGATTCTTAAATATAAAGTGTTTGAATGTTGTAGTTTTTATTTTATTTTGTATATTTTTGGTAAGTAGATAATTAAACTCTAAATATTATATTCATTTCCAACAAATTCCACGGGGGACTAGATCCTAAAACCCTAAATAGAAACAAAGATGTTGTTTCCAATCTTGGAAGAGGATGAAAGAAAAAGCAACCACTGATAATGACAAACAAATAAGTCAAAAAAATAGAATGAAATTAGGAAAAGAAAGAAAACTTTCCTAAACTTTCATTCTCACATCCAAGAAAGTTTCCTTTCATACTTTCCTCCTAACATCCAAGGAAGTTTCCTTGCATTCATAATAAGAAACTTTTTTTATTTTTGTTGAATTTTTTATTCTAAATTTTTATGGTATAGCACCAATCATGGTTGAAAGAAATATTCGTGGAAATTAAAATAAATAGAAAAAATAAAAGAATTGAACCAAAACGTTAGTCACACTTTAGAAATGTTGAAATATTTAATGCACTTCTATGAAATTAATTGAAAATTTCGAAAAAAAATAGACTCCTAGGACTACTAATAGTTGTGACAAGTTTATTTTACATAATGCTTAGCTATTAAAAGTGGGTCTGCATTATTCTGACTAATGGAGTTCCTTTTAAATCAACTTTTCAGCCAAAAAAATAGCTCCATTAAAATTACAACCAATCTAACGGAAACAATTTTCGGTCGAAAAAATTAAAGTTTTGGCTGAATTATTTTTCATCCAAAATCTTGTCACTTTTTAGAAACCAACATGTTTCAAATTTTGTCAAGTTCAAAAGGTACAAGCAATTTTCAATATTGCAAAGCAAATTTTGAAGTTGATACCATTTTTTTTTGTAATCTGCACATTCTATTAACCAGGAAAATCAAAAGTTACATATCGGTAGAGAGCATGAGGTGGTCGTAGGTGGTGAAACCAGCACCGGATCCATTCAAAATTACACAATCTTTTGGAGTTACTGGAGCAAAGATAGCCGTATGGGATTAGGGGCCAAAAAAAATTAAACCCGACTATTGTTCTACTGTATCTACCTATATAAAAAATGCTTAATAGAAGATAAGATAACATTTTGTAGGAAAAAAACTAAGCATAGCAATACAGACCAGGAAGTGGTCATGTTGTCACAAAAATCATGGGCTGAATTAAGGGGGTGGAACCTCCTACATGATGGGACAGGCCCACCCTCCTTCCTCTAAATTTGTAACATAATTACTAGCATGCATAAACGCAAGTGGAGGAGACATTGGCTTCCTGGCTCTTCACAATTACACACACATTTGAACAGAGGTTCAATGGTCGATGGGATGGGAAAGGGAACGCTGGTAACAGCTTCCGGAGCTGGTGGTGACCCTTTATCCACTAATATTCCTCTTGTAGTGCTGCCACACCCCACCTCCATTGCGTCGATGTGTCTTTGCTCAGTTTCCAGACATTTCTAGGCAAAGGTGGCATCCAGGATGCTAACTTAGTTATCCATGTCAGTCATTTTGGCCTTGACACCAAGAACAATGTTGCGAATCGAGATCCAACTTTCCAACATGTCTTCCATAAGAACCCCCATCATATTTTTAATCAGACAATAATGGTTGATTCTTCCCTCACCTCTCTTAGTTGTGAGTCACTTGTTAACCATACAGCCTTCCCAATCATCAATTAAAACACAAACATGCATCGAAATGCTAGCTTCGTAACCCTCCTCCTACATAACACTCAAACCCTGTTGTGATTTTCCACAGGCACTTCTTCCCCTTTGAGGGGTCCTCCGTTTCCTGGACATCACAAAGACATGAGCTTGTGCGTTTCATTGGTGGAGGTTGTGGTGTGCAAAACCAACAGCTGTAGAATGTGTTGCAGAACGAACTGACCATGCAAAGTGGAGGCAATAATGTGGACACATAACCAAAAGAAAACATACATGACAGGTTGTAAATGGATAGTGTCGCCACATTCCTTTGCTACCTTCTTATCTCCTTCCCTCTATACCTGAAGAAAACCTACACACTTCAGACTAATTGCCATTAAAACCAGGTTGAATGCCGATGGAACGAGATCGAACATCACAATCCTGGGACGAGAGAGCTTCACCCACTTGTGCTCGAGCATCGCCAGCCTTGAACGAGACAGCTTCACGCACCTGTGCAGCATAACTAAAGGGTTGTGGGGGAGTTTTAGTGTGCCCATCATGTGTTGTGCCACTCTACCAGATCCCAGACCAAGGTGCGATGTGATATCGATCGAGCATGCTACAAAATTGATGCCATTACTTTGGTCATTAAATTTGCTTTCCATTGGTATAAATTTGGTTGAATTCAATTGAGATCTCGTAAATTTTAACTTTTTTGTATTAACATGTGTATGTTTTGGTTTGATTTCTTTCAAAATTTAGTGAAATGAAAAATCAATAACTTCAAAAAGATAGAATGAAAAATCAATAACTTCAATGGTACTTTTAGATTGTTTAGTTTTGCTAGAAATTGGGGAAGACATGGGTTCTTCATAAACATGTTTATATTCTACAATTTTTCCACATTGATCCAATTCAAAAAAAAATCACATAATTAGTGAATTCACCAATTGGATACAAAATTATAGTGATATGTTAATACACTATGTCTAGATTGTCACGGCATATTTTTTTTAGGAAACAAAAGTTTAACAATGAATATATGAGGGTCTTCAAACATGACTATTTATCAATCCTTTCACTTTATAAAAACATATTGTCAAAAATTTGGTAAATTGACATATCAAATCTTTATAAAAGAAATTAGAAAATTAATAAATAAAAAGATAACATAATTATTTAGAAATTTTGTTTTTATTGTAAAGCAAAATTTTTATTAACTGAAAATTTAAAAATATGAGAAAACCATATCAATTTTCTCATAATCCCTCCCTCGCAAATAAGTGCAAATAACTACTAATCCATAATACAATTTGCAACTAATTAAACCAATAAAGAGATAACCAATTCATACATTAAACACACATTGGCACCATAAAATTGGAAAGTTAATTAGTTTCTAGATTTTATTAACTAAAATATAATTTACAGCAAAATCTGAATAACTTGATTCACTTTAATAATTTAATAAATAAGTACAAATGTATTTGTTTTTAGTTTGTTCATATTCTCTAAATTCGAAACATGAAAACTACAAAAATTAGAAACATGAAAAGAGAGATGGGAGACAAACTATCAACATAATATGTTGAATTTTCCAAATGAGTGTTTTCTACAAATGATAATATGTTGAATTTTCCATCTACATCAACATACCTATGTTGTTTTCACTTGTGTGTCTGTAACCATGATTAACATGTCAGTGTAGTCAATGCATTAGTGTAGTTGGTTTTATAACTATGTGACCAAGTCATAAAATTGGATGTGCGTGATTAAAATTATTATTTTACGACTCTAAAATGTATTGAAATTGTACATTATATACATTATAATTTATATTCCATAATTAAAGATTTCATGTAATTTTGTATTTTTCATTTAATGACCAAATTCATAACCAAATTTATGTACCCATTCTTAACTTTTAAAATGAATTTTTTTTATCTTATTTATTCAATTTATGGACATACTTAATTTTCAAGTCCTTTTGGGGTCAAATCTCCAAAAATTATTGCTTCCCAACAAATATGATATTAATTGAGGAAACTTTGCTTGAATACGGTTTAAAGAATACAATTATCTAGCTTGCGCCAGTTATCCTTCAAACACGATTTGATAAATATTTTGGGTTCCATGTTTGTTTCTATATGCTTCGCATTATAGAAATCTATTTTCTATCCAGAAATCTACAACCCTCGACACAGGGTTGCTCACACTTTTCAGCTGCTAAATCAACTGAGGATTCCACTTTATTAGTTCTCCTCCTTGGAAGTTTCTTTGCTGGGTTGCCAACTTAGACAACCACTCGTGCAACACAATGGGAAACTCGCAAAAAAAAATCGCATGAATCTCCATGTAAAGGTATCGATCCAACCACTCTGTTGGGTTCCACTGAGATCCTCGAATTCTTCTTGTGCAAACTCTAACGCTTTAAAATCCACCCAATCTTGGATTTCAAGTTTCGTCGACTATCTCAACCTATCCTTCTCCAAAATGATTCGGTCTTAGCAATGGAACCATTTGTTTCTTTTCAGCTTCCCTTTGACCCAGGTTTAGCCCCTTCTACTTAGCACAACAAAGCCCATGATATCGTCCCGGCAGAGCAAATCCCAGTCGAAAACACCTGTGACACAAATGTTGTCTCACCCGAGATATATTTTTATGGGTAACTTCCATAACTAGGCTTTCGCAGTTGGGTGGGGGATTTTTGGTCCCTTGGTCATTTTACAAGGCGCTCGACCAAATCCCATGGGTGGACTGCATATGGTTACTATGACCAGTTAGAATGCAACACACCTCTTCCTTTGCAACTAATATAACAACAAACCCAATGCAACATAAATGTATTCAACTTATGATAGTGCAACTGATATGCATCTATTCATTCACAAGAAAATATATAAGCACTTATTCAAAGAAACATCTATACAGGTAACTCAAACACATTCAACATTCATGCCTAAACACAGAATCTAACGTGCAAACCCATCCTGGAAAAATAACAAAGGTGATAGTCATCTAGCATGAGAAATATATGGCACGTTTGGTCCGTGCACTAAGCTGCAGAATCTGCTCTAGATCTTCCTTGCTATCTATACAGACTTTCCTCTCCTCCCATGCTCTCTTATCTTCTATCATTGATCTTAATCTACTTGATTCTACTACTGATACACACACAGCCTAGATCGACATACCTTCTTCTATGACTTTACCAATGATTTGCACACAACCTATATCATGTTAGTTCTCCCACACTTCTATGCACTCAGTTGCAGATTCTTTGACTCAATGCACTTAGCAAAAACTAATAGATATACTACTTACAACAATAACAACTAGAGCTAACAAACACCAAAGATACTAACAACAACCAAGAGCTAACCCGCATACAGCTTGGGTTCCTTCTTTTATGGACTCTTTACAGACTCTTTTTTCTGTCATTTTATCAGTCAACTTCCTATACCTAACCCACAGGTTTCCTTTCCTATTTTAGTGACACATGACAGTGTGTGTTAATGGCTTAACTTACAAAGATACCTTCATACGTGTGATTTTTTCCAACTCTATCCAACCTCGTACCCATGATCTTTCTGACCTGTTGCTTTTTTATTGTTATGTCGATGCACGCCTTCTGACATGGATCCACTCCTTAACCTTCCTTCTGTGTTGCATCTTTTCCCTCCATCATGTCCTTTCTTCTGTTACAACTTGTTTTTATGTCGTGGCTTATTTCCCTAACTCATTCCTCTTTACATGCTTCTGTCACACCTCATTCTCCTTTTCCTCCATGTGCTCTTCCATCCTTCCTTCTGGCACAACTCCTTTTCATACTTAAACCGAATTCTGAGTGAATTTTTCTTACCTATCCCTAGTCCCAAGAAGGATTATTTTAAAAGTGTTAGGAGCATTTGGGACATTTTGAGTGGAAAACAACCAAATTGATAGCTCTATGGTGTATCTAGGAAGATGCAAGGTGGAAATCAAGGGAGCACCAACATTTCCAAAGAAAGGAAGATAATAAGAATCCCATTGCACGAGGTCCCTTAGTTGATATCCTCTAGAGCTTTTTCCATAACCTCCAATTCAAAAAGAAAATATCTAAGGACTTCTATGGGGTTGCCAAAAATTGCAATCAACACACTCTATAAAATACTATAATATATAGCCACCCAAACCCACTCTCCCAAAAATCAAAACAGGGTAGTTAAGACTCGAATTCATTCAATGAAGATCCCAACATGAATCTTCTGAAAACCAACCTTGGATAGTGAGGACCCAAGTCCAACTAGAAAAGGTGTGAGAGACAATTATAGTAATGATCATGTAATAATCACCCTAGGGTAGAACCCTAACATGCCCTCCCTCTTAAAAATAAGTGTTTTCCTTGAGGTTGAAGGTGAGAAAAATGCTAGAGAATCCCATTTAGCTCTCTTTTGGAATCTTTCGGTTCTATATTCTTCCACTAGATCAAGAGAATTTATTGTATGCCTACCCAATTGTTTTTCCATGGAATCCCATATGGATTATGGCTACATCCATATGGAAGGCTTCCTCATCAATTTATTGTAGTTTGGTCTGCACTTCACAACTAGAACCTGCCATGTTTTTTAGCCAAGAGGCATGAAAGACTAGGTGAATATTGGATTGATTGGGAGAGCCTAGATTGTAAGACACATGTTTGATGCATTGTAGTATCTTGTAGGGTCCATAACACTTTAGAGAAAGTTTCTTGGGGAGATTGTTTTTTAGATATGTTTGTTTATATAGTTGGAACCAAATAAACACCTAATCCCCTTCAACAAATGAACACTTTGAGCGATGTTGATCTACCTATTGTTTCATTGTATTTTGGGACATAACCGAATTGTCCTTAAGGATGCATAGAATAGTTTCTTTGGTTCAAAATGTGGTTTCCACTTCATGAACCTTGGAAGTTCCCAATAAATAGGAAACCATTGACAAGGGACTTTGGCCATACATTGCTTCATGTGGTTTCATTTTGGTAGCACCATGATAAGTGGTGTTATACCACAACTCTACAATAGGAATACATTGTACCTATTTGTGGGACCTTTCTGGCACAAATCATCTTAAGTATGTTTCCATGAACTTATTTTTTTCTTCTGTTTGGCCATATATTTGAGGATGATAGTCTAAGATGAGTTTCAACTAGGTACCCTAAAGTTTAAACATATATTTCCAAAAGTTGCTTGTGAATGTAGGGTCCCAATCATATACAATGAAAGTTTCCATGCCATGTAGCTTAAATATTTTATCGAGGGAGACTTGGACCACTATTGAAGGAGTAAAAGGGTGTGATAAAGCACAAAAGTGAGAAAATATGGACATACAATCAACTACCACCGTGATGATTAATTTATTTATTTATTTAGGAACACCCTCGATAAAATCCATAGAGATGCCATTCCAAATATATTTTGGAATTGGAAGGGGCTACACAACGCTAGGTGACTTCACTATTTCTCCCCTATGTCATTTACAACTGTCGCAAGCCACTACAAATTTGTGCATGTCTATTTTCATGTCATCCCAAAAGAATGATATTTTGATTATTTCATAAGTTTTATGAAATCCCAAGTGGCATGTAGTGGGAGATGAATGTAACTCCTCTAATATTTGATGTTTTAAGTCCAAATCCAAGGTGAGACACATGGTCTCCTTATAATGCAAGGTATCTTGATTCCAAGTATACTTGGTTGGAGGATCAAGGTCTTCCTAAATCCATTTGATGAGTTTCTTGATGGTTTCATTAGCTATCCATTCTTGACATGCTTCCTCGATCCATACTGGAACTAGTTAGGATAATGCAAAGAGGGATCCCTCCTCCTCAAATTTCTGAGGAAAAGCATCCACCGCCACATTTCCATGCCCTCTTTAGAGGTCTCATAATCATACCCCAAAATTTTAGCAACCCATAATCATACTTGTGGGGAGGAAAATAATTATTCCAATAAATATTTTAGACAGTGATGATCAGCCTTAATGTGGAAATGCATTCTGATTAAATATGGGAACCATGTCTCAACTATATGAAGGATGGCCATCTATTTTTCATATTGTGGAATTTCTCAAAATCCTCTCACATATTTTCTTACTGGCAAAGGATAAAGGGTTTTTTCCTTGAATTAAGACTGCTCCAAGGTTGCAAGAAGAGGCATTAGACTCTAAGAAAAAAGTCTTTGTGAAATCAGACATTGTTAAAATAGGCATAGTGCACAAAGAATCCTTTAGGGTTTAGATGTCCTTCTTAGCTGCATTGTTCCAATGGAAGGAAATCTTTTAGCAATGATGTGAGAGAAACCACAATTTACCATATGTTTTTACAAAATTTCGATAGTAATCGATGATTCCAAGGAAATAACAAACTCTTGAGGGCTTTTAGGTGTGGTCAGTTTTGCATAGCTTCCACTTTATTTAGGTCCACATGTACTCCATCCTAACTAACAATGTGTCCCAAATATTAAACCTAATTAATCCCAAAATCATTTTGGATGGTTCACAAATAACCGGCAATGCCTTAATAATTGTAAGGCAAGAGAAGCATGCTTGAGGTGGGTCGATGGCTTCCCCATGTGGGATTGTAGGCCAAAATATAATCAAAGAAAAGCAAGACAAAATGGCATATAAGGATCAAAGTATCTTTTTCATGAGACTTTGAAAGGTGGATGGAGCATTGGAAAGGCCAAAAGGTTTGACTAAGAACTCTTAATGGCCCTTACGGGTGTAGAAAGCAACCTTAGGTATGTCAACTTCTTTGATTCGAATTTGAAGGTAGTGAGATCGAAGCTCTAGTTTAGTCAATACTTTGGCTCTATGAAGCTCATCCAATATATCATTAATGATTGGAATAGGAAACCTTCTTTGATAGTTAACTTATTGAGAGTCCAAAAATATGAACCATGTGCCAATTGCCTTCCTTTTTAAGTACCATACCCATCAAGGATGAATAAGGGCTAGTGGGACAAATGAGGTTGGCCTCCAACATTTCATGGACGATCTTTTTTATTTTATTATTTTAGGTAGAAGGGTTGTGATAAGCATGTACATTGTGAGGTTGACTACCTGGAATTAGTGGAATACTATGGTCATGCTTCCCATAAGGTTGTGGTAAATCTTTTGGTGCCTCAAAAAAATTTTGATATTTGTATAGAACCAGCTACAACTGAGGATGAATTTCTTGTTTGGGTGTTTCAATGATTTGTATGGAAGTGAACTAAGCAATGATACTGGAGTGGCATTTCTTCAATAATTTCTCCATATGGTGGTAGGATATCATTTTGGGAGAGTCATAAGTAATCCATTTGATATTACGTGCATGCCCCTCCTAAGTAAAGTTGATAAAAATTTCCTTGAAATCCATGGTGATGAGTACCAAATTCCATAGCCATTTTACCCCAAAACTATACCATTTTATTGATAAGAAATACACATTTACGTGACCTTTTTCTATTGGCACCTTTTGTAACTGCCATCTAGGTCCCTCTGATCCTAAGCCACTAATAATGAACCTTCCTAAATTCAAACTTCAATCTTCATAGTATATAAAGTACATGAATGGAGTTTCAACCTCAATATTAAAAAAGAAGATGAAGCTTATAAACAAGGGTTTCTAAGAAAAAGGTATCATAAACGCTAAAGCAAACACAAGGCTATTTCTCCAACATGAGGGTAATGTCAACATGAGTGCCACTATCTCTTCCATAAAGATTTATTTATATACTTTTATGGAAAGGTTGAGATAATTAGAGGGAAGTTCCAAGGAATTACAGGAGAGAAACTACCAAAGGAACTTCTCAAGGACATGGAATTGACATTTTTTATTATTCGTTTCATAAATTTTGAGTTAAACATGTCTTTACCTCCTTTATTGGAGGAAAGGAATGTGTACACTTACCTTGCTCAAGGGAAAGGTGCATGTACTCAAAGGAATTTTCTTTTTGAAGTGTTTTTTGGTTGGAAATAACCGCAAGTGATCTTCATGTGGGAAAGTTGAGCATTAGAGACTGTGATGTGTCAAATAGTTTTATAACACACATGTTAGAAAAAAAATTGAAGTGAATGTTTGAGTGAAATTTCAATACCTAAAAAACATAGTAATTTTTCATAAAGCAATTTGATGAAGGCATGATATTGATTTAAATGTAGATTTTTTCTATAAGAACAAAAGGTTGTAGAGAAATAAGGTTGTTTTCATCAAGAATGGACTAGAAGCAAGAGAAATAAATTATTTTCCCTGCTTAGGTATAACGTTGGTAATCAAATGCTTCATGTGCTTCATGATCTATGATTGGTGATAGTGCAAGAAGGTCCATGTCATTTGATCAAAGGAAAGACAAGGAAAAATTCATGGTACAAAGGTCAAGGAGAAAAATTTGTAGGTATACTATATCCCACGACATATCTAAGAGTGTCGTTAACCAAAATTTACTCATGTTTTTGTTTCCGCTATATATTTGTATTTTGTAAACTATTAAACTCTTATGTCACCATGTCAACGCTTGTTCTTTCCTTTGTTGTTCACAACATGTATCTTTGCACTTAGTTTTTTGTTTCCCTCTAAATGAATACATGTTTATAATTCCAACATCTACTATGATTAAAAAATTATTTTAAGAACATGTTAAAATAAAATGGTCCTTTATGACGATCATTTGTAACCAGTATTGTAGACAAAGATTAATAAGTTTCAAACTAAATTTGGTGTAAATCCATTGAAAAATAATACAATTTACATTCTCCATTTGTAGAATGTAATTTATGTCATTAACTAATTGTTTTTCCAAATCAAATTATAGAGATAAAAATCATTTTTATAAAAAAAAACATAAAATAAGAATATTAATAAATAAACATTACAAATATAAGAATATGAAATATTTCAACACAGTATAGAAACCATCCACTAAACCACTCCTATCACTCTATAAGGCATTAATATATCTACAAATTACTCTTTCTAAGTACACCTATTTTTGAACTCTTGTCATAAATAAAAAAATTCTTCACAACAAAATAAGCCTTACATTATATAGCCTTATTTTGGTCTACGTAGTTCTAAAATCCTATCACATAAGGCATTAATATATCTACAAATTACTCTTTCTAAGTACACCTATTTTTGAACTCTTGTCATAAAAAAAAAAATTCTTCACAACAAAATAAGCCTTACATTATATAGCCTTATTTTGGTCTACGTAGTTCTAAAATCCTACCACATATATTATGTGAGTCTATCCTTTTAGATGTTATTATGTAAATGCCTAAGTAATCATTTTCTTTGTCAAAAGGCAAGTCTACTTTATCTCTAAACTAAAATATAAAAATCCTCTTAGTACATAGTAAAAATAGAAAGCTTTAGCTCAACCAAAAACATATTAGTAACAGGGGTACACAAGGCATGTCTACTTTGTCTCTATAATTAAAATATCAAAATCCTCAACTAACAATTAAAATATCAAAATCCTCAACTCTGGGTGTATAATAGGGTGTATAATAGAATTAGAAAACTTTTATTTCAGCCAAAAACATCCTATTAGATATATTAGTAACAAGGATACACAAAATATCTACTCTTACATTAATTAAATAATTAAATATCATTAATTAAATAATTAAATATCATTTATGAGAAACTTTAATTTTTATGTTAGTTACTTATTTGATTTCTTAGAAAACCTAATCTTACACATTAAATATCATTGTCAGTTATTGATTTGACTTCTTAGGAAATTAGACAAACGAGTAATTAGATCTTCTACCATTTCCAATAATTTCATGTTCCCATTTCTTTTTGAAAGGTTATATTTCAAAAACAGTACTCCACATAGCTTATAGTTATAACCTCCAATTTCATTATGATTGTTTTTCTATCTTAGTTTTAACACTAAATATGTGCATTTTATAATGGTATGACCAAATATGTTAAGAATTAACAAAATACTATAGAAAATGTTTTAAATATTTCAATAGATGTTATAAGAGGAAGTTTAGTGGAATAGATCAAGTGGTTGAGTGATGTAAGTTGTGAGCAAAAAATTTTAAGGTCAAACCCTCAGGTGGATATACATTGGTATATAAGAGCCTCACTTGATGTCCCCATTGAATTAGCTTTGTAATTAGAACAAACTTACAGCGAACAAGGTGTGGCCCCTTCGAGTGACCCCTTTGAGTGACCCCTCTATAATTTATTCCTATGAACATAGCAACCTCACTCAAAAAGGTTTGTGAACCACAACACAAAATAAATATAAATAAATAACTAAAAGTCACAAAAGGAAAGCCTCCAACATTTAAACAATAGTATTTTCTAATGTTAATGCACTAAGAACTTCCAAACTTCCACTATTCAATTTTAATACATAATTCTTATTAATTGCAATATGTCAATTCTCACATAATTTTAATCCAAGTAACATATAATTCTTCACATTGTTACTAAACACCATTTAAAGTTCTAAGATAAAGCAACTTTAAGTTGTCCATTGTTACTTGTGTTTTTTATATTTGAATTGACATTTTAATTTCTTCTTTTGCATCTTACCATTATGTTAAATATTACAAACAAAAAATTTAGCTTATTTAGTGTGTTAATTCTTATTTTACTTTTTGCATTAAACATTCTATTTTTTTTTCAGTTTACTAGTGTTGCACTTGCATTAAATATTTGAATTTAAATGTGTCCAAATAAACACTTATGTATTCCTTTTTACTATATTTATTATTCTAATTGTATATTTCTTGTCATTTTTATAATATAGAATACAGATATTCCATATGCATTGTTTTTTAATCTCATTTCCCTATGGGAAAGTATGCACTTGAGATGTTAGGCCTAGGATTTGAGTTTTCATTTGGATTTTAGAATCTTATACATTTAAAAGGTAAAACGTAGGATTTTGGTTCTTTGCAATATTTTGGCTACTAGTTGGATGGCATTGCCTATTATATTTCTACTTAATTTTGCAAAAAATAATTATATGCGCCAAAATTCAACTTGTTCTAATTTTCCTTCAATCTTGTGTAGTCAATTTGTCTCGCTTACTTGTTTTATGTACTTCATTCTATGTGCTCTTTGTTATTCGATCATTGCTTATCTCCATACAGATGAAATATTCCCTTCCAAATTATTCATGGTCTAAAAAACATTTTTGTTTCGTATCTGTTTCATAACTTTAAATAAGCATCTTAGTAACTAATATGAAATTGTTAATTTGAAAAGGTTTAATAAACAAGCTTTAAAGAAAGCTTAAATAATTGAAAAGAAACTTAATAAAGATCATCAAACCATAAAATGACAGGAGAATTGATAATAGAGTTCACCCTAAATGGACTACATCTCCAGGTCCACCTCCAATGTGAGACGATCCATTAATCTTCAAATATTTGCAAGTACGATGATTTCTTAAAACACCTGTAAAATATGTAGTTCAAATGCATCAATAGAGACTGCCACTGTGGTCATCTCAAAATTTTGAGAAAAATGATTATAAACTAGCATATATTTGGACTGGATGCAAGGCCCCCTAGAATGTAGAACAAGATTCCCATATTGGGATTCAAACCTATACCATTCTCTCCAAAAACCTGAAATCCAATTGTGTCCCATGGTGTAGGAAAAATCATGGCTTAAATAAGCAATAAACAATAGTTTCACACCCCATGGGTGGCATGCCCATTTAGAGATTCAAATCCCAAAAAACATGTAAAATCATCTATGTGGATATAAGTCCCAACGTACAAGGAAATGGCGTGGTGACAACATGTGGTATTTTAGTGCAAGAGACTCGGGGTCGAACCCATGGTCTGCATCCACACTTTTGTTAACAAAATGATACACCATTATATATATGACGTGTAACATAATCCACAAAATTTGGATTGGATAGCATATACCATCAGAAGACTTGGAATTTGGTTCCACGTCGATAACACGTATGTTATTAGCCCTTGGTCCTTATTTATCACCAAACGAAACTTGTGTAAGTTCAATATTTTTGGTATGAAACAAGGCCAATATTTTTGGTAGAATAAACCATGAAGGGCCATCCCGGACTTCCATGTGGCAGTTCTTGGTTGGTCTACCTATCCATTCCCTTGTTGCATGTCCAATGTTGATTGGACGAAATGTCTACCATCTTGTCCTACCAAATCATCAATATGATCACCACATCATCATGTTACCTGCTACATGACTTCTCGTGGTGCTACCATATTGGAATACGACTCGTCCATATAGACCATGTGGCACACTGTGTGAGTCTGCCATGTGGCACCCCTTTTTTGCATTTTTACATGTTTGGGAAAAACTTCAGAAGTCCTGTTGAGGCCTGGAAAATCGTAGGTAACAACAGTTAGAGATTCTCCCCAATAAATGTTCCCAATTAGCCCGTTATTGTTTGGTATGGGGAATTCATCCAGTTTACAGCCCGGCTACCGTAGGTCAAGTAACAATAGAGATAACGAGGAGGGTCACAATGTGATGTGCAGGTTCTTACCTCTCATCTTACCTCTCTCGCATCTAAATCACAAATAGCAAGAAACTAACTATGACTTACTAACCTATCCTTAGGGAGCAAAACTATCATTAATGGTGAGTAATGTACTGTAGTGCATGCATAAAGAAAATCATAGATAGCTGTTAATGTTTCAGAACACATGAACATCAATAGAAATATAAACAACAAGATAGCTTATTGTTAATTAAAAACTTCATTACTCAATCTGAAAATTTCACAGAATAAACTAGAGTACATTCATAACATGAAAAGAAATTCAATGAGTTAGAATGATCTCACAGTTAACGGAAATAAGCTAAAAACGAAATAGTTCATATCTAATTGGTCCATAGAAAACATTTGAAAAAATCCATAGAACTTTCTTCAGCAGAAACATATGACTCTTTATTGTAAAATGAAATGGTTCTTCTTACAATATTCTCTTAAGATAGTCTGGAAAAAAGGTCCCTTTACATCTAAAACTCTCCTATATTTATACAAAAACCAAAATTCTTGGGCTGCCCCTCAATGTCTTTTGAGCTTCCCCAACCTTTCATTTTCCAAAATTTTGTCACGTACCTTGTGCACATAATTAATACATTATATTACATTTCAAATAAAAAATTTCCAAAACAATTTATGAGGAAGGGCCAGCTTGTTCATTGATGTACTTCTTCCATGCATGAGCATCTGCTGCTATGCCTTCAAATCCGGAAGGCTCAAGAAATCGAATATTAATCTCATATTTAGAATCTTTGGTCTTTACGCCTTCTATCCTGGCAGGGCTTAGGCACAGTTGGTCTTCTAATAGATGTATGCTCACTGCTTCTTGTGCCACTGTATTCTTCAAGATCCATTCATCTAGGTCTTTGACTTGTTGGATTTCTTGCTCATCCTCTTGATACCTGTCCTGAAGATGTTTTAGAAACAATTCACACTCTGGTAGTACATCCAATATTTTTTTTGCATAATTCTGGCATAGATTGTATGTAAAAAGCACTCTCTTGCAATATTCAGCACATGCTCCCTTTGTCTTCTTCATGGTTTTCTTGAACTCTTCTGCTACATTAATCACAAATTCCAGTAAATCATACTCCTATTTTAAAATCTGTTGATCCTTTACTACTAACTCCATAGGAGATTCCTTATTTGTTTCTGCCCAGACCATTCTTCCTGTTAGAATCTCCAAAATATCCTGAGATCTATCCAAAAAATATGAAGTAGTGTCTATAATTTCCTCTAATTTGGTGTCCATCTCCAAAATTTTACACATTTTATCATCTATGTGTATATGTAGTTGGTGGATCCTTTTTCTTTGAATCAAAACGTGTTCTTTCAAAGGTTGGATATCATTTTTCTGCTCCATAGCATCCTTAAGTGATGCGGTCAATGAAGTGTTTTTCTCTTCTAAGGCTGCCACATGTATTTGATACTGCTTCTCCTTCTCCTCTGTGGCAGCCTTCTCCATTTCTAACTCAGTAACCCTACTCTGCAACATGTTCTTCTCTGCACTTAAATTTTCATATGATACTGGAAGATCATCCCTTTTAGTTTTTAACATTTGATGTTCTAGCTCTAGCTTTTGTAATTCAGCTAAGCTAACTTGAGCATTCTTTTCTGTGTTCTCTACAGATATTTCTAAAGCAATCTTATCCGCTTACAGATTCTAGAATTCCGCTCTTGAAGTCTTAACTTCACTCATCATATCTTCATACTTCCTTTTTAGCTTTTGACTATCATCTCTTTCCTTCTTTAAAGTTTCTTTCAATTGAGCTGCATTCTTTCATGACTGCTCTAGATCAGTCATTAGCCTGTCCACATTGTCCTCAATCGCTAAGGTTAATGCTACCCAAGATCTTGCTATCAATCGTGGATCTTTATGTGTACCATGCACCAATGTTTTAACTGTTACCATTTTTCCTGACTGCCCTCCAGTCTCGACCTTCTTCTCTATTCTTTTTAAAATTCTTTTATTTTCTTTATCATAAAAAATGGTACTGAAATCAGGAACCTCTTCCCCTTCTATAGGCATGAAAGGGATCAAATTTATATTAGAAAATTAATCTTGTCCTAATATGCTACAAGAAGATGCAGCAGGTTCCAAGGGATCTGGAACAGATTGTCCTTGTTCCTAATCTATTTGATCATGCACTCCTTATGTATCAACTTGCTCTATAGTCTGCTGATCCTTTTGGGATCCTATTAGTCTCAAACCTGCGCTTTCTTCTTGTTTCTTATTGATTTCAGCTTCTTCTTTTCTCTTTCTTTCTTCCTCTTCCTTCCTAACTGCTTCCTCTGAAGCTCGCTTCTTTTCTTCATCTTCATTATTCAACCAGCTTTCTACTACCTGTGCTAGTCTTCTAGCATCTTCTTCTCTCTTTTTCGCCTCTTCCTCTTCCAATTTCTTAGCCTTTTCCAAATTTTTTCCCTTTCCACCCATAATAGTTATTTTTTGTTTGAATCTCTTCTTAAGGGCGGTTATGTTCTTCGCATTTCTGAATGTCTCCTCGTCCTTGTACCAAAAATCAGTATATTCAAAATTAATTCCTGCTTCTTTGCAGTAATCCGCTACTTTATTATGGGAGTCATTCCTGTGAAAATTCATTTCACCAAAATGAAAATACTCCATCTCCTTAACAAATTATGCCGCCTGCTTTACTCTTGAAAACTTGTATCTGCCAAGCAGGAAATGTACTGCAGGATGTGTTTCATTTTTATGCTCAAACAAAAAAATTCCTACACCATCAATATACAGCTGCCTAACCGCCTCCTTGTGGAGTACATAATCTATGGCATACTTTGGTAGCAGGGAAGGAGCTCTGGAACCACCGTACATCCTTACATACAACCCATCTTCCATCAAATAGTAATCTCCAAACTCCTGTATGACTTTGAATACCTCTTCAGAGATGCAATTACATTCAGTCAAGAAAATGAGGGTATATAAGGGCATGATGAAGTGCTCACAGATTTCCCTGTAATAATTATAGTACTTATGTTCCCATAACAATTTGTAGGATGCGTATACTGGGGTTTTGTCCTTCTCCAAGTTACATCTCAAAGCAGGAAAAGATTGAGTGCACAGTATGCAGTCAATCAGGATAGAGCTCATATAAAACTCTGATCTCTTTTGAGATACCCCTCCTAAGACTACTGATATGCATGCAGAGAGGCTGTTTGACACAATATTTTCCCAGTTAAATATGGTTCCTTTGGTAGCTACAAAGAAAATAACTGGTATCCAACCTATCTTGAAGCTCTTCCCATGTCCTCTACCAAAAATCCTATTTAAAATCAATGCGATGAACCTGTAGGGAGCGCGGAGAGTGGAGGTGTCATACTCTCTAGAAGGTCTAGTTCGGAAATGTTTTTTGGGTATCATCATTCTTTTTACTGTCTCCACCTAATCCATAGCTATCTCCTTTAACCAGCTTTCTGTCAAGTAAACCTAGGTTGAGGGTAGATGATAAGCCATAGAGACATATGCAGGGCTATATGCAGCATAGCCTTGCTTGGCAATGTTCTCCAGAATCATTAATGTTACATCTTCCCTATGCAGAATCCATCCTATCACTTCTGAACAAGGAAATAACTCGGGTCTGGTAGCTACTTTCATTAGGGCTGATTTCTCAATGTTGGCATAGATGGTCAGCTCCTCAAAACCCGCATCAGGTACATTCTAGTTGGAAATCATTCTATATATCTCTCCCCACTTGTAGTCTAGTTCGACCCCAGTAGAGACTTTAGTATCTGTGTAGATATACTCTACTTTGGTGATGATCTCTACTTCAGGCTCTCCTTCAACCATAGGAGCTTTCTTCTTTTGTCTCTTTGACATGTTTTCGTTATAACAATCACCCTGCCACAATAAAAACATGTTCTTAGAAAAAATGAATTATTAGCAAGTGTTTAATAATAAATAGAAAATATATCAATTTACCTCCTGAATATGCATGTTGAAAAATAAGTCAAACACAGTATTTAATGAATGAAAGAATCAAGGAGAAAGAAAAATATTCTGCAAGATGCTTCCTAAACTGCCTAAACCCTACTGTCTGAAAACTTCACTTCATTGAACAATCCTCGGTCTTAGCTCGCGCCTATCTGACTAATCCTCAGCTCGTCCTTAAAACCAAACTCAAAATACTAAACCCTACGCAGCACCCGTCCTCAAGAAAAAACCCTAAACCGACTAAAAGAGAAAAAACCTCTGCAGTCCCACGAGATAAGGTAAACGCACAAAAAACGGGTTAAAACCCCTAGCCGACCATCGAAAAACCAAGGAACGGGTGTTGCAGACAGTGAAATGCTTGTCTGCAGCCGTTCCCTAACCCCCTGCGCTGGAGAAAATGCCTCCATAACGAAAAAAAGATCACACAAACTTCGGATTTTCCCACTAAAGAAACTGCACACAACTAAAAATCCCACACCCTCCAAGTAAAAACAACTATGAAAAAACGTAAGGGCAAGAAATCCTTTTATACAGGCAAAACCTAACCAATGGATAACTTAACCAATGGAAAACCCTAACGGCTCCCAAATCAACCAATAAAAACAAAATAACAAAGTCGTGGTTCACCTACCTGACAAATAGCAGTGTATTCGACAGGATGGATGAACTTCCACGGAAGCAAAGCGATCAAACCGGGTTCTGACAGCTGGGCACGCGTAAACGGTGCAGACAACAAGGACCAATGCAAATGACAAGTCAAATACGGATAAAACAATAAAATATATGCCCTTCATATATATAACACTTTGGTGGGAATCTATCGACAGTTATAACCGTAATCGGTAGCCAAAACTTAAATAAATCAGAAGGATACAATGGAGGACTGCCGCAACAGCGGGTGAAAAACAAACTATGGACCCGCCGATACTTTAAGTTCATCGGACATCGAAACTACTGAACTCTAAGTTTGGAACCTTTAGACAGATCCTCCTCTGCAACGTCGGCGATGTAAAGTTGTATCGTCCCACCTCCACTTGTTCTAATGGGTGTCGAAAATCAGAACTCCTAAACTCTAAAGAGTCGGGGAGAAAAAACACTATACTTCGAAAAGTCTCAGCACTAGGTACCCACAACGTCGGCAACGTAAAAACTAGGACTCTGGCTCACTGTTTCCAAACATCCCAGCAGCGATAAAAGACTTAATTAGATACTGAAACCTAAAAGTGTTAAGCTTGAAAAAATGAAAATGAAAAGGAAAGAAAACAAGGTTTGACGTATCGGCGAAGGAGTCGGAAGTTCTTTCGGTGGGATTGACAGTTTGGCTTCCGCAACATCGAAAAGATAGTCTACTATGCTTCCGATATCATAAGGATAGTTGACTAGTCTTCTGATACAAAAAATGAAACTAATTGATTTTTAAAAAAAAATAAATTAAATTCAGGGCAGCTTCGATGAAAACAAAATACTCCTAGGCCAAATTTAATAAAAGAAAATAAAAAGAGGGCCCTGAAATTGAAAATTTTGGGGAAAAAGTTGCAGCTGCAACAATTGGCGACTACCTGGTGAACACAGATCTCTAAACAATTTACTCTTTGATCAACAAACTATTTTGACAATACAAACATGCTTAATTCTTCAAGATATCTGGATTTCCCAAAATGTCAGATGTATGCACTTTAATCATTGATTATAGTCCAAGTTAAGGAATAAGGGAACCAAGATTTCAAAGTCTAGATAACTCTTTTGAGGCCAAGAATATGAGTTTCATTTTCTACCTCTGTCTTTGAGTAGTTTCCAGCTTAGACACCACAAGATTGTAACATATGGTAAACAGATATATTCGTTTGTTCCTCATTCCCATGCCATTTTTCACTTTTGGTGCTTTTGGACTTTTGTCCTCTTTTGACTCCTCCTGTCTTTCGTATTTCTAAAATTTTAATTCAGGCTCCTCTATCCATAGTGTCATTTTGTGTGAGAGATATATTTAGTTTTCAGCTCATGGACGGAGAAGAACTTTGCCAATCTTATATGTACTAATATGGTTTAGTACTTTGCTTTGATACATATTGCTTTTCGAGGAGATTTTGACTCATATTGGCCTTTTGCCTTTAAATTCATAGCATGGAATTATTTAAATATAATATATTGTTTACCTTGCTTCCTTTCCGTGGGTCTTTTGCTCTCAAACTCTAAGACATTTTTAGTGTGAGAAGAACAGAGCCTCGAAATAATATTCTAGACCTTTTGATCTTGATTTATTTCAGAAGGATTAAGCAAGACTTCAATGTGTTCATAATCATTTAGGAACACTGCTAAACTTGAAGAATTTCTTCCAAATATTAAATGAATTAATAGTACACAGTCTTGTAATCAAATATTTTAGTTAGCCCAGAATTCTGATGAACTCCACGCAACCAAAAGTCATGCTTCTTTATTAAAAAACTACAATCAATCAAACTCTAATTTAAACAAACCAAAAAAAAACTCTAAAAAATAAAAACAATCCAAATGTTTATTTATGTACAAGATAACCAACATAAAAGATCAAGAAAAATAAGGTTTGAGAACTAAACCATTTACTGGTAAGTTCTCTTCCTACCCCTATAAGTCTTGCAACTTCTAATTCGAGGGGCCTATCTTTGCTGCAATTTGAAAAGGGCCTACCCATAACTACTGAAACTTAGTGTGCTTTCCCTTTTCATCATGCGAGTGATCCCACTTAAGAACCAGATCTCCTACTTTGAATTCTTTGTACCTAGATTTATGCTTATCAAACCAACAATTCATTATTTCCTGTTGATCCTTAAATATTTCTTTGGCTTTGGACCTAGACTCTTCTGAATTCAACAAATTATAGATCCTAAATTGTAGAATTTCATTATCGGTACCCCTAGATTCTTGGGCTATTATGGAGGATGGCAACAAAATATTTGGAGGAAGGATAGCTTCTTTTCCATAAACAAGAGTGTATGGTGACACACCTAAGGAATTCTTGGGTGTGACTCTATCAGCCCAGAGAGAATTAGGTAACGCTAAATGCCAACTTTTTTGAGTTTCTATTACGGTTTTCTTTATAATCCTAATCAGATTTTTGTTTGTGGATTCTTCCAAACCATTTCCTTGTGGGTAATAATTTACAAAATAATGCAACTTGATTCCTCTTTCATTAGCAAATGCAGTTAATCTAATAGAAGAAAAGTAAGTAGCATTATCAAAAACCAGGGAAATTGGAACCCCAAACCTGGTAATAATGTGGTTCTATAAGAAATCCATGACTGCATCTTCATTTAATTTTTGTAATGGAATAGCCTTGACCCATCTAGTGACGTAATCAGTTGCTGTCAGAATATACTTGTGTTGTAAGGAAGAATTGGGGTTTATTTCTCCGATAATATCGATTCCCCATTGTTTGAATGGTTCTGATATAATTACTGGTTTTAACGGTCCTGCTGCTTTAGCTTGTCTTCCAACATATCTCTGACAAGCATCACATTTTCTAACATGAGCATGAGAATCCTTAAACAGTGTAGTCCAGTAATATCCAGCTCTGAAAATATTATGTGTTGTTGTGTCTTCGGAAAAATGACCTCCAGCAGGCCCATCATGCAATTCTGCTACAACCTTCTTTGCATCTTCCTGTTCTAAGCACCTGAGAAAAACTCCATCGTAGTTCTTTCTAAACAACACTCCATCAATTATCTGATATAAAGTTGATTTCAGACGTAATGCTCTTCTTTGCTTGGGACTCCAATGCTCAGGAAAATATCCTTCTTGGAGGTAATGGACTAGGTCTCGGTACCATAAATTTGGAGCTGTAAACAAAAGACATACATCCACCATATGTATCTTAGCTTCATTATCCCAGTTATTTTCTTCATTCATTTGACCTTCAGTCATTAGTTTACACAATCCTTGTCATTTTACTATGGATGCTAGTTTGAACTCAAGATCGTATTCTTGTAAGGCAGTCACCTAGTTGCCTCTTCTTTCTCCTAATTCCTTTTGTAAAAAAATAGATCGTATAGCTAGGTGTGGAACTATTACTTTGGTTCGATTATTAAGTATATATGGCTTGAATTTTTTTACTGCTTTAAAAACTGCATAAGCTTGTTTATCAACTGCTGGATAATTCAATTCATCTCCCTGAGACCATTTCTCATAAATGATATGGGGTACTTGTCTCCCCCATCTTCCTTCTGTGTAAGCACAACTGCTAACAAATCATCAGATGTAAAAGTGTACAGAGTAAAATCCTTTTCGAAATTTGGACTTTTGAGTGATGGTGCCTGAGCAACAGATGTTTTTATCTTGTTGAATGTGCTCTTCTCCAAATCATTCCATTTGAATTGTACACTCTATTTAACCATTTGCTGCAAAGGTTTGACAATTTGAGCAAAGTATGGTACAAACCTTCGCACAAAGTTGATTGTCCGCATAAACAATTGCATACCCTTTTTATTATGGGGTAAAGGAATATGTTCTATGGCTTTAATCCTCTCTGGGTCTATGGAGATCCATTTCTTAGAAATAACATGACCCAGTAGCTTTCCTTTGGTGACTGCAAACACACATTTCTTAGGATTTAGTGAAATACCATATTTTCGACAACGCTCGAAAATTTGTTTAAAATGAATTGCATGTTCCTCTCTCTTTTTCAAAAATATTGTGGCATCGTCTAGATAAACCACAACACTACAACCAATCAGGCCGTGGAAATCTATATCCATGGCCCTCTGGAAAGTAGCTCCAGCATTAATAAGTCCAAAGGGCATTCTCATATATGCAAAAGTTCCCCACTTGGTTCTGAACATGGTTTTAAACATGTCTTCTTCAGCTACTTATACTTGATTATGACTGGAGAATCCATCTAATAATGAAAACAATTTAGAACCTGAAACCATCTGTAGTATTTGTTCCATGGGTGGGATCGGATAGTTATCTTTATCTGACGCATGATTAAGATTTTTGAAATCTACACAGAGCTTGATTTCTCCTGACTTTTTCCATACTGGCACCAAATTAGAAACCCATCCCGAATGTCTGACTTTAAATATGATTTTAGCATCCAACAATCTTTTTACTTCACTTTGAATTAAAGGTTCCAGCTTAAGATGCATCTTCCTCAAAGGCTGTTGGTAAGTTTTGATTCCACCTTTGATTGGGATAATATGTTGTATGATCTTCATGTCATAAGTTTTAAGCTCTTCATAGGTCCAATCAAACATATATTTGTACTTCTTGAAAATACTGTTGAAATTCTTTCACCTGGAGAACAATACTTCCCCAAATTTACATATTTGGGTTCAGCTTTAGTCCCCAAATTTATCAACTCGAATTGTAAGAATGAGCTATGAGTCTTGACATTCACTGGATTTATGAATTTGTTATCTAAATCAAACATTCATTCCAAGGTCCTGACTCCTTTAGGAATAAAGTTCCTTAATTTTAATTCTGCTTAATGTTCTTCATCATCTATTATTGCTCCTTTGAAAGTATCATCATTCATCAAACACTCAAAAATTTGTTTATCATCGTAAAAAACCTCTAGATTTGTGATCATATCTAGAATAGAAGGCCTAAAAAGTAATTCAATAGAGCATCTATTATTTGAAGGTACTAGCCTTACAGATGAGGTAGCTAGTAAATCAGCTGCTGCATTCTTTAATCTAGGAATGGACACAATATTGAATGTATGAAAATTTATAAGCAAATCCCAAACTTCATTTTGGTAAGCTTTCAAATGTGGTGAAATATAGTGTATCTTTTTCTGAATTTGCTTAACAACAATTTCAGAATCTCCATATACTTTCATATTTTTTACTTTCAGTTCTATTTCTTTTTTAAGTCCCTGAACTAGTGCTTCGTATTCGACTGTGTTATTTGTACATTCGACTTTTAACCTGCAAGAAAGAAACTGTTTATTTTTTCTTGGATCAATCAGGACACAGCTAGCCCCTGATCCCTCCAATGTTTTAAAACCATCAAAATAAAGAGTCCAAAAACTATCTACCTCTACTAAATTTGAATTATAGACTACATCTGAAACTAGATCTACTATATTACAGTCCATCTCATCAGCCCACAAAAATTGAAGGAGATCAGGCTGGGTATTAGGTATACTGCTGGCTTCTTCAGCTTGGTAATTTCTCGGTTCCAATTCAATGAAATAATTTCCCAATACAGAGTTTACTGGTTCATTTTTTCCCTCTAACTGAGTGACATTGTATTTCATTTGAGGCTCTCTTAATACTTTTATCTGATTTGGACTTCCCTTATGAGGCAACCATAGATGTGACAAATCTAATGCAAAATATCCTTCTAACCTTGCCTACCAGTCTCGACTCAAAACCAGTCCATAAGCATCTGGTATGTCTGCTACTACAATGTCTATGTACTGACATACCCTCTCATCTATGGATAAGCGAATCAAAACATCCTCCATTTCTCCTATTACTTTTACAATTGTCCTATCTAATTGAAGAACTTGCCAAGTAGATGATTTAGGTTGACCATTGATTTTCTTGCAAAATGAAAGTGGCATAACATTGACTGATGCTCCTGAGTTCACTAAATAGTTGTGCACAATATAGTTGAAAATTTCAAAAGTTAAGAGAAATGCTGGAGTTTTATACTTAGACTTCCCTCCTAAACTTGCCCCAATTTCTTCCTCAGGTTGGTTGTCACTAGGAGGCTCCTCTTGCGGTATCTCAAGTGCTTTTAAAAGATTCTCTTTTTGCTGAGGTAAATTACACATTTCAAACAATGAGATATTCACTTTAACTTTCTTAATGTCTTCCACAATATCATATCCCATCTCAGGTTCTTTGAGATTCTTCTTCACATTATCAATATTAACTTCCACAGGCTTAAGATGTGTGTTTATTTTCTTCGAATCTTGACTCGAAATGGTAAATTCAGGTATTTTAATAGTTACAGTGTTTTTCTGTGCCAGGCTTCATGTTTTCTTGAAGTTTCTTAATCTTAGGAAGTATCGACTTATCTTCTTATACCAGACTCTGACTTCTTGTTGTTACGTTGGTTTTTGGTGTTTCTCCTTATATCAAAAAATCTTCTTCTTCTGCATCAAACATAGAGACACAGTCCCATAAAACTAAAGTATCTTCCTCTTGTTTTTCCATAGGTTCATTATCATTTTCTTCCTCCTTACCAGTTTCTGTCAGTTTGGAGTCCAATAATTTATTCATTACTAACGTCATAGAATTAATCCATTGTGGGAAATTATTCTCAGAATGAGGCTGCTGATAAAAGGTACAAAAATTATCCATGCCCACATCAGTTAAATTCATTGCTGCAGGACTGTGTGGAGGAGGTTTAGGTTGACTCTTGTCTTCCCTTTTTATATAATAAGGCTTATATGATTTATGAGCCTCCTTTTCCTTTTCTAAATCTATCACTCTGTTGGATAACTTCTGCATCATCTTCACCATCCCTTCAAAATCCTGTGATCACTCATCCTTAGGTTTAGTCAGTAATAAAGGTTTCTTTTTTCCAAAAGTATTTTATTCTGGCTGCACAGGATAATTTTCTATACTCTCCATCCTAGCCTCTACCTTCTCAGCTTCTTCATAGGTTTCTGCTAATGTAGGTCTCACTGATCTCTTGGAAAACATGGCTATATCAGGCCCAAGAACTGAGGTATAGTATTCAATTAGATCATTTTTAGATGGCTTATCAACTGCAGTGAAAATGTTTAGGTAAGCAGCAAACTTTTGAGTGAAATTATGCACTCTTTTTTTCCTTTCTTTCTTTAGAGCACATAACCCTTTCATTAAAGTTGCATGAGTTTTCTGGACTGCATATTTACTTCTAAACATTCTCTCAAAGGTGTTCCAATCCGTGATTGAATTCGCAAGAAGGGAAAAATACCATGAGGCTGCTTCTCCTTTCAGGGTATGGGGAAACAATCTACAGGCCACATCTTCATGCTCTCCAGCTCATAGCCCTTCTACAGCCAAGTAAAAACTCTGCAAATGATCATCTACTAGAATTCCTTCACTTGGTTCAAACTTAGATAACATCTTGTCAAAATCCTGAGGTAAATCATGCAAGGGAGGTGTCAAATTTAAAGGTGACCTAGCCCTCCAAGAAGGTTGTAGAGGTGGTTGGTTCACATTTACATTAGCCATGATTTTGAGTGGAGTATGAGGTTGTGACTCAACATGGGTCTGGAAAGGTGAACAGTAAGGTGAATCTGGATCCAATTGATTTAAAGGTTGGTCAACTTCTTGTAAGGCTGCTTCTACTAGTTCTTCAAGATCTTCTACCAACACTAAGTCTTCTAATTGAGGGCGATCTTTCTTCTAGTACTCTCTTATAAGTAGGACAGAAATAATAGGTAATCCTCCAATATTTTTTGCATATGCCATGGTAATTATTCTTAAGTCATCAACCACTTTGTTATCGATAGGATACAGATACCCTTTCTCTTTATCTTCAGGAGTGGGTTTATGAAGCAAACTACTTTCATAACTGTCACCAGTGCTGTGATTTTGAGGAAGGGATATTCCTCGGCCAGCCATGCACTGGTGGCCCTCCTTCTAGCGCCAAAAACTATTGAGGCCTAGAAAATCGCAGGTAACAATAGTTAGGGATTCTCCCCAATAAACGTTCCCAATTAGCCCGTTATTGTTTGGTATGGGGAATCCGTCCGGTTTATAGTCCGGCTACCATAGGTCAAGTAACAATTAAAGTGTTTTACCGGTTACGGCCCAGTCCACCGTGTATATTTTTAGTTTTTTGATGTTTAAACTATGATGTGCAAGTGCCTAACTAAAATGCAAACGATAGAGATAGTGAGGAGGGTCACAATGTGACGCGTAGGTTCTTACCTCTCATCTTACCTCTCTCACATCTAAATCACAAACAACAAGAAACTAGCCTATCCCCAGGGAGAAAAACTATCATTAATGGTGATTAATGTATTGTAGTGCATGCATAAAGAAAATCACAGATAGTTGTTAATGTTTCAGAACACATGAACATCAATAGAAATATAAACAACAAGATAGCTTATTGTTAATTAAAACCTTTATTACTCAATGTGGAAATTTCACAGAATAAACCAGAGTACATTCATAACATGAAAATAAATTCAATGAGTTAGAACAATCTCACAGTTAATGGAAATAAGCTGAAAATGAAATAGTTCATATCCAACTGGTCCATAGCAAACATTTGAAAAACTCCACAGAACTTTCTCCAGCAGAAACATATGATTCTTTACTGTAAAATGAAATAGTTCTCCTTACAATACTCTCTCAAGATAGTCTAGAAAAAAGGTCCCTTTACATATAAAACTCTCCTATATTTATACAAAAAACAAAACTCTTGGGCTACCCCTCAATGTCTTTTGAGCTTCCCCAACCTTTCATTTTCCAAAATTTTGTCACGTACCTTATGCACATAATTAATACATTATATTACATTTCAAATAAAAAATTTCCAAAACACTTTATGAGGAATGTCCACTTTCTCGCTGATGTACTTCTTCCATTCATGAGCATCTTATGTTATGCCTTCAAATCCGAAAGGCTCAAGAAATCAAATATTAATCTCATATTTAGCAGCTTGGGTCTTTACCCCTTCTATCCTGGTAGGAATTTGTCGCAGTTGGTCTTCTAATAGATGTATGCTCACTACTTCCTGTGCCATCGTATTCTTCAAGATCCATTCATATAGGTCTTTGACCTGCTAGATTTCTTGCTCATCCTCTTGATACCTGTCCTAAAGATGTTTTAGAAACAATTCACGCTCCAGTAGCGCATCCAATATTTTTTCCGCATAAGTATGGAATTGATTGTATGTAAAAAGAACTCTCCTACAATATTCAGCACATGCTCCCTTTGTCTTCTTCACGGTTTTCTTGAACTCTTCTTCTACATTAATCACAAATTCCAGTAAATCAAACTCCTGTTTTAAAATCTGTTGATCCTTTACTGCTAACTACACAAGAGATTCCTTATTTGTTTCTGCCCAGACCATTCTTCTTATTAGAATCTCCAAAATATCCTAAGATCTATCCAAAAAATATGAAGTAGTGTCTATAATTTCCTCTAGTCTAGTGTCCATCTACAAAATTTTATACCTTTCATCTTCTATGTGTATCTGTAGTTGGTGGATCTTTTTTCTTTGAATCAGAACGTGTTCTTTCAAAGGCTTAATATCGGTTTTCTGCTCCATAGCATCCTTAAGTGATGCGGTCAATGAAGTGTTTTGCTCTTCTAAGGTTGCCACCTGTATTTGATACTACTTCTCCTTCTCCTCTGTGGTAGCCTTCTCCATTTCTAACTCAGTAACCCTGCTCTGCAACCTGTTCTTCTCTACACTTAAATTTTCATATCATACCTGAAGATCATTCCTTTCATCTTTTAACATATGATGTTCTAGTTGTAGCATTTGTAATTCAGCTAAGCTAACCTGAGCATTCTCTTCTGTGTTCTCTACAGATATTTTTAAAGCATTCTTATCCGCTTGCAGAGTCTGGAATTTCGCTCTTAAAGTCTTAACTTCACTCATCATATCTTCATACTTCCTTTTCAGCTTTTGACTCTCATCTCTTTCCTTCTTTAAAGTTTCTTTCAATTGAGCTACATTCTTTCGTGACTACTCTAGATCAGCCATTAGCCTATCCACGTTTTCCTCAGTCGCTAAGGTTAATGCTACCCCAGCTCTTTCTATCAATCATGGATATTTATGTGTACCATGCACCAATGTTTTATCTGTTACCATTTTTCCTGACTGTCCTCCAATCTCGACCTTCTTCTCAGTTCTTTTTACAATTCTTTTATTTTCTTTATCATAAAAAATGGTACTGAAATCAGGAACCTCTTTCCCTTCTGTAGGCATGAAAGGGATCAAATTTATCTCAGAAAATGAAGCTTGTCCTAATATTCTTCTAGAATATGCAGTAGGTTCCGAGGGATCCGCATCAGATTGTCCTTGTTCCTGATCTACTTGATCGTGCACTCCTTGTGTATCAACTTGCTCTGTAGTCTGCTGATCCTGTTGGGATACGGTCAGTCTCAAACGTACACTTTCTTCTTGTTTCTTCTTCATTTCAGCTTCTTCTTTTCTCTTTCTTTCTTCCTCTTCCTTCCTAACTACTTCCTCTACATCTCATTTATTTTCTTCTTCTTCATTCTTCAACCAGCTTTCTGCTTCCTATGCTAGTCTTCTAGCATCTTCTTCTCTCTTTTTCTCCTATTCCTCTTCCAATTTCTTATCCTTTTCCGATATTTTTCCCTTTCCACCCATAGTAGTTATTTTTTGTTTGAATCTCTTCTTAAGGGCGATTATGTTCTTCGCATTTCTGAATGTCTCCTCGTCCTTGTCCCAAAAATCAGTATATTCAAAATTAATTCCTTCTTCTTTGCATCAATTCGCTACTTTATTGTGGGAGTCATTCCTGTGAAAATTCATTTCGCTAAAATGAAAATACTCCAGCTCCTTAACAAATTCTGCCGCCTGCTTTACTCTTGAAAACTTGTAACTGCCAAGCAAGAAAGGTACTGCAAGATATGTTTCCTTTTTATGCTCAAACAGAAAATTGCCTACACCATCAATATATGGCTGCCTAACCATCTCCTTGTGGAGTACATAATCTATGGCATACTTTGGTAGTAGGGAAGGAGGTTTGGAACCACCGTACATCCTTACATACAACCCATCTTCCGTCAAATAGTAATCTCCAAACTCTTGTATGACTTTGAATGCCTCTTCGGACATGTAATTACATTCAGTCAAGAAAATGAGGGTATATAAGGGCATGATGAAGTGCTCACAGATTCCTTGTAATAACTATAGTACTTATGTTCCCATAACAATTTGTAGGTTGCGTACACTGGGGTTCTATCCTTCTCCCATTTACATCTCAAAGTATTAAAATACTGAGTACACATTATGGCATCAATTAGGATAGAGATCATATAAAACTCTGATCTCTTTTGAGATACCCCTCCTAAGGCTGTTGATATGCATGCAGAGAGGTTGTTTGACACAATATTTGCCAAGTTAAAGATGGTTCCTTGGGTAGCTACAAAGAAAATAAATGGTATCCAAGCTATCTTGAAGCTCTTCCCATGTGCTCTGCCAAAAATCATATTTAACATCAATGTGATGAACCTGTAGGGAGCGCAGAGAGTGGAGGTGTCATACTCTCCAGAAGGTCTACTTCAGAATTTTTTTTCGGGTATCATCATTCTTTTTACCGTCTTCACCATATCCATAGCTATCTCCTTTAACCAGCTTTCTGTCAAGTAAACCTGTGGTGAGGGTAGATGATAAGCCATAGAGACATATCAAGGGCTATATGCAGCATATCCTTGCTTGGATGTGTTCTCCAGAATCATTGTTGTTACATCTACCCTAGGCAGAATCCAGCCTATCACTTCTGAACAAGGAAATAACTCGAGTCTGGTAGCTACTTTCATTAGGGTTGATTTCTCAATGTTGGCATAGATAGTCAACTCCTCAAAACCAGCATTAGGTACATTCTGGTTGGAAATCATTCTTTCGATCTCTCCCCACTTGTATTCTGGTTCGACCCTAGTAGAGGCTTTAGTATCTTCATAGATATACTCTTCTTTGGTGATAATCTCTACTTTAGGCTCTCCTTCAACCATAGGAGCTTTCTTCTTTTGTCTCTTTGACATGTTTTCGTTATAACAACCACCCTGCCATAGTCAAAACATGTTCTTAGACCAAATGATTTATTAGCAAGTGTTTAACAATAAACATAAAATATATCAATTTACCTCTTCAATATTCATGCTGAAAAATAAGTCAAACACAGTATTTAACAAATGAAAGAATCAAGGAGAAAGAAAAATATCCTATAGGCTGCTTCCTAAACTTCCTAAACCCTACTGTCTAAAAAATTCACTTCATTGAAAAATCCTTGGTCTTAACTCGGGCTTATCACACTAATCCTTATCTCATCCTCAAAACCAAACTCAAAATACTAAATCCTATTTAGCGCCCGTCCTCAAGGAAAAACCCTAAACTGACTAAAAGAGAAAAAACCTTTGCAGTCCCACGGGATAAGGTAAACACATGAAAAACAGTTTAAAATCCCTGGCCGACTGTTGAAAAACCAAGAAACGGGTGTTACAGACAGTGAAACGCTTGTCTGCAACCATGCCCTAACCCCCCGCGCTGGAGAAAATGCATCCATAACAGAAAAAATATCACACAAACTTTGGATTTTCGCACTAAATAAATTGCACGCAACTAAAAACCCTGCACCCTCTAAGTAAAAACAATCGTGAAAAAACGTAAGGGAAAGAAATCTTTTTATATGGGAAAAACCTAACCAATGGATAACCTAACCAATGGAAAAACCTAACAGCTCCCAAATCAACCAATAAAAACAAAATAACAAAGTCGTGGTTCACCTACCTGGCAAATAGCAGTGTAGTCGATGAGATGGACAAACTTCCATGAAAGCAAAGTGATCGAATCGGGTTCTAACAGCTGAGCACACGCAAAGGGTGCAGACGACAAGGAGTAATGAAAATGACAAGTTGAATAAGGATCAAACAATAAAATATACGCCCTTCATATATATATCACTTCGGTGGGAATCTATCGGCGGTTATAACCCTAATCGAAAGCCAAAACTTAAATAAATCGGAAGGATACAGTGGAGGACTGCCGCAACGGCAGGTGCAAAACAAACAACAAACCCGTCGATACTTTAAGTTCATCGGACATTGGAAGTACTGAACTCTAAGTTTGAAACCTTTAGACAAATCCTCCTCCACAACGTCGATGATGTAAAGTTGTAATGTCGTGGCTCCACTTGTTCTAACGGGTGTTGGAAATCGGAACTCCTAAACTCTAAAGAGTCGGCAAGGAAAAACGTTATACTTTGGAAAGTCTGAGCACTAGGTACCCACAACGTCAGCAACATAAAAAATAGGACTCCGGCTCACTGTTTCCAAACATCCCGACAGTGATAAAAGACTTAATCGGATGCCGAAACCGCTAAGTGTTAAGCTCGAAAAAATGAAAATGAAAAGGAAAGAAAACGAGGTTTGACGTATCGGGGAAGGAGTCAGAAGTTCTTTTAGCGGGCTTGACAGTTTGGCTTCCGCAACATCAGAAAGATAGTCTAATATGCTTCTGATATCGAAAGGATAGTTGACTAGTCTTCGGATACAGAAAATGAAACAGATCGAGTTTTTTAAGGAAAAAACTAAAATTCAGGGTAGCTTCGGTGAAAACAAAATACTCCTAGGCCAGATTTAATAAAAGAAAATAAAAGGAGGGCCCTAAAATTGAAAATTTTGGGGAAAACGTTGCAGCTGCAACAAGTCCATATCTCATTCATACAGATTTCATTTGAGATGAATCAAGTGTTTCCAAAAATATCTCAACAATCTCTACAAGATGGTACTCTTCTATTCAACATTTGAGAATTTTACTCTCAATCAATAAAAAATGTCCTCTCGAATCAAACCTCCCACTAAAATATTTTGGACCACTAAAAGCAGGTTTTACTCCCAAAAAGAGTGAGGACACCATGGCCCCACTTGTCCTTTGTCCCCCATCCAACCTACTCAGTTTAGGATCACCTGACTCATCATAACAAAGATGGAAACAACCATCATATTGTTGACAAACTTATTCATTCTATCACCTTTACATAGATTTTCATTCAATGTTGAAGCTACTATCCAAACACAATTGAATAACAACAAAAGGAGACATAAAACTAAACATGTAAATGCCAAATAGAATGAAGTCATAAAAATATTGTCTTTCTTTGAAATAGAAGCAATAATAATCAATGGATCTACTTTTATGTCAACCAAAGGTCGTAAATCAAGATCTGAGATGCTTTCATGTTGTAACCCCTCATGGTGTACTTGTCGTGGAACTTGAAACATTTGATTGTAGACAATATCAATCTTAACTAAACCATTTCAATATCACAATATTTTACTGTCATGGGAGATAAATCCTTGCTTGCATTTACTGACATCTTCATATGCGCTGTAGCAACCATAGACAAATTAGTCTTCATTTTATGATATCTTACTATGAATTTGATCCCAACCTTAATGAAATGGTACTTATTGTGCTCCCTGAAGAAAATATCTTTCATATCAAACAAGTAGGGAGTACCCAGAATAATGTCATATATATCAAGAGGTATCACATCCAAATCCACCTCATCAATGAAATTAGAAGTAATGGAAAATCTAAGTATACACTGTTTAGTCACTTGAAGTTTAGAATTTCCACATAGCCATCCCAATGGCAAGGTTTTAGATGTAAATTAGTTTATAATCCAAGCTTCTTAAAAATTTATTTAGAAATAAGGTTTGCTTGAGATCCATTGTCAATAAGTATATTGATCTTGGTGTGTTTAGATATAACCCATAAATGAAATAATTCATTCCTCTTCCTTTCATCAGGGATCATATTAGAAGAAGAAGCACATGTACACTGAGTGTTAGAGACAGAGGTTATATGTTTTATGCCCATAACCAATACCTTAGATTTGTTTTCGAATTGAGATCCAATATCATACTGGATAATGGCAGTGGTCTTCTTACCTATCTTATGTCAAGCCTACTTTGACTTTCGTTGTGTTCTGACAATGTTCTTCATCATGTCCTTCTCTCTGACAATGCGAACTAAAAGCTTCATATCCTCCTTCTTCACTATGGAAACTCGGTTAGGTTTCCCTTTCCCTTTATCCTTGCCTTATTTGGAATGGTTGGTTTCATCTAAGTAAAATTTATCATGATCATTCTTCCCTTTGGGTTCAAAGTGAGTAGGTTGAAGGGTGAAAACGCGAAGGTGCGATACAATTTTTTGAGAATGGGGTGTTTTTGGGTTATAATTTCCAATTTATCAGCCGAAAAAAAGTCAACATTTTTTCTCGGTAGAGAGTTTTCTAAGGTTACCATTTTCTTGACCGAGAGTATAGGTATAGTTAGACAATTTTTCAGTCGAGAATAATTAAATTTCTCATCCGAGAGTATGGCCAAATTGTTGGTATGAAACTTTTGAACAGATCTCTCAGCTGAGAGTTTAGATTCCCTTTAATATCTTGCCCAGGAGTTTAGTTTTTATATAAACCAGAGACTGACCCCGCCAATCTGTGTTTTTATTTGTTGAAACCCTTGGCAGGGCACGCGCCGAAAACACTTATGAAACGAAACCATGTAATACCTTCATATTATTAGTTATTTCACCCTTACTCAAAATTGATATTCAGCAGACATTGAGTTGTTTGTTATCCATAGCCTCAGGTTCCAATCGAGGAAGGCACAAATAAGTGTGGATTGATCCCCATTTTCCCAAACTTACAAAACCAAACCCTAAATATTGACAACACTCACTTTATAATTTCAATTCCTATCGATAAAACACAACCTTAAATCCGGTTCATTTTCCATTTTACCCACAATTGGTCTTGTCCATTTTAGTATGCCAGGTATTCCAGGTCTTAAGTAAGGCAATAGTAAAGAATTTAGTTTATACGTATGATCCAAGGGGTTTTTCCTATGTCAATGGAACAGATTCAACGAGGCATCAATCTGAAGCTCCTGAAACCCTGTTAGCACATTTCGGGCCCCACAAACATCAAGAAGCAGAGAGTTCTCAATTGATTTTAGAAGCACCCACAACTTAATTTACTGTAAGTTAGATATAGAACTGAACTTCTTCGAAAGTTAATGCATATTTATTCTTTTTGAATTATGTTATTTTCTTATTTCTTCATTTCCCTCTTAACACCAGTATCATTTTCTTATTTCTTCATTTCCCTCTTTGTTAGTTTTGTACCTAGGGAAGTGTTCCCCTAAGTGACTTTAGCCTTTAGTCACTTAGTGAATGGGGAATAAAGTGAGCCTTGCATTAAATGACTTTAGTGACATTTAATTTGACTTTATTGTCTAAAGTCAGTTTTTGATAAATTTAAGTGGGTGAGTGAAATTAATATTTTAGAAATAAAATATGTGCATTTAATTTCAACCGTTGATCTAATTCATTCTTAGCCATTGGATTGAGATCTCTAGGGTTGAGAAGCAAAAATCAAGGAAAAGACAAAAATGAATTCATTCTTGTGAGGACAGTGAAGGAGTGAGAGCAGAGAAGAGAAGGGCACGAATATTGAGGCACCCAATAGAAGCAATTTTTAGTCGAAACGATTTTCAAGGAGTAGACTAGCAAGTGCAGGGCACGAATTTTAAGGAGCAGGATGACATAGATTTTGAGGCAGTAGCATTAAAGGCTTCCTGTCTGTACAGGCCATGCGGTACGGTTCTGTACAACACATAAACCGAGGCAGATTTCAGCACAATTTTTGATGAAGGGTAGTATTGCACCGAAATCGAGAAAGGAGTTTTTGTGCACAAAAATCAAGGAACCACCAGACACATTTTTTGAGGCAATTGATGCTAGTCGCATAGCAGCAGCAGGACAGTCCATACTGTGGCACAATTTTCAAGGCATTCAGTAGGAGATAAAAATCTGAGTTTGATTTTTTGTTGTTGGTCACGTAAATTGAGATAGAAAATAATCTTCTGGGTTGAGATAAGTTGATTTGATATTTTCTATGTATTGTTGTAAATGATAACTTCTCCTAAAAAATAAAAATACTCTCTCTCTGACTGGTTTTTCCAAGGCCGTTGGCCAAAAATTCTTAGTACTGTGTGTTTGAATGGCGTGTTGAATATTTACTTTCTGTCAGTAAAATATTTAATTCACAGCAGTGTTTTAAGTCTGAAAAAATTCATGTTTATTTTCAGCATGTTAATTTCTGAGAATGAAATAAACTGAGACAAAAAAATTACTTGAAACCGGTATCTGAAAACTTAAGAAAAATCTACATGGTATAAGAGCTGAGTTGGGAAAAAAACTAAATTTTTGCAGTGAAACAGTCATTTCTAGAATTCAGAGAAAAATTTTGTGACAGTAGTACATTTTGCTGAAACTTGTTCTTTGGGATAAATGACTTACGTTGGGTTGATAACTGAAGATAGACTAGATGGGTATGGAAACTTTGTCTCATGGAAGGCCAGGATAGTGCTTTTGTTGAAAGAGAATGAGTTGTGGAATGAGACAGTTAATAACACTACTGCTCACCCCATTGTCATTCCAAGTGCTACCACTAATGTAGTAGCACATGCAGCCTTTGTGAAGAAGGACATTAAATCCATGAGGATTATATTAGATGATGTTAAAGATCATGTTATTCCTCACATTTCCAGGAAGGATCATGCACATGAGATGTGGAGTGATTTGACCAGGTTGTTTCAAAGTACTAATGAAAACATGAAGATGGTGCTTAGAGAGAAGCTGAAAAACATCAAGATGGTCAAAGGTGAGATGGTTATGACTTAAGGCTTACTAGGATCTCTGAGGTGAGAGATGATCTTGCAGCTGTTGGGGTAGCTATTACTGGTCCTGAGTTAGTGCAGACATCCTTTAATGGGGTAACTGCACCTTGGGCTGTGTTTTTTCAGGGGTTGGTGGCTAGAGTTAACATACCTGATTAGGACAGAGTATGTGATGAATATGTTTAGGAGGAGACTTGGATGGGTTTTTTGCAATGCAGTGGCTCTACTAGTAGGGGAGATGAGGAGGATGTGGAATTCACAACAAAGGGGAAGAAGAAGAGGAAAAAGGGTCCCAAGAAGGGTGGGGCCAAGCAGCAGCAGGATGGGCAGAAGAAGGATATGATCACTATGAAGTGCTTTTCATGTCACAAGATGGGACATTATGTTGCTACATGTCCGAACAAGAAGAAGAAGAAGAAGCAACAGACAGTCGCTTCAGCTGAGATCGATGATTTTGCAGCTCAATTTCAGAGATATTTTTCTTTGTGCACTAGGAATATTGAGAGAAAGAGAGAGAGCATCTATTCTCACCAGTGCAGATGCTGACATACATAGGGAATTTTCCTTTGTGACAGACCTTTCTTATAGTGCATCCATTTCTAGCACTTGGTACATAGACAGTGGAGCCTCGAGTCACATGACATGGGCTCATGATATGTTCTCCTAGCTTTCACAGGCAGATACAAAAGTGGAGGTTGTGTTGGTAGATGATTTTGTTAGATTTTAATCATTCAAGCTAGCATTATCTTAGGATCTTTAACTGAGAGAATAACAAGCACAACAATCAAACATAAGAGACAATGAACACAATTTTTTTCCTCAGGGAAACCATAAAGGAGAAAACCCCACAACTTCCTCAAAGATAGAATCAGCACCAAAAGCAAAACCCCAAAAATAGTAAGATGATTTCCTGACAGCAGTAGTATTTCTCTCTCTTGGCCAAGCAACTTCTTCTCTCTCAGATATGCGCTACAACTAAGTGTGAGTGAATGTGTATTAAATAGAGAGGCTTACTCTCTATTTATACTAATTCCTGACTTGAAAATAACTCACTAGGGCCGATTTCTATAGGAGATTCTAATAACCCTAGGGCCCCACAACTACAGGGACTTTAACCCTTGATGAATAGGAGGGTTACCCAGAATAACTTTACATGACTTGTTTACATTATTGAATCTCCCGATAGGAACATCGGAGCATGACATGACTCAAATACATTACAGACACTTCCCTGAATAAACATCGGGGTACAATACATAAGATATACAAGTGAATACATTCTGAAGTTACAAATACAACAACACTCCCTCTTAACTAGGAAGGTATTCTCTCGACACAATTTATCAGCACAAGTCTTCTTCTCTGTATCATCTGGATTATCTTCATCTTTAAGTCATCTTCATCTTCAAGTCATATTCATCACTGGATCTGGATCATTACTGGATCATCATCACTGGATCATTACTTGATCTAGATCATCACTTGATCTGGATCATCACTTGATATGGATCATCATTTCTAGATCATCATTGGGTCATCATCACTGGTGCTATATCAATTATACTTGCCACAGGAATTTCTGTAGAGCCAGCCTTTTTTTTCATGCCAGATGTAGGCCTATCCACCATGTAGGTATTTATCGAAATATCCAGCCCTTTTTCATGCTAGATGCACATCTATAGAGCCAGTACTTTTTCATATTGGATGTATCATCATAGAGCCAGCCCTTTTTCATGCTGGATGTGGCACCAACATAGAGTCGGTCCTTTTTCATACCGGATGTGTCATCACAGAGCTAGTCCTTTTTCATACTAGATGTGGCATCTACACAGATCCAGTCCTTTTTCATACTAGATGTGTCATCACAGAGCTAGTCCTTTTTCATACTAGATGTGGCATCTACACAAAGCCAGTCCTTTTTCATACTGGATGTGTCATCACAAAGCTAGTCCTTTTTCATACTAGATGTGGCATCTACATAGAGCTAGTCCTTTTTCATATTGGATGTGTCATCACAGAGCTAGTCCTTTTTCATACTAGATGTGTCACCTACACAGAGCCAGTCCTTTTTCATATTGGATGTGTCATCATAGAGCTAGTCCTTTTTCATACTAGATGTGGCATCTACACAGAGCCAATCCCTTTTCATAATAGATGTGTCATCACAAAGTCGGCCCTTTTTCATGTTGGATCTGACATCTGCACATAAATCTGACAATGTAAGGAACCAATCATGTCATCATGTCACAACTCTTACATCTGACCATGGAAGGAACCAATCCTCTCACCATGTCAGAGGGGCACAACACTTACATCTGACCATGGAAGGAACCAATCCTCTCACCATGTCAGAAGGGCACAACACTTACATCTAAGCATGGAAGGAACCAATCCTCTCACCATGTCAGGAGGGCTCACAGACTCATCACTTCCTCTTGGAAGGAACCTTGATCTGGAGAACACCAAGCTTCTCCCTGAAGTATTCAAACTTCACTCTAGCTAATGGCTTGGTCAATACATCAGCTATCTATTTGTCTGTGGAAACATATTGGAGCTTCATTACTCCTCTCTACACGACATCCATGATATAGTGATATTTGATCTCGATATGCTTCGACTTGTCATGGAACAGTGGGTTCTCAGACAACTTCACACAACTCTAGTTGTCGCAATATATACAAGTAGCATCCAACTGGAGATAAAATAAAGTAGACAGTAGCTTCCTAAGTCATTATGCCTCACAACTAGCTGAACAAGCTGTGACATACTCTACTTCAGCTTTACTCACTGCCATGCAAGACTACTTCTTGCAAAACTAAGAGATCACACCTGATACCATACTGAAGCAGCACCCTGAAGTGATCTTTCTATCGATGACACTGCTTGCCAAATCTGAATTAACATAACCTTCCAGGATAATATTCTGATCATCCTTATACTTGATCCCATAATCAATTTTACCCTTTAGGTACCTCAGAATATGCTTTGTAGCAATCAAATGGACATGTATCGGATCTGTCAAGAACTAGCTCAAGGTGTTCACAACAAAGAAAATATTCGGTCTCATATTCATCAGGTACATCAAGGACCTAATCATCTGATGATACATCATGGCATCAACCAACTTAGATGAAGCATCACTCAATCACTTCAGGTTCAATGCCATAGGTGTGGTCATGGCTTTGCAGTCCATCATCCCAAATCTCTTCAGGATCTCTACTGCATACTTCCCTTTTCCGAGGGAGATTCCATCTACATTCTACCACACCTTCATGCCTAGAAAATAGTGCATCATACCCAAGTATTTCATTTCAAACTCGGTAGCAAGATTCCTCTTCATATCAGCAATCAACCCATCCATACCTGTTACAAACAGATCATCTAAATACAGCAGGAGTATCACTAGGTTCCCTTCTTCAAACTTGTAGTAAAGGTTGGAATCTGCTTTACTCTTGGTAAAGCCCAAACTGGATAGGAAGTTGTCAATTCTGTTGTACCATGTCCTGGGTGCATGTTTTAAACCATACATGGCTTTCTTTAATTTACACACCTAAGTCTCTCTATCATGTGTCTCAAAATCGAGTGGCTATTCCACATATACTTCCTCTTCTACTACACCATTCAAGAAAGATATCTTGACATCCATCTGGTGTACTTTCCACTTCACTACTGCAGCTAAAGCAAGTACCAAATCATGATCTGATGGAAGTATATATGGCTACAGGAGAAAAGGTTTCTTCATAATCTATTCCTTCTTTCTGGGAGAAACCATGAGCCACAAATCTTGCTTTATATTTCTCTATGCTACCATCTGCAGCATGCTTGATCTTATAGATCCATTTGGAAGTCACAATAGACTTCCCCTCTGGTCTTGGGACAACATCCCAAACATCATTCTTCATGATCGATTGATACTCTTCGATCATAGCATACTTCCATTCTTTATTTTATGTTGCTTCTTCATAGTTGGAAGGTTCTTTATCAATGAATTCACATAATAAGGCTACATAACCGGAACAGGACCTGGTTCTTTTCCATTCTCTGTGTGTTTCTTCTGGAGCCCCATATCTTTCTGCACCTTGGATAACTTTTCATACCCAAGTAGGTTTCCTCTTGTGAGGATTCTTTTCCTGAGGTGGATCTAGAGGTTCTTGAGGTTCTTCTACTTCTCAATCTTCTTTTGGAATTGCTTCATTCATGGTTGTGTCATGAATTTTGGGTACTTCCATTTCTTCAAATTCTTCAGCAGGTCTCTTTCTGGATTTGTTGTAAGCTGAGTCTTCATCAAAGATTACGTCCCTGCTGATGTCGATCTTCTTGAATCCTAGAAAGTATATTCTGTAAGCCTTCAAGCTTTCAGAGTATCCCACAAATATACCCTATCTTCCTGAAGGATCTAACTTTTTCCTCTTCTCTTTTGGAATGTGTTTGTATATTGGAAAGCCAAATATTCTGAGATAACTGAATTCTGGTTTCTTTCTGGAAAATACTTCTTCAGGTGTCTTTTTCTCGAGTACTCTATGTGGATTACAATTATGTACATACACAGTTGTTCTAGAAGCTTCTGCCCATAGATGCATGGGAAGATCTTGATCATGAAGCATTTCCTTTACAACTTCCATGATCATTCTATTATTTCTTTCTGCAACCCCATTCTGTTGTGCATTATATGGAGTGGTTAACTCCCTCTTAATCCTTGATTATTTTCATAATTCCATGAATTCATTTGATGTGAATTATGGGCCATTGTCTAATCGAAAAATATTGATCTTCTTTTATGTGTAGTTTTTCATCAAGGTTTTGAATTCCTTGAACTTACGGAATACTTCATCTTTGTTCTTCATGAAGTTGTTGCAGCTACAACCTTTTTTCCCAAATTTTTAAAATTTTGGACCCTCCTTTTGATTTTATTTTTCCTGGAATTGTTTGGATTCCTGAACTCTATTTTTCCTCTGCTACAAATTTGGATTTTTGAGGTTGAATTGAGGTCAACTGTTTTCCTTCATTTCTGAAGTTGAATGATCTAAAACTGCCTTTTTGTCTAGCCAATTCTTTTGACTATGGAGTTTCGTTTCCCAACACTTAAAGTTTTTTTATTGTTTGATGATTTTTCTTATTGCTATCGGAAGCCTGTTGATGTGTGAATCAGGGAATTAGTCTTCTATATCGCCATCGTTTCGGAGTGCAAATAGAGAACGTGCCGATGGATAGTTCTTATTCTCGCCGATTCTATGGTTTTATTGTTCAAACCATTTTCTTTTCGATGATTTTGTTTTTTCTATCGGAATGTTTTCAACAAGCGGTCAAAGTTTTACTCCTCTTCAACGCCGTTGTTTCAGAGGCCTTGTTGTTTGTCTCACCGACACTGCGGAGTTTTTTGTGTCTCGAGGTTTCGATGAGTTAATTTTTAGTTGTTCCAATTGCCAACAGTTTTCATTTGACCACGGAACCCTTAGTCTATGTGCCTTCCGCCGTTGCGACTGCTCAGTGAAATAACCATCCGACATATAGTCCTTCCTCTCGTCGATGCCAAGGTGTTTAATGAATACTGGTTTTGATTTTCAATATAGCGGTGTTTAGTGCTTTATATCATTGAAAGTGTAGAGATGCTTAGTTTTAAAGTCACCGATCCATAGTCCTTAGAGCCTCCGATTGCCGAAGATTGCAGTTGGCCATGGAGCCCTTAGTTTTTCTGCTACCCGCCGTTGTGGTTTTCTTGTAAACTATCCTGTCGACGCATTATGTGGTTCCGCTCGTCGATAGTTTTTTCCTGCCAATAAGGTTTTCCCATTGATTTGGTGTGCTTTTACCCTATTTCATGGGCGACAGAGGTCTTTTTTTTATCGATTTGGGGATTTCGTGATGAGAACACAGTACAGGGTCTCACATTTGATGATTAGTCTTATTGATAGTGTGGTTCATGTTTTATTGAAAAGTTAGATGATCTTGAATGCAGTCTGAATTAATAATGAGTTTTTCTATTAGGGTTGTGTTTTGAACTACAGACGGACTTAGAGGATTTTCAGACCCGGCTTGCAAGATTTTCTTTGCCTTATCATGATTTCCTTTCATGCATTAATACTATGTATACTTTATTGTATGGAATGTATATGGAGGAGGTAAATAGACTAATACAGTTTTTGTTATGTTTAGGACAAGATGATTGCAGCTGCAAAGAAGACATATCTAAAAGACAAAGCAGAAGAGAGTTGGCTGAAGAATAGGACAGGAGAGAGAAAAAGGAAGAAGCAGAGATGAAGAAAAGAGAAGAAGAAAGTTAGGTTCTAAGATCAACAGGATCTAAAAAAGACGAACGAATTATTGAGTAGAATCGATAGCGACAGAAGCCCAAGCATGGGAAAAGTTCATCAATGACCAAGCGGGCCCCTCTTCATGATGTGTTCTATTATTTTTGTTTTAAATGTAATATATTCTATAAAATTAGGAGTACTCACTACAAGACAAATTTTTGGGATTGAAACGTTAGGGAAGCCCAAAAGTCATTTGGGGTCAGCCCAAAGGTTTTGGTTTTTTTTTTGTAAGTATAGGAGAGTTAGAAGTAGAAGGGACTTTTTCCCAGACAAATTTGTGAGAAGTATGTTCTAAGAAGAACTATTTCCTTTTGCAATAAAAAATTATAACTTTCCTACTAGAGAAAGGTTGGTGGAATGTTTCAAATGTTGTGCTATGGATCAGTTGAATGTGAACTATTTCATTTTCATCTTATGTCCATTAACTGTGAGATCGTTCTAACTCATCGAATCTATATTCATGTTATGAATGCACTCTAGTTTATTCTGTGGAATTTCCACTATGAGTAATGAAGGTTTTCATAAACAATAAGCTATCTTGTTGTCCATATATCTATTAATGTTCATGTGTTCTAAAATAAGTAATAGCTATCTATGATTTTTCTTAATGCATGCACAGAAATACATTACTCATTGATAACTGATAATTTTGCTCCCTAGGGATAGGTTAGATAGTTAGTTTTATTTTCTTGTTGTGTGTGATTTAGATGTGAGAGAGTTAAGATGAGAGGGAAGAACCTATGCATCACATTGTGATGCTCCTCATTATCTCTATCAATCTACATTTTTAGATAGGCACTTGCACATCATACATAAATTCAAAAAACTAAAATTACACATGGTGGACCGGGCCATAACCGATAAAACCTTTATTTTGTTACTTGACCGACAGTATCTGGACCATAAACTGGATGGATTCTGCATACCAAACAATAACTGGATAGTTGGGAACGTTATTGGGGAGAATCCCTAACTGTTGTTACTTATGATTTTCCAGGCCTCAACAGAAGTATATCCATGTCTTCCTAGAAAAATCATCAAAGATAAAGCAAAAGAGAGTTAGCTGAAGAATGGAACAGGAGAAAGAAAAAGGAAGAAGCAGATATGAAGAAAAGAGAAGAAGAAAGTTAGGTTCTAAGATCAACAGGATCTAAAAAAGATCAACGGATTATTGAGCAAAATCGATAGCGACAGAGGCCCAGGAATGGGAAAAGTTCATCAATGACCAAGCGGGCCCCTCTTCATGACGTGTTCTATTATTTTTGTTTTAAATGTAATATATTCTATAAAATTAGGAGCACTCACTACAAGACAAATTTTTGGGATTGAAATGTCAGGGGAGCCCAAAAGTCATTTGGGGGAAGCCCAAAGGTTTTGTTTTTTTTTGTATAATTATAGGAGAGTTAGATGTAGGAGGGACTTTTTCCCAGACAGATTTGTGAGAAGTATGTTGTAAGAAGAACTATTTCCTTTTGCAATAAAGAATTACAAGTTTCCTGCTGTAGAAAGCTTGGTGGAATGTTTCAAATGTTGTGCTATGGATCAGTTGAATGTGAACTATTTCATTTTTATCTTATGTCCATTAACTGTGAGATCATTCTAACTCATTGAATCTATGTTCATGTTATGAATGCACTCTAGTTTATTTTGTGAAATTTCCACTGTGACTAATGAAGGTTTTCATAAACAATAAGCTATCTTGTTGTTCATATATCTACTAATGTTCATGTGTTCTGAAATAAGTAAAAGCTATCTATGATTTTTCTTAATGCATGTGCAGAAATACATTACTCGTTGATAACTGGTAATTTTTCTCCCTAGGGATAGGTTAGATAGTTAGTTTTAGTTTCTTGTTGTGTGTGATTTAGATGCGAGAGAGTTAAGACGAGAGGTAAGAACCTGCACATCACATTGTGACACTCCTTGTTATCTCTATCAATCTACATTTTTAGATAGGCACTTGCACATCATACTTAAATTCAAAAAACTAAAATTACATAGGGTGGACCGGGCCGTAACCGGTAAAACCTTTATTTTGTTACTTGACCTACAGTAGTCAGACTGTAAACCAGATGGATTCCCCATACCAAACAATAATGGGCTAGTTGGAAACGATATTGGGGAGAATCCTTAACTGTTTTTACCTGCGATTTTCGAGGCCTCAATAGTTTTTGGAACTAGGAGGAGGGCCTCAAGTGCATGGATCGCTGAGGAAACCCATTTTCTCAAAATTATTCCACCGGTGACAGTTCTGAAAGCAATTTGTTTCACAATCCAACTCCTGAAGAGAAGGGTAAAGAGCATGTGTATTCTGTAGATAATGAAGTAGTTTATGATTTGAGAAGAATTACTAGGGAATATGCGAAGAATCTCAGAGGATTACCGATTATTCGTGCCTTACCCAGAAGAGAATATCAGAAAAGGGATCACCCTAAATTAGAAAACGCAGTGTTGGTAGAGGATTTGGAAGAACTAGTAGAAGCAGCCTTACAGGAATTTTTCCAACCTCTGAATTGATTAGACCCAGATACACCTTACTAATCACCTATTCATACCCCTGTTCAGTCACCACCTCATTCTCCACTCAAAATCATGCCTAATGTAAATGCAAATCAACCACCAAATCCACCACCTGCTTGGAGGGATAAGTCACCATTAAACCTGACACCTCCCTATCATGATTTGCCTCAATCTTTTGAGAAAATGTTTCCTAAGTTTGACCCAAGTGAAAAAATTCTGGTAGATGATCATTTGCAAAGTTTTTACTAGGCTACAGAAGGTCTACGGGCTGGGCAGCATGAAGATGTGGTCTGTAGATTGTTTCCACACACCCTGAAAGGAGCAGCAACCTCATGGTATTTTGCTCTTCCTGCAAATTCAATCACAGACTGGGACACATTTGAGAGAATATTTAGAAGTAAATATGCTATCCAGAAAACTCATGCAGCTTTAATGAAAGGATTATGCACTTTAAAGAAAGAAAGAAAGGAAAAAGTGCATAATTTCACTCAAAGATTTGATGCTTATCTAAAAAAAATCTGCAGCTAATAAACCATCTGATAAAGTCCTGATTGAATACTATACTTCAGCTCTAGGGCCTGACTTAGCCATGTTTTCCAAGATGTCAGTCAAACCTACATTATCGGAAACTTATGAAGAAGCTGAGAGGGTAGAGGCTGAGAAGGAGAGCATAGAATATTATCTTGTGTAGTCGAAAGAAAAAACTTTTGGTAAGAAACCTTTATTACTGACTAATCCTAAGGATGAGTGGTCATAGGATTTTGAAGGGATGGTGAAGATGATGCAGAAGCTATCCAACAGAGTAATAGATTTGGAAAAAGAAAAGGAAGCTAATAAATCATATAAGCCTTACTATAAAAGAAGGGAGGACAACACTCAATCTAAACCACCTCCACACAGTCCTTCATCAATGAATTTAAATGAGGTAGGTATGGATAATTTTTTCACTTTTCATCAGCAGCCTCATTCTGAGAAGAATTTCCCTCAATGGATAAATTCTATGACGTTGGTAATGAATCAGTTATTGGACTCCAAATTAAGAGAAACAGATGAGGAGGAAGAAATGGACAACCAATCCACAGAAAAACATGAGGAGGATACTCTGGTTTTATGGGACTGTGTCTCATTGTTTGATACAGAAGAGGAAGGTTCTCTGAAACAAGAAGAAACATCAAAAACCAATGTGACAACCAGAAGTCAGAGGTTGTTAAAAGAAGACAATTCCATACTTCCAAAGATAAAGAAACTTCAAAAAAATATGAAGAAGGTACAGAAGAACACTACAACTGATAAAATACCTGAATTTACCATTACAAGTCAAGATCCTATGAGAATTAACATGCCTATTAAGCCTATTGAAGGCCAGGTTGATAATGTCAAGAAGAATCTCAAAACACTTGAGATGGGGTATGATATTGTGGAAGATATTAAAAAGGCTAAGGCAAATATCTCATTATTTGAAATGTGTGATGTACCTCAGTAGAAAGAAAATTTGTTAAAAGAACTTGAAGTACCAGAAGAAGAGCTTCCCACTAACAGCCAACCTACAGAAGAAATTGGTGAAGCAAGTGTGGGAGGTAAGTCTAAGTTTAGAACCCCGCCATTTCTCTTAACTTTTGAGATTTTCAACTATAATGTGCACAACGTTTTAGTAGACTTAGGGGCATGAATCAATGTTATGCCACTTTCAGTCTGCAAGAAGATCAATGGACAACCTAAACCATCTACCTGGCAGGTTATTCAGTTAGACATGACAGCTATGAAAGTAATTGGGGAAATGGAAATATCTTCAAATGAAAAGGTATGTCAGTACATCAATATTGTAGTAGCAGACATACCTGATGCTTATGGACTTGTTTTGAGTCGAGATTGGTCAGCAAGGCTGGATGGATATTTTGCATCAGATTGGTCGCATCTATGGTTGCCTCATAAGGGAAGTCCCAATCAGATAAAAATATTAAGAGGACCTCAAATGAAGCACAATGTTACTAAGCTAGAGGAAAAAAATGAACCAGTAAATTTTGTGTTGGGAAATTACTTCATCTAACTAGAACCAGGAAATTACCATGCAGAAGAAGCAAGCGGTACACCAGACACCCAACTCGATCTCCTTTGATTTTCACGGGCTGATGAGATTGATTGTAAAATAGTAGACTTGTTTCAGATGTAGCTTGTAGTGTAAATACAGTAGAAGTAGATAGTTTTTGGACAATTTTTTTTTATGGATCTAAAACATTGGAAGGATCAGGAGCTAGTTGTGTCCTGGTTGATCCAAAGAAAAATAAACATTTTCTTTCATGTAGATTAGAGTTTGAATGTACCAATAATACAGCCGAATATGAAGCACTAGTTTAGGGACTAAGAAAATCAATTGAACTAAAAGTAAAAAATCTGGAAGTGTATGGGGATTCTGAAATAGTTGTAAAGCAAATTCGAAATCAGATACATTGCATTTCACCTCATTTAAAAGCTACCAGAATGAAGTGCGGGATTTGCTGACAATTTTTTATGCATTTAATATTGTATCCATTCCTAGACTAAAGAATGCAGTAGGGAACTTGTTAGCTACCTCAGCTGCAATGCTTGTACCTTCAAATAATAGATGTTCTATTGAATTACTTTTCAGGCCTTCAGTTCTAGACATGATCACCAATCTACGAGTTTTTGATGATGAGCAACAAATTTTGGAATGTTTGATGAATGATGAGACTTTCAAAGGAGCAATAATTGATGATGAAGAACACCAAGCTGAATTAAAATTCGACAACTTTACTCCTAAAGGATTCAGGACCTTAGAACGAATGTTTGATCTAGAAAACAAATTCAGAAGGCCAACAAATGCCAATACTCATAGCTCATCCTTACAATTCGAGCTAATAAATTTGGGAACTGAAGTTGAACCTAGATATGTAAATTTGGGAAAGTGTTGTTCTACGGATGAAAGAAATAAGTTCATTAGTTTGTTCAAATAGTTCAAAGATTTGTTTTCCTAGACATATGAAGAGCTTAAAACATATGACACAAATATTATACAACATGTCATCCCTATTAGAGCTGGAGTCAAGCCTTATCAACAACCTTTGAGGAAGATGCATCCAAAACTGGAACCTTTAATCCAGAATGAAGTGAAAAAATTGTTGGATGCTAAAATTATATTCAAAGTCAGACATTCGGAATGGGTTTCAAATTTAGTGTTAGTAAGAAAAAAATTTGGAGAAATCAGGCTTTGTGTAGATTTCAGAAACTTTATTCATGCTTCAGATATAGATAACTATCTAGTTCTACCCATGGAACAAATATTGCAGATCGTTTCAGGTTCTGAATTATTTTCATTATTAGATGGATTCTCTGGCTATAATCAAGTATTAGTAGCTAAAGAGGACAGACTTAAAACTACATTCAGAATAAAGTGGGGAACTTTTGCTTACAGAAGAATTCCCTTTGGACTCATCAATGCTGGAGCTACTTTCCATACGGCCATGGATATAGATTTCCATGATCTGATTGGCCGTATTTTTGTGGTATATCTCGATGATGTCATGATATTTTCAAAGAAGAGAGAAGAACATGCATTCCATCTAAAAAAAAAATTTGAGCGTTGTAGAAAATATGGTATCTCACTGAATCCTAAGAAATGTGTGTTTGCGGTTATATAAGGAAAGCTATTGGGTCACGTTATTTCTAAAAAATGGATCTCCATAGAACCAGAAAGGATTAAGGCCATAGAACAGATCCCTTTACCCCATAACAAAAAAGGTATGCAATCATTCATGGGGACAATTAATTTTGTGCGAAGGTTTGTACCATATTTTGCTCAAATTGTCAAACCTTTTCAACAAATGGTGAAACAAAGTGTACAATTCAAATGGATTGATGTGGAAAAAAATGCATTCAGTAAGTTTAATACATCTATTGCTCATGCACCATCCCTCAAAAGTCCAAATTTTGAAAAATATTTTATTTTGTACACTTTCACATCTGATGATTCATTGGCAGCAGTGCTTACACAGAAGGAAGATGGGGAAGATGAGTACACCATATCATTTATGAGCACTGGTCTGGAAGGAGCTGAATTGAATTAACCAACGGTCAATAAACAAGCTTATGATGTTTTCAAAGTAGTAAAACAATTCAAGCCATACATACTTAAGAACCAGACTAATGTAATAGTTCCACACCCAACTGTAAGATCTATTTTTGTACAAAAAAGAATTAGGAGAAAGAAGAGGCAACTGGGTAACATCTTTACAAGAATATGACCTTGAATTGAAACCAGCATCCATAGTTAAAGGGAAAAGACTATGCAAACTAATGGCTAAAGGTAAATACAATAAAGAAAACAGTTGGGACAATGAATCTAAGTTACATATGGTGGATGTATGTCCTCTATTCACAGCTCCAGATTCCTAGTACCAAGACCTTGTTCATTACCTTCAGGAAGGATATTTTCGAAAAAATTGGAATTCCAAACAATGAAGAGCATTACGCCTTAAATCAGCTTCATATCAGATCATTGATGGAGTATTATTCAGAAAGAATTATGATGGAGTTCTTCTCAAGTGCTTAGAGCAAGAAGATGCAAACAAGGTCATAACAGAATTACATGATGGGCCTGCTGGAGGTCATTTTTCTGGAGATACAATAGCCCATAAGATTCTTAGAGCAGGATACTATTGGCCCACACTGTTCAAGGATGCACATGCCCATGTTAGAAAATGTGATGTCTGCCATAGATCTGTTGGAATACAAGCCAAAGTAGCAGGACCATTGAAGCCTGTGATGATAACATAACCATTCGAGCAATGCAGAATTGATATCATTGGAGAGATAAAACCAAATTCTTCCTTCCAGCACAAATACATTTTGAAGGCAATTGACTACTTCACTAGATGGGTCGAGGCCATTCCGTTACGCAAAGTGAATGAAGATGCAGTCATGGATTTTTTACAAGATCACATCATGACCAAGTTTGGGGTTCCAATTTCCCTGGTTTTTTATAACGCTACTTACTTTTCTTCTATTAGATTAACTACTTCTGCTAATGAAAGAGGAATTAAGTTGCATTATTCTGCAAACTATTACCCACAAGGAAATGGTTTGGAAAAATCTACAAATAAGAATTTGATTAGAATTCTAAAGAAAACCATGATATAAAATCAGAGAAGTTGGCACATAGCATTACCTAATGCTCTTTGGGATGATAGAGTCACACCCAAGAATTCTTTAGGTGTGTCACCATACACCCTTCTTTATGGAAAAGAAACTATTCTTCCTCCCAACATTATGTTACCTTCTTCCATATTGGCTCAGGAGTCTAGAGCTACCGATAATGAAACCCTACAGATTAGAATCTATAATATTTTGAAGTCAGAAGATTCTAGGTCCAAAGCCAGAGAATGATTTAAGCATCAACAAGAAGTAGTGAAACGTTGGTTTGATAAGCATAAAGTTGGAAACAAGGAATTCGAAGTGGGAGATATGGTTCTTAAGTGGGATCATCCACATGATGAAAAGGGGAAGCACACTAAGTTTCAATAGTTATGGGTAGGCCCTTTTCTAATTGTAGCCAAGCTTGGCCCCTCAACTTACAAGTTGCAAGATCTACAGGGGTGGGAAGAGAACTTACCAGTTAATGGTTTAGTTCTCAAACCTTATTTTTCTTGATTTTTATTTCTTGGTTGTCCTATACATAAATTAATTAATTTCTTTGCTTTGTTTTGATTTGCTTATTTTTGTTTATTTTAGTTAGGGTTTGATTGATTTTAATAAAGAAACAAACTTTTGGTTGTGTGGAGTTCATCAGAATTCTGGATTAACTAAAATCCTTGATTATAAGACTATGCACTATTGATTTATTTGAAAGAACTTCTTCTAGTTTAGCAGTTTTCCTAAATGGCTATGAACACATTGAAGTCCTACTTAATCCTTGTAAAATAACTTAGGATCAAAAGGTCTAGAATACTATTTCGAGGCTCCATCCATCTCACATTTAAAATGTCTTAGGGGGTGACAGAAAAGACCCATGGAGGGGAAGCATGGTAAACATTATATTTAAAATATCCCATGCTAAGAATTGAAAGCCAAAAGGAAAATAAGAGTCAAAAAACTCCTAAGAAAGCAATATGTATCAAAACAAAGTACTAAAACATATGAGTACAAGATTGCCAAAGTTCTTCTCCATTCGTGAGCTGAAAATTAAATACATCTCTCACACAAAAGGAAACTATGGATAGAGAAGCCTAAATAAATAAAAATTAGAAAGAAGGCATGCAGGAGGAATCAGAAAGGACAAAAATTCCAAAAGCACAAAAGTGCAAAATGGCATGGGAATGAGGAACAAACGAATATTTATGTTTACCATATGTTACAATCCTGTGGTGTCCAAGGTGGGAGCTACCCGGAGACAAAGGTAAAAAAATGAAATTCATATTCCTGGCCTTAAAAGAGTTATCTAGACTTTTAAATATTGATTCCCATTATCCCTAAATTGGAATATCATCAATGGTTAAAGTACATACATCCGTCATTTGAGAAATCCAGACATCTAGAACAATTCAGCATGTTGGTATTTATTGTCAAAACAGTCTGTTGCTCAAAGAAGAAGTTGTCCAAAGATCTGTGTTCACCAGGTAGTCACTAATTGTTGCAGCTGCAACCTTTTTTCCCAAATTTTTAAAATTTTGGACCCTCCTTTTAATTTTATTTTGCCTGGGATCGTTTGGATTCCTTAACTCTATTTTTCCTCTAGTACAAATTTGGATTTTTGAGGTTGAATTAAGGCCAATTGTTTTCCTTCATTTCGAAAGTTGACTGATCTAAAACTGCCTTTTTAGGCTAGCCAATGTTTTTAACTGTGGAGTTTTGTTTCTCAAAACTTAACAATTTTTTATTGTTCGATGATTTTTCTTATTGCTATTGGAAGTCTGTTGATGTGTGAATCGGGGCATTAGTCTTCTATATCGCCGTCATTTCAGAGTGCAAATAGAGAACATGCCGACGGATAGTTCTTATTCTCGCTGATTCCGTGGTTTTATTGCTCAACCATTTGCTTTTCGATGATTTTGTTTTCGCTATCGGAATGTTTTCAAAAAGTAGTTGGAGTTTTAGACTTCTACGACTCCGCTGTTTCGGAGGCCTTGTTTTTTTTCTCACTGACACTACGGAGTTTTTTGTGTCTTGAGGTTTCGATGAGTTAGTTGTCAGTTTTTCCTATCGCCGATAGTTTTTATTTGACCGCGGAACCCTTAGTCTATGTGTCTTCTGCAGTTGCGGCTACTTAGTGAACTAACCATCCGACATATAGTCCTTCCCCTCGTCGATGTCGAGGTGTTTATTGAATAGTGGTTCTGATTTTCGATACGACGGCGTTTAGTGCTTTATATTGTCGACACCGCGAAGATGCTTAGTTTTAAACTCGTTGATCCGTAGTCCTTAGAGCCTCTGATCGCCGAAGATTTCAGTTGGTCACGGAACCCATAGTTTTTATGCTACCCGTCGTTGCGGTTTTCCTGTAAACTATCCTGCCAATGCATTGTGTGGTTCCTTCCATCGATAGTGTTTTCCTATCGACAAGGTTTTCCCACCAATTTGGTGTTCTTTTACCCTATTTCATGGGTGACAGAGGTCTTTGTGTTTTGATCGATTTGGGGATTTCACGATGAGAACACAATACAGGGTCTCACATTTGATGATTAGTCTTATTGATAGTGTGGTTCATGTTTTATTCAAAATTTAGATGATCTTGAATGCAGTTCGAATTAATGATGAGTTTTTCTATTAGGGTTGTGTTTTGAACTGCAGATGAACTTAGAGGATTTTTAGACCTGGATTGCAGGATTTTCTTTTCCTTATCATGCATTAATACTATGTATACTTTATTGTACAGAATGCATATGGAGGAGGTAAATATACTGATACAGTTTTTGTTATGTTTAGGACAGGATGATTATTGCTGCAAAGAAGACATATCTAAAAGAAAAAGCAGAGGAGAGTTGGCTAAAGAATGGGACAGGAGAAAGAAAAAGGAAGAAGCAGAGATGAAGAAAAGAGAATAAGAAATTTAGGGTCTAAGATCAATAGGATCTAAAAAAGATCAACAGATTATTGAGCAGAATTGATAGTGGCAGAGGCCCAGGCGTGGGAAAAGTTCATCAATGACCAAGTGGGCCCCTCTTCATGACATGTTCTATTATTATTATTTTAAATGTAATATATTCTATAAAATTAGGAGCACTCACTACAAGACAAATTTTTGGGATTGAAACGTTAGGGAAGCCCAAAATTCATTTGGGGGCAGCCCAAAGGTTTTGTTTTTTTTTTGTATAAGTATAGGAGAGTTAGAAGTAGAAGGTACTTTTTCCCAGACAAATTTGTGAGAAGTATGTTGTAAGAAGAACTATTTCCTTTTGCAATAAAGAATTACAAGTTTCCTACTGGATAAAGCTTGGTGGAATGTTTCAAATGTTGTGCTATGGATCAGTTGAATGTGAACTATTTCATTTTCATCTTATGTCCATTAACTGTGAGATCGTTCTAACTCATTGAATCTATGTTCATGTTATGAATGCACTCTAGTTTATTCTATGAAATTTCCACTCTGACTAATGAAGGTTTTCATAAACAATAAGCTATATTATTGTTCATATATCTATTAATGTTCATGTGTTCTAAAATAAGTAACAGCTATCTGTGATTTTTCTTAATGCATGCACAGAAATACATTCATTAATCATTGATAACTGATAATTTTTCTCCCTAGGGATAGGTTAGATAGTTAGTTTTAGTTTCTTGTTGTGTGTGATTTAGATGTGTGAGAGTTAAGACAAGAGGTAAGAACCTGTGCATCACTGTTGTGACGCTCCTCGTTATCTCTATCAATCTACATTTTTAGATAGGCACTTGCACATCATACTTAAATTCAAAAAACTAAAATTACACACGGTGAACCGAGCCATAACCGGTAAAACCTTTATTTTGTTTCTTGACCGACGGTAGCTGGACCATAAACCAGATGGATTCCCCATACCAAACAATAATGGGATAGTTGGGAACATTATTGGGGAGAATCCCTAACTATTGTTACTTATGATTTTCCAGGCCTCAACAGAAGTATATCCATGTCTTCCTAGAAAAATCATCAATGAAAGAAACATAATATACATACCCTCTTAGAGAGTTGTATGACATTGGACCACATACATCGGAGTGGAGGATCTCCAAGATTCCTTTTCCCTTGCTCTCACTACTTGGAAATTTCTTCTTTGTATTCTTTCCTTTTGCACATCCTTTGCATACAGCTTCTTGTTTTCTCTGCATTTCTGGAAGACCTTCAATAGATTTTCTTGCAAGTGGTAGTGCCCTGTAATGCACATGTGCAAGCATTCTATGCCAAAGTTCATTTGGTTCTATTGAGTCATGAACCAAATCTTGTTCTGGTTGGCCCTTTAATTTGTATAGTCCTCCTTCTTGCTCTCCACTTACTATTGCATCGTCAATAGTCTTTCCTTTTGGCCACATGAGGACTTGGCCATCTACAAGTGCAACCCTCATGCCTTTTGTGTCTAGTGCAGAGATGGAGAGAAGGTTCTTGTTTAGTCCTGGTACAAATAGGACATCCTTCATTTTCATAGACTTTCCAGAGTCTAGCTTGTAGGAGGATTCATCACTACCTTTTATTGGATATTGGTAGTCATCCCCAAGTTTCACCTTGTCGGGTGATTCATGTTCTTATAGTTTCATAAACTATTCCTTAAATCCCGTCATGTGTTTGGAAGCACCACTATCTATAAGCCAATCATTGCTTCCATGTGATACAGTTCCCATAAGGGCAAAGATCAGAACATATTCTTCATCACTTGAAGAGTCATCACTTTCTTGTTTGGCTCTCTTCTTGGGAGGTTCATCATCTTCTGTAGTGTGAGCATGATGTCTTTTCTTGTTTCCCTTTTTCTTGTGAGAGCTCCCTTTTTTTTTAGGACAGTATCTGGATATGTGTCCTTTCTCATCACATGTGTAACATCTAATGGTAGATAGGTCTCTTCTAGAGTGTGAATGCTTACCTTTGGAGTGATGATGGTCCCTTCTAGTTTTCTTGGTATGAACTGTGAGAGCTTGATCTTCATTTCCCATATTTTCTTCTTGAGATACTATTCAAGATTCTTCTTGCGATAATTCCTCCCACAGTCTGCTAAATTTGATTAGCTTCTTCCTAGCATAGATTCCTTGAATGAAAGAGTCCCATGCCCTAGGAAGACCATTCGGGGTGGTCATCACAATTTCTACATTCTCTACATATTCATCTACTGCTTCCAGTTGTTCCTTGATCTGAGAGACCCTTTTAAAGTAAGACTGGATGGTCTCTGCATTCTAGATCTTTACATTCTTCAGTTGGTTTCTTAGAGTCATCTTCCGGTTTCTGTTCTTTCCTTCAAACAGTTTGGTCAGGGAATCAAACATAGCTTTAGGTTTCTTTAAGGAGGACACCTATGGTATGAGGTGATCCTTGATTGAATCAGCAATAATCCTCTTAGTCATGACCAATTTCTTCTTGTGTAATGCCTTAGCCTCATTTGCCTCTAGAACTGGAACCTCCTCATTGATGTAGGAGTCCAATCCATTTTCTTCTAGGACCAGAGAGATCCTATACTTCTAGGCTTGGAAGTTATCAACTCCCTCAATCTTTTCATCAAGCTTGGTATGATGAGACATATTAACAGAGAACCTCAAATGGAAATACAATAGATTTAGATCTTACTAGGTTAAGATGTCTGAACTGGATCTAGAGTTGAATTTCTGTAGAGCTGGCTCAAGAGCAGATTAGGGTTTGACTTTCCTGGAGTTCTACCCAACCAAAAACTTTGATCTTGATCTCTAAACTTCGATTTTGGGGAGAATATCAATCCAGGCCTGGGCTCACTAAAAAATTCCACTTCTGTGGAAAGCCCTAATTTCCGGCAGTAGTGTCGGGTCAAAAACTGAAAATGCTCATAATCAGATTTTGCTTTGATAGAAAGATGCGCCTTGGAGAGGAGATTCAGTCCAAAATATGTGGAGAGAGATCCAAAAAATTGGAAGCCCTAGTTTTTGGAGCTTCATAGTGTCTTCTTCTCAGGTTAGCTCTGATACCATGTTAGATTTTAATCATTCAAGCTATCATTATCTTAGGATCTTTAACTTAGAGAATAACAAGCACAACAATCAAACATAAGAGAAAATGAACACAAAGTTTTTCCTCGATTAAACCATAAAGGAGAAAACCCCGCAACTTCCTCAGAGATAGAAACAACACCAAAAGAAAAACCCCAAAAATAGTAAGATGATCTCCTGGTAGCAGTATTCTTTCTCTCTCTTGTCCCAACAACTTCTTCTCTCTCAGCTATGCGCTACAAATGAGTGTGAGTGAATGTGTATTAAATAGACAGGCTCACTCTCTATTTATACTAATTCTTGACTTGATAATAACTCACTAGGGTCGACTTCTCTAGGAGTGTCTAATAACCCTAGGGCCCGACAACTGTGGGGAATTTAACCCTTGATCAATAGGAGGGTTACCCACAATAACTTTACATGACTTTTTTACATTATTGAATCTCCCGACAAGAACATCGGGACATGACATGACTCAAATACATTACAGACACTTCCTGGAATAAACATCGGGGTACAATACATAAGATATACAAGTGAATACATTCCGAAGTTACAAATACATCCACAAACTCAGTAGTCAGTGGAGTTGAATGTGGGACTATTACATTTCAGAGGGATTCCATGAGTCCCATGGTATTGCAGGATGTATTGTATGTACCTGGGTTGAAGAAGAACCTAGTGTCAATTTCCATGATCGAGGATCAGGGTCTTGGGGTGTCTTTCCTAGATGGACACATGCATATGTTTCCCAAGACTACAGGACCATCTACTTCAGTTACCATTGTAGTGAGATGTGGGAAACTATATATACTCTTGTTTCAACCGAGCATGCTTTAGCACATAGCAACAACAATGAGTTGTGTGAAATTTGGCATAGGAGGATGGCTCACTTGCATCATCCAGCCTTGGGGTTGTTGAGACACATGGTTACAGGATTACCGAAGTTCAGCACAGGGAAAAGTGATGTGTGCAGGGGGTGTGCTTTGGTAAATTACACCAATAATGCTTTTTCGAGCAGTGATAGTAGGTCAGCAGGTACCCTTGACTTGATACATTTTGAATTATACAGACTCTATGTCTTATGTGTCCTTGAGAGGATACGAGTATTATGTGACATTCATTGATGACCATTCCATGAAGACCTAGATCTACTTTATGAAGAGCAAGAAGTCCGAGGAAGTCTTGAAAAGGTTCCAAGAGTTCAAAGCTCTTATGGAGAGCCAAACAGGGTGAAAGATCTGAGTCTTGTGATCGGATAATGAGGGTGAGTATACCTCCAAGTATTTTGATGGATTTTGCAGATAGGAGGGGATCAGGAGACAACTGACAGTTTCGTATACTCCAGAGAAGAATGGAGTAGAAAATAGGAAGAAAAGGTCCATTGTTGGAGTAGCTCGAGCTATGTTACATGACCAGTAACTTCCTTTATTTCTCTGGGATGAGGCTTGCAGCATTGCTATATACCTTCAAAATAGGAGTCCCGATTGAGAAGTGGGGAGTATGATACCTAAGGAGTGCTTTTCAGGAAAGAAGCCCGAAGTTGGCCAATTCCATATATTTGGTAGTCTGACTTACTCTCATGTCCCTTTAGAGAAGAGGAGAAAGTTGGAGCCCACTACAAAGAAGGGAATCTTTGTGGGTTATGATGAGACTATGAAGGATTTTCGTATTTACCTTCCCTCTCAAAGGAAAGTGGTGGTGAGAAGGGATGTGAAGTTTGAGGAGGAGCGAGCCTTCAGGAAGTTGAGAGAGTCAGAGGAGGGAGAACAATAGGTCCCTACACCTTAGGTTGTGGCACAAGTTCCATCTACGCAATAGTCAGGATCACAAGTTTCCAGAGTTACAGGACAGTAGAGTGTTGGCACAAGTTCACCAGGTCCAGTGGTTAGGCTAGCAAGGTCTTAGGGGAAATGTGATGGGTCTACTGTTATAGGTACACCCTACAGGGGATCGAGATCAGGATCAGGATCAATATTACAGGGTACACCTGGTGTTGGTACGCCAGCTTCAGGTTCATAGGTGACCAGGGTTTCTAGTTCTAGTAGTGGACGGGCCTGTTTGGGAGCAATCTTCAGGGAAGGAGAATCCTAAGTGGCTTCAGGACGCCTTGAAGGAAGCTTAGGAGTTTGGGACACCCAAGGAGGAGGTCAGAGCCATTACAATGCCTAACAGATTGGGCATGTTTTTGGTGGCTAGTACGCGATATTCTGAGCCTTCTACTTTTGAGGAGGCATCCCAGCATTCGGTATGGGGAGATTCCATGATGGATGAGGACCATTCCATCATGAAGAATGATGTATGGGAGATAGTTTCGAGACCTGAGGGGAAGTCAGTGGTGACTTCTCATTGTCTTTACAAGATAAAGCATGCGGCATATGGGAGTGTGGAGAAGTATAAATCCAGGTTTGCAGCACAGGGGTTTTCATAGGTTGAGGGCATTGATTATGATGATACTTTTGCATCGGTTGTGTTATCACTCTAGGAAACTCTTCTAGGTTGTATCTCAAAGATGCCTGGTAACTTAACTATTCTTTCAATGGTACACTCAATGATGGGTAATATTGGATCAAAATGAATATCTAACTCACTGAATGGTATACTCAAGATAGTCTTAAGTTTCAGACAAAACAAGGCCTTCAAGAGCTACTATCAAATAGGTAATATATAAATATGGATGAAGAAATTGACTTTATTAACCAAAACACATACACACAACCATATATATATGATGGGCCAATAAAAATAATATGATTACTTATGATCATTTTCTCACTAATCAGATGGTAAGATGACAGTCACCTATGGATTATGTAAACATAGATAAAGAACATAATTCCACTCATAAGCATAGAACATAAATGTAAAAGAAGATCTGACAAATAACAATGAAAGAAGCTTGCAGACTGAATATATTATAGAAAGTGTCTTTATCACAACAATAGTATAGTTTAGAAATCAAAATTGACCCAATGTTTTCCCTGTGACACTTATAAATGCACTTGGTAGTATTGCTTTGACACCTACGCATTGCACCAGCAGTGCTTTGAACTCTTCTGCATGTAAAATAGGGCACATGGTATCTCTGTGTTATGTGCTTTATTTTTTATTATTTCCTTAATGAAATAATCCCTCATGCGTGGAGATTCAAAGGCTTAAGACTTTTATCTATTCCAATGTTTATATTGCTAGTTCGATGAGGTGAATAGGAAAGGAGTTGGGTGCTCAACACTGGGATTTGTAACTTGATGTGTCTTGACTTGTGGATTGGGCCTGTGGGCCACCCAAAATTTTGGAAAATCTAAAACCCGATAGACATAAAGAATTAGGCATATGATTAGAACACTTGTGCACCCACCACTTCTTAACAAAAGTGCATATTGTTATTTGAGAATATAAAAGCCAATAAAACTAAGTTTCTAGGCAATATTAACCAAATTTTGGAATGCAGATCAGAAGATACTATGGACAAAAAACTATCAATGGGAGATTGATGAAGGATTCATTTTTAAGAAAAGTCTTATGAATTAAGGAAAAATGAGCAAATAGTTTAGAAAATTTTAGCATGAATGAATAAAGTGCCTTAAAATTTACAAAACTATTTGGAGAGATAACATCTGGCTCCAACTGGGATGGAGATCTCCCTACGAGGCTCCAAGAACCTAGTAGTTCAAGTCACCTTGTAAAATGAAAATTCAAACCTATCTTCTAGCATTCCATTGGGCATGGAGTCATCTGGCCTTTACAACTGATCCCCTGCAAACTTGCAGCCTGCCTGTAGATTGCTCTGCTTATTCATGAAAACAAAAATTGAATATAATCTATCTTCTCGTATGAAAATCTTATTCTGCTGCCTGTTTCTACACTAACCCATTGTACTGCTTCTTAATCAAGTAAACTCATGCTTCCAATGAAGCCATGTAAGAAACTGATTTACTAAACTTGTTTTTGAGCTTGACTTAGAAAATAAAGGAATGCATAGCCAACATAAATGTGATTTAAATGGATGATAGAATCAGGTTTCCTCTGACAAGAATATTTTTATATCTATGCTGCTCATAAGCTCCAAATAGTCAGCAACGGGGTCATAAAAGCCAATAGGAAATACCTCTTTATGCTTCTGATCTTTTCCTTCACTGATGTCAATGTTGAATGTGGATTGCTCAACCTTTGTTAGAGAAAAATGCAATCTCAACAATTGATCTGAACCTTTCTGCTCCCCTTCACCATATCTACATAATTTGAATTCATCATGATGATATGTTGGTTTATCATAGCTAACAATTTCCTCTTCAACAATAATATCTTTGCAGGATATATCAAAACTAAAAATATCTTTATTGGACTTTTGAGCAACATATTCGTAACAAGCATCAATCATAGCATGCACACATTTTTTATCATCTCTCTATGGAAAAGAAGAACTAGATGAAATTTGAGTAAACAATAAGTCTTCACAAATCTTAACATCTTCTTCCTCATCACTGTATTGGTCGAATATAGGAGCATCAAGTAAGATCTTAATGACAGAGATGAAGCTTCTTGTATAGAAGTATCAGCAATAGGATCATGAAACAGATTTGGAAATATCTCACCTTGTTCCTCATCATAATTCGGAAACAACATATTCATCACAGCAATTACCAAATGCAAACTCATTTGAAAAATACCTTTTGGAGTGCTCAGTGAATTCTCTGTGAAAATCCTTCAATGATGAAATGTTGGAATGAGGTAAATAAAAATACCATTGACGTGCATCACCATAAAATGAATACATGAACATTTTCATACGAACATCTTCATGTTACTAATCTAGTAGATCCATGCATTCATGAAACTTGAGGAGGTGTTCTACAGGATTTTCTTATTTCTCCTCTTTGAATATAGGTAGAAAATCTCTCCATTCGGACATATTAGGTACTGGATGTAGGAAACCAGAAACTGAAGAGAAGTCAATAGGTGCAAACCTCTGAGCCAAAAGAGCAGCAAATGCTTTTGACATCTGAATATCGTGGAGTCGCCACTGAATTTGTCCTTAATGTAGTCTCCATATAGATGACTACAACCAAGATAATGTCCAAGCTTTGTCTATCATCAAAGCTAGATCTATGTCGTTCTCCCAGGGAAGCTGAGCTTCAATATCCTCTCCCAAACAACGACACCAATTTGTTATCACTCCAGGAAACTCTTCTAGGTTGTATCTCAAAGATGCCTGGTAACTTAACTATTATTTCAATGGTTCATTCAATGATGGGTAATATTGGATCAAAATGAATATCTAACTCACTGAATGGTATACTCAAGACAATATTAAGTACATTCAGAAAAAACAAGGCCTTCAGGATCTACTATAAAATAGGTAATATATAAATATGGATGAAGAAACAGACTTTATCAACCAGAACACATACACACAACCATATATATATGATGGGCCAATAAAAATAGTATGATTACTTATGATCCTTTGCTCACTAATCAGATGGTAAGATGATAGTCACCAATGGATTATGTAAACATAGATAAAGAACATAATTCCACTCATAAGCATAGAACAGAAATGTAAAAGAAGATCTGACAAATAACAATGAAAGAAGCTTGCATACTGAATATATTATAGAAAGTGTCTTTATCACAATAGCAGTATAGTTTAGAACTCAAAATTGACCCAACTTTTTCCCTGTGACACTTATAAATGCACTTGGCGGTATTGCTTTGACACCTGCACATTGCACCAGTAGCGCTTTGAACTCTTTTGCATGTAAAATAGGGAACATGGTATCTCTGCATTCTGTGCTTTATTTTTTATTATTTCCTTAATGAAATAATCCCTCATGCATGGAGATTAAAAGGCTTAGTACTTTTATCTTCTCCAAGGTTTGTATTGCTAGTTTGATGAGGTGAATAGGAAAGGAGTTGGGTGCTCAACGCTGGGATTTGTAAGTTGATGTGTCTTGACTTGTGGATTGGTCCTATGGGCCACCCAAAATTTTGGAAAATCCAAAACCCAATAGACATATAGAATTAGGAATATGATTAGAACACTTGTGCACCCACCACTTCATAACAAAAGTGCATATTGTTATTTGAGAATATAAAATCCAATAAAACTAAGTTTCTAGGAAATATTAACCAGATTTTGGAATGCAAGTCAGAAGATACTATGGACAAAAAATGATCAATGAGAGCTTGATGAAGGATTCATTTTTAAGAAAAGCCTTATGAATTAAGGCAAAATGAGCAAATAGTTTAGACAATTTTAGCATGAATGAATAAAGTGCCTTAAAATTTAAAAACCTTTATGGAGAGATAATAGGTTGCTCGGTATACTTCTATCATGGACTTGATCTCCATTGCAGTGGAAATGGGTTGGAAGATCCATCAGATGGATGTGAATACCGCATTTATAAATGCGATCATGCGGGAGGAGATTTACATTTAGCAGCCTCAGGGATTTGAGATTCATGAGAGTGAGTCCCATTTTTACAGGTTGAAGAAGGCCCTTTATAGGCAGAAGCAAGATCCTAGAGCTTGGTACTCCAGGATCGATTCTTACTTGCTGAGTATGGGGTTTCAGAAGAGTGAAGTAGATCTGAATCTCTACTTCATCATGATTGGAGATGATTCACTTTTTCTTCTGCTATATGTTGATGACTTGTTTATTATAGGGAGAGAGAGACCCATTGCAGCATGCAAGAAGGATCTTGCGGTAGAGTAAGAGATGACTAATATTGGGTTGATGCGCTATTTCTTGGGATTGGATGTTTGGCAGGAACTTGGACATATTTTCTTGGGGCAAGGAAAGTATGCGGTTGATATTTTGAGGAGATTCAGGATGGAGGATTGCAAGCCTATGTCGACACCTATGATCACCAACTGGAAGAATCTTCATGCTTCTGAGGGATAGTTGGTGGATCCTACTTTATATCATCATCTTATCAGGTGATTAATGTATCTGGTTAACACTCGACTAGATTTGTGTTTTGCATTGAACACTCTTATCCAGTTCATGGTTGAGCCTAGGAGTGTGCATTGGGTCGCTGCAAAACATGTTTTGCGCTATCCTTCAGGGACAGTGGATTTTGGTTTGGACTACAAGAGGTCAGATGGGATCATACTGGTTGGCTATACAGACTCATATTGGGAAGGCATTGTGGCAGACCGGAAGAGCACTTCCAAGTGTTGTTTCAGTTTGGGATCGGCAGCAGTGTTGTGATTTAGTTGAAAGAAAAAAATCGTTGCATTGAGTTTTCCTTAGGATGAGTATATGGAAGCTAGTTTGGCCAGTTGCAAGTCATTGTGGCTTCGCAAGTTACTGGTGAATCTATTTGGTCAGTGGATTAGGCCAACAGTGATTCACTGTGACAATCAGAGTTGCATTCAACTCTCTAAGAATCCAATTTTCCATGACAAGCCAAAGCACATTGAGATCATATATAATTTCATCTGAGACTGTGTTCAGAGAGGGGCAGTGATGCTTCAGTACATTTCCACATATGAGTAGGTAGCAAACATTCTGACGAAGTATTTGGGACGAGGAAAGTTTTTCTTTTTCAGGGACAAGTTGGGAGTGGTGTAGAACACCTTCCTTGGTAAGAGGGAGTGTTAGTTTTGTACCTAGGGAAGTGTTCCCCTAAGTGAATTTAGCCTTTAGTCACTTAGCGAATGGGGAAATAAAGTGAATTTTGCATTAAATGACTTAAGTGAAATTTAATTTGACTTTATTGTCTAAAGTCTGTTTTTGATAAATTTAAGTGGGTGAGCGAAATTAATATTTTAGAAATAAAATATGTGCAATTAATTTCAACCATTGATCTAATTCATTCTTATCCATTGGATTGAGATCTCTTCACCTACCTAGGGTTGAGAAGAAGAAAAAAAGGAAAAGGAAAAAATGAATGCATTCTTGTGAGGAGAGTGAAGGAGTGAGAGCAGAGAAGAGAAGAGAACGAATATTGAAGCGCACAACAGAAGCAATTTTTAGTGGGCACAATTTTCAAGGAGCAGACCGGCAAGTACAGGGCACAAATTTCAAGGAGTAATATGGCACAGATTTCAAGGCAACATCATTAAAGGCTTCCTATCTATATATGCCATATGGTATAGTTCCATACAGTACAAAAAATAAGGCAGCTTTCAGCATAGTTTTCGAGGAAGGGTAGTACAGCATAGAAATCAAGAAAGGAGTTTTTGTACACAGAAATCAAGGAACCAACAGACACATTTTTTGAGGAAATTAATGTTGGACATATAGGCTGTGCAGTGGCAGCAGGATATCCCATACTGTGGCATGATTTTTGAGGCATTCAGCAGGAGATAAAAATATGAGTTTGTTTCTTTGTTGTTGGGCACGTAAATCGAGACAAAAAATAATCTTATGGGTTGTGATAAGTTGACTTGATATTTTTTGTGTATTGTTGTAAATGATAACTTCTCCTGAAAAATAAAAATACTCTCTCTCTGATTGATTTTCCCCTTGTGGGTTTTTCCAGGGCCATTGGCCTAAAATTATGAGTACTGTGTGTTTGAATGGCGTGCTAAATATTTACTTTATGTCAGTAAAAGATTTAATTTACAGTAGTGTTTTAAGTCTAAAAAAAAGTCATGTTTATTTCCAGCATGTTAATTTCTGAGAATGAAATAAACTAAGACAAAATTCTTACTTGAAACTCGTGGCTGAAAACTTAAGAAAAATCTACACTCTTAACACCAATATTACTTTCTTCATAGGTCTCATAAGATGTAAAGAAATTCCTTTTGTCCTAGACTGCTAGTTGTCTGTCATATTTTTTCTAGTTTTTTCCTTCATGTAGACCTGTAATTATGCTCAAAACGTCCCCAATTAGAGTGATAACCACCCCCTTTACCGATGTCATGCATTCTTCTTCAATGACCTTCCTCATATTCATGGAAAATTATAGGGTTATGTCATCAATATATCCATTCAATTTGATGAAGAAATCCAGGAAACCCATCTTCTGAAATTCCTTGAGAACATCAACATTTTGGTATAATTTTGAGTTGTATGTGGTTTATGTTTAATAAATACCCCCCATTTATCAATATCCATACAAGTAAGTTCGTTTTCTCCAAGCAAGAAGGCACTACTCTAAAGAGTTTGGGCATAGTAGCCACGGTATCAGAACAAAATAAGACCCTGCTGAATGAACGAAATGAAAAGGAGTGGGTTCTATCCTACCTATCTGCCCACCTTACCTACCACAAAGGAATTGGGTTTTTTGGGTGTTGGAACATGAGGACATGAGGATGAAAAACATATTGGTTGTTTACATCTAAATTATTTAGGCCTAACTGAGATAGACGAACCTCTTGTGTGGGTGAAAGGGGACATAAGGAGAGAGAATGCTTCTATAGGTATTTGAAACTTAGTGTAGGGAATATCAATACCCTTGATTTACCTACAAACCTATCCCCCTTTAACAATGAACATATTTTTTGGAAAAATGTTGCACCAATCAAAGCTACTCACTGAAGCATTTTAAAGTAGTTTCCATCAACTCCATTATGTTGCATGCATTTTAAACATGGTATTTTTTTCTCCATGTTTTTGTTTATGCATCCACTATAGCATATAGTTCTTCCCTCCTTAACTTGAGAGATTGTTATTTTGAGTAACTTTTAACATTAGGATACATCCTACATCCTAGGAGGTGAGGAGAAATCATTGTAGATGTGGGTGAGGAGAAATCATTGTAGATGTAGGTGAGGAGAAATCATTGTAGATGTAGGTGAGGAGAAATCATTGCGTCTTTCCTAAAATGGGAAATTTTAATATGAAAACTCCATGATTAGTAATTGTTAATTTTTTGAGGCATTTGTTCTAGTTTATAGCTTTGGAAATATGATTTCTTTCTGTAAAATTTATGGACTTAAATAAGCATCAGTCCTTGTTATAGTTACACACAATCCATGTTTGGATTCTCTTCCAAGCATCCAATCTACATCTTCGATTGCATGTTAGTGGAGATATTGTAAAGAGGTTGATACATTTTAAAATAAGAAAATAATGCAGTCACAGGAAAATACCAAAAAAATGTAAGATGTTAAAATCTCATAAATAAATTTGTTTGAGTAACATCATTACATAAAGTGGTCTAAAGCCTAGATAATTTTGGAGCCTTGGAGACTTGTTCGGTCATCCTTAGTACCTACTCACTGTTGAATGGTTGCTCTAATTTTATTGTGGTGTTATGACATTTTTTTCACAAACTTTATTTATTCTCTAACAATCCTTTAACATTATATTGAACTATATATCTCCCATTCCTCTTTAGTATCCTTGATATCTTGAATAAGGTTCAAGTTTCTACCAAAGTTCATTCGCAAATTTTGTTGTGTGAGTGGATACACATCATAGGGTTCTCCCTTTTATGAACTGGTAACTGGATGGATTTTGACTTGGAAGGTAGTAGATTCTATACCTAACATATGTTTATATAAGTATGGATTTGATGCATTGAGGTAAAGACTACCTATATATAGGTAAATATGGAGTACACTTTTTTTAATAGGTCCAATATTATGCCTCAACAAAATATAGGCTATTTGTATAACGGTAATATATTTATTTGATTGTTGAAATTTTGTTTAGGAAACTCTAGGATCTTTAATTAAAAAAACAGAGTGGATCATTTCCACATTTCACTATAGGTATAGTTAGGTGTTCAATCTCTGTAGACATAGGAGTTCAACATTTAATGTGCATGATAGACCTAAATAGCACCAAAGTGTGCTGAAATTATACTTACAACAATACTTTCTAGTATAAAGTGTGCTCATATCAATATAATGGGTTCTCATTATGTTTTAAATCCTTGTGTTTTCCATCAAACCATGCTATTAGTTGGTTATTTCTTAAATATTTTATCTTCCTTTGGCTTCAGTTTTGGCATGCCAAAATTTTCAGGCTTCAATGGTCGTGAAATCTTTTGATATCATATGTGTTCATTATCAAGTGTTGAGCATGTTTTGGTAGTCTTGTGAAAATGGTAAACCAAATTTTAGATGGGGTTCACATTGCATATGTTGATGAAGCTATGGAATTTGGAGGTCATTTGGATTTGAATACAGAATTCTGATATTTTGTCCTATTCTAGTGGAAATTATTAGATGTTTGGAAATCATGTGTCATAGATGTTGTTGAATTGATGCATCTTCCATTCAATTACTGACCTAAATTTGAAGGCTCTAGGAATTGTCCTTTATGAGTCCAAAGGATTAGATAAATATTCCACTTCACATTGCAACAAATACACATTAACAATTTTTATTAGCTTTTTTATTGGTTCGGATCGAGGGGATGGTGATGGTATGGTTAGTATAATTGAGAAACTAAGTGTAGTGAATGTTGAAGCCAAACTCCGTGATCTTCCCAAAGAAGAAAAAATGAAGCCTCTTATTTTTTGAATGGTATGTAGAGCAAATTAAGGAGATTCATAGGATGGAGTATCATGGGGTTCTAAAAGTGTTAGTTATGCTTGATGATGACCCAACTTAAATAAAAAACTATGCATGGAGTTATTGTATTGGCAAAGTGGAACATTGAGTCGCTTGTTTAAGAGTACAGAAAAAGTCCATCATGTTTTTTTTTATGATTTATAGAGATCTAAGTACTGATAAGGATATCCCATTTTTTCGATAAGTAAGTACCCACTTGATTTTAAATCAATGGTTTTCAATTCATCGCTAGTAAAGGTAAATATTTAAATCGTGTTAGGACAAGATCAATTCTTGGGATCCCCTTGGTAGTTGATCCCCTCATACGGGTAGTCCTTGATATGAATTGGTAGTTGATCCCAATAAGTAAATAACTCTGGATGGAACACATTGCTACTACACAACCTCCCACTCACTTCAATAATTGTCCACACCGGTGCATACTCAACTTGGTGGGTTCATAGAGTCAAAATATTATCAAAGAAGAAGGCACATAACAGTGTCCCAAATGCAAAGTTACCTCCTATCATCCTATGACAATAGGTCAATTATATCTGCATGGTTGTTAGTAACATATGGGCCCATTCATGATGTACCCTAGCTACTAACTCTCTACGAACAACGTCATACCTATTAATATCATGTGAGGGGCATGTGTACATTCTATCTACACCACTAGAACTATGATGGATCATATCTCTAGCCTTAGACCCACTATCTTGATCATACCATACTTTTCCCTAGCACTATATGTGCCATGGCTCTATACGAACTCCTCCAACTTCCTCGTGTGACGAAGCATCAACTAGGTATCCATGACTACCCCATCATGGGTAGTCCAGTCATTAAATAGATGTTGTAGAAAGTTCTCTCCACTAAATCACATGAACACCTATGCATCGGGATCCCAATACTACACAATATGGGACAATAGGGAATCTCCATCCCTAATCAATGGGTTCTAAAGATACTTGAGAAACTCATGTTGCACTAATAGCCCTCACATTGCTTGATCCACACTGATTTCATTTTAGATATCTTTAATTTCACGCTCCCTCCAAATCACCTAAAAGCATGCCATACCTGCAAAAAACCCATCTTTTAGAAGGATAGTCCACCAACCTAGAGTTTTCAGATTCAAATTCCATTGGTTGATTTATATGCTATGAGCATGTAAATATTTAGCACACCACTCTTCTCTTCAAACTGCAATTGCATAAAGAATTTTTAATTTGGGGGTTTTTCCCATTTATATATAAAAACCCATATTGTGTTTCTTTATGGTTGACCTCCTATTTACGTTTTTGGATTCATCATTATGTGCCCTACGAAAGGACATTTTCTTATCTGTTTTCAATTGTATACTTGATATGAGACCATTTTTTATCATGGAGTGTGCAGGCCCATGCCTACATGGTTATGAATTTCTATGCACTTGTTTCAAATTCATACAAAATTTTATCGTTTCGTATCCCATTGGCATGTGTGTAGGATTTTTCCATGAAATCTCTTGTGAAAGAGATCAATTCTTTGGGATCTTTTTACTTTTGAAAAAAAAGAATTGGAGTTTACATATTCAAATTCCACTGTTCAATTTATATGCTATGAGCATGTAAATATTTAGCACACCACTCTTCTCTCCAAACTACAATTGCATATAGAATTTTCAATTTGGGGATTTTACCCATTTTTATATAAAACCCCATATTTATTTTCTTTATGATTGACCTCCTGTTTCATCATTATGTTCCCTAAAAAAGCACATTCTTATCTTTTTTCAATTTTATACTTCATATGGGACCATTTTTTATCATGGAGTGTGCGGTCCCATGCCTACATGGTTATGAATTTCTATGCACTTGTTTCAATTTCATACAAAATTTCCTGTTGTGGTATCCCATTGGCATGTGTGTAGGATTTTCCATGTAAGCTACAATAGTACTTCATACTGTTGAGATTCTCCCTCGGCCCTAACTCCAATACCCTATCCTACCGTCAGTCCCCCTCGGAGCTAAATAACAGTCCTAAAACTTTGGCCTTCCCAGAACCTTAGGACAATTGTAAAGACCAAATCCCAAAGCCTCCTGCCAACCCTCCTAACTAACACCAAGACATATGTTATGGAGAGAAAATCCTTATGGCTTGGGGGTACCACAATAGATAGTATGACACCAGAAATCAATCCTTCCCAATATGAAATAATAGTAATCAAATATAACACTAAGGGATATAAAATCATACCTTATCCTGGACGATTGAAGTAGATCCCCGTTGCTCTTTTCCAATGCATTTGAAATTACAATTTTCTGTCAACAACAACAAATAAAGGAAGCATGTATATATATAAATGTGTTAGAGCTATTCTAGCATATATAATCAACCATGTATAAGCAATTAAATACATCCATGGATTCAATATTCATATTTAAAATGCACATGAATTGGATAGGAAAAGATATTTCTATTAATAAAACAAAGATACAATAGTGACAAACTTTGTCGGCACTTCTGCGAACCGGAGAAACCAAGTCCTCCGCCACTTCAATCCTCCATCTCTCGATAGAAATATCACAAAGCAAAGGCAAGCTTGGGAAGAACACTATGTGCTCCAAGGGACAAAGGGATGCAAACTCAAGTATAAGAAAAGTTGAGGCAACAATGGACTATAGTTCTCTTGCTCTTCAATTTCTCTTCCTTTCAATGTATCCAAGGGGTTCCTTATATAGCACTCCAAAGAGGTAATGGAGGGTCAAATCCGAGCATTCTCAAGGAATTTGGAATGCCAAGAGTGAAATTATTCGGACTCAAATGAGGAAAAATCCAAAAATATTTATCAATTTTGCACACATCTCGATGTACATGGGTTTGAGGTCAAAAGATGTGTATACACGTGGGTATTGCTTTAAAAGTCATGTATATGTATAAACATGAAATTTTTGGGGATGATGTTGGAACATCAAAGTATAATATAATTCCATGGGTTCCAAGGAGTATATAGAGGGACAGGGAAGGACATAAATGTGTGATCTACTTGGTGTGGTAAAATCATCTATAACAGATGCCCCCTAATGATTGAGGTCAGAGGGGTAACATGATGACCGAAATACATTATAAAATCCATCCCAGAAGTGGAGTAATGAAGACCCAGGTGGAAGAACCAGCCACTCATCAGTATGATACAATGATAAATCTATACATGTGACTACAAATACATGTAGCAATCCCAAATACATAAGAGTACAATGGCCATGAATAGGCATGATATACAAATTGTCATGTGTGGTCATCGCCACGTACAATATACAATGGATCAAGATCTCCATAATGGATGAAGATATTTGATATACACTGGAAATACTGGAATCATGATCATGAGAGCTAAAATCTCATGAATACTTGCACGATCAAGGAGGTAGCATATATGGAATTCCACCAAGCTAGAAGGTCTTCTACACAAACCGCTACGAGTACATGTCCTACTATGTGAATAGATGTGTCGAGGTCGAACATAGTAGTCCATCGTCTGATTACCTGTCATTGGTGTATACCGTTAATAGACGCGAGATAACCCATCGATAATGAAAATGGGAATCAAGGTACAGAGTGCAATCTAACAAGTGTTAATAGATGTGTTGAGGTCGAACACTTGGAATAATCCATCGATAAGGGGACATTGATGTATTCCCAAAACTGTCAATGGTGAGAGAACCTCCCACTGATGACTATAAGTCTCAAGGTAGTCAAATGACTCTAGAATCCTATTCCAGAATAAATGATCTAATGTTGATGGAATGGAATCTGCTAGAAGGATGGAATTAAGGAATCCCCCATCAACCAACACGAGGTACTCAAAAACACTGTATAATGTGGACTAACTCAAAAAACAAAATGTGCACAAACCAGTAACAGTACCAGGAATAACCAACATGCAAAGTAAAGATAAATGGGGAATGTCCGACTTAGGCTTCAACTTCCTTCGAACAAGAGCATAAGCAAAATGGAGAATGAAGGTAGGAAGCATGGACTTGATGTGCAAAATGGGACATCTCTATGACACAGGAGGCATCAACAGAAGCTCCATGATGACTGGAATCATAACCAGTCGATGGAGATAAACTCAAAGTAATGAGTATAACTCCTAAAGTCAAACTAATAACCCAACTAACAGATGTGATATAGAGTGCTCTGTTCGAAGGAGACATGACTCGACTGTTGCCAAAGGCAACATCTTTTCCCATCCATATTTTATGTTTTTTTAATTTTTTGTACTTTTCAAGCTATTTTGAAAAGCTTGAAAAAGAATAGAAGTTCTTTATAGTACATATCTAGGAAAAGACAATAGGAAAGCTAGTTCCAAGCAGTGGAACATAACTATGCTTAATGCAAGGAAACATGTGCAAGATAATGACACTCAAGGGAAGGTCTCCTCCCAGTAAAAGGGTGATCAAGCTAAAAAGGATATATAAAAAGGATATGCTTGGCTAGACATGAGACAAGCTCAAGCTATAGGGCTGATAACTCAAAGTCAGAGATTCGGCATAAAGCTCGAGAAGGCAAGAAAAACTCATGAAATGAAATTACAACTTGACATATACAAGGGAGTCCCTATGGGGAAAATCCAACATAAATTTTAAGAGGAGTATGAAGCTCTTACTCAAGGACATGGCAAAACTAAAAAGGGACTCCCACAACCTAAAGGAGGTATCTCAACATGGGAACCAAATGAAAAATGGGATCTAACTAGGCCAACCTGTATAGCAAAGCTCTAACATTCACATGATACCACTTCTAACAGCAGCATGAAAGTTTCATGATATCATGGAACGGGTTCATACCTAAGGTTAAAATGAAACATTCATAAGGTCATGAAAAATGCAGGAGAATGTGAAATCCTAACCTATATGCCAGTTTAGACATTATGCATGTAATAGGCACGAATGGATCAAATATTCGGTCAAAATGCACTCAAAATGGACCCCTACAACATCATATTAGTCCAAATGGCCCAAAACGGTCCAAAACAGGTCAAAACTATAGAAAGTGGGTAAAATTTTCAAAAACAAATCTCTAAAATAGTGAAAAAATAAAAAATTTCATACCATTTGAAAATTTACCCACATAGTGCTTTTGTACTTAGAACTTTAGAAGCTGATTCCGGGAGCATCCTCCGATGAAGTCATTCCCTGTTTGGTCCAGGTAACTCCTCATGCCCTACTCCTTCATTTACATGTTTTTATTTTTGAATTTGGTGGTCAATTTTTTTATTTGGTCCATCCCAAATAGTGTGTTTCAGTCCACGTGGAAATCGGGTCTTTTTCTGCTTATAAGGTTGGGTATACGCGAAAAAGTCCATGATACACACGTACATATGTGGCTGTTTCAAAACCAGTCGCATACTGGGCCGCAAATGACAAATGCAAGGTCAAAATATCATCAAACTTGGTGTTTTTTGTGCAGGATGGTGCTAGAGTGGAGGGAGCTTGAACATGGTGATGTTGAAGAGGTTGTGCAAGCTATCTCATGGCTCAACAAATGTTAAGGGCATGTGGACTATACAAGTTTTAGCACCTTGGAATCTTAATGGAAAATACAAGGCTACTATAAATACTAGTGGATTACTGGGATCCTAACTCAGATACTTTTCAGTTAGATGGCATGCCCCTCAACATTGAAGTTGAGGAAATTTTATTTATCACAGGATTGTCTCGTAGAGGGGAGGTGGTAAACCTATGGTCTCATGGGCCGGAAGGAAGGCTCACTATAGATGAGTACATTGTTGTGTATTGTATCCAAGATATAGAGAAGGTTGGGAGTCAAATCCCAACAAACACGATCCAAAATCTCAGCTTGAAGGCCATAGTGTTGGCATTGGGCAGGATAGTAGGATTAGCATCTCTCCACTAGGATTCAAGGCATATGATTTTCTATGCGGTAGAGTGCATGCGTCCTACTAGATATGACTGGAGTACCTCACTAATGAGCAACATGAAACAACAAATTACTGACTGCAAGATGGGGTGGGTGAGGAACTTATGCTATGAAAGCATCTTGAGTGATTTCTTTTTTTAGCATGTGTCGGGGCTAAGCCCTAGGGTTGAGATTCCCTCACATGGAGTTCGAGATCTGTCCCATCTACCGTGGGAAAACGTGATGTGAATACTAGGAGAGGGGCAGGTGTCCAACCCCTACCCAACAGATTTCTTCCTATGGTGGCGTAGACAATCATCGCCATAGATGACTATCCCTATGTAGGGATAGACTTCCGTGGAGATGCAGACATGCCCATACCACCAGGTTATGCATATGGAGATATAGGTAATGAATCTCGAATCCAACTTGTTTTTTGAATTATTAAATTTTTTGTGTTTTTTAATACATGGAATTAAAAAGACATGTTTTTGGTGCAGTGACATATAATGATACTCTATCATGTACATGCAGATGTGGGACCATGACGGCAAGATGGTTTTCCTCATCATCAATGGAGGGGAAGAGGAGATGAGATCATGGGTGTGGATGCAGAGCGTATGCTCCAAATAATTCACATGAACTCTGTTTGTTTGACACATAGGGTTCCCCTGGCACAAGTCAAGGACTTTCCTAAGGCCATGCAGCACTAGGTGGTTGGATTACCATAGGCATGGGTTCATTTATTTCAGAGGCTAGCTAGATCCATAGTGTGCTACCATGATTAGTACCCTTTTCCCCTGCTGGTTTAGAATCTTGGGGTGTATATTTTTTGTATGACCGTGTAGTATATTTTGGTGGCTCGGAAGCCCCATTTTTGTTTATGACACTTCTGTACTATGAAACCACATTTTTGGACATATATTTTAAAGAAAAATACCTATGATGACCGATTGTTATTTTATTTACATGTATAAATGTTTTTGAATTCTTATGGTCTATGAAAAAAATGCCAATCTAGTACATAGTTATCATATGAATCGACAACTTGATTAAAATTTCTTGTAATATGCATGTATGTTATGTTCTCAAATTTTTGTTCAAGCAACCTGACATGAAAGAACCTTTGTAACAAAGTTGGATCCCTAACATGATACAAGCCATTAAGTTGTGAAACCACTAACTGGGAATCAAGATGTACCACAAGAGAGTGAACACCATGTGAAATGGAATCACGCAATAACTTGATAATGGCACTATACTCTGCAACATTGTTCGATGGAGGTCATAAACAAACCCATCCTGAAGACAACACTTGACCCGTAGGATTATAAATCACCCAAGAAGTTGAAGATGAGTTTTGAGTGTGGCAGTTAGCACCTTCAGTGAATCCTAAGTAAACCAAAGACCCTATCGACATCTATCACAACAAACAGAAGCTAGTCAAAAAACTCGATCACCACAAGCAGAACAAAACTACGCTAAGTAAAATGTACAATAATATACAACAAGTCATCCTCAGCTGAAAATCATGCATAGTACTTCTTAAGATAGAGCCCATTTCTAGGCTCTGCCAAGGCTATCCCTTCGTAATCAACTAACTCATAAGAACCTTTCTCCAACACATGCTTAACAACATAAGACCCATGCCACATGGGATTAAACTTTCCTGCCCCCAAGCACTAGTACAGAATGAGGAATTAGCTACTAGGTGACTAAAAATTCTAGTCACCACAGGTTTTTCAAGTGATTTACTACTAAATATGAGCAATTTCGATTGACCCAACTATAAACGACTAAAATTAATGACTAATTTAGTCACCAGTTAACAAATATGACTAGATAATAAGTGACAGAGTTAAAAATGACTAACATAAATGACTTATTTACTCACGGCATAAAAAATGACTAGCTAGAAGAATATGAGCTAGTCATTTATGTTAGTCATTTTTAATTGTGTCCTGGAAAATTGCAAATTTGACAATAAAGTGTAAATCTTGTAAATTCTCTGCCTTCTATTAGTAATATTGGTGCCATGCACCTTGATCTTCAGAGATCCAACAAAGCAATTGCACGAATTTTATCTTGACCATTTGTATCCTTGTTGCACCATCGAAGCAAACCCGGTTAAGTGTGTGCCAAAGGAAAATTAGGTTCCTATGTCAATTACGAATTAGGTACTAGAACGAGTACCATATCGATACCTAGCTAGAAGCATCATAGCTAGTTGTTGATCCTTCGACAATGTAAGAGTCCCTGCAAGTCCCATACATCTAAAGTGCTTTTCTAACTTCAATATAACGGTTTTCATGATTTGCGACCATTGAACGTCTAGCTGCACCATTCGACATAGCTTCACCATGCTGAGTTCCTTTAAAGTATCCCTGCTAGCAAGAATGAAATTCACAACTACATTTTGTAGGAATGTATCCAAGTAGTCCTTTCTATCGTCATCCTTCTTCTTTTTAAGCCTTGAAAACAAATGATCACCCAATGACCCATGGGTATGTTTGAAGTAGCTGATATTTTCCATGAAATAATCCTTACAATAAAAATATTCTGCCAATAAAAATCAGTCAAGTCTTTTGGCCACAACAGCATCTGCCACCCACCTGTTACGTTAGGTAGGAGCCAAGGGGCTTGGTTCAATATCCACCAATCTGTTATTTGTAATGCATTGTTGAAACCAAGGGACCATCTATTCAGTCCTAGATTTGGAGCCCCGTGATTCCTTAAGTAGTAGTGGTAAAGTTGAGGTCCCCCACTAGAATGAGGGAAGAACAACCAAGGACTAGACCACACCTTTCAATAGTCTGCCAGAAGTCCAGTTGATCAACATAAATCCCACAATAGTTAATAATGGGTAGGGGTATATCCAAAACCCTACAAAAACATTTCAATAAGATACCCCCACAAATACGAAAGGGATTAATTCTAATATGAGCAAGGTTCCAAGCAAAAAGAAGGACTCCTGAAAGGCATGTAGCATCAACCAAACAACATGTTGGCACCAAGATTTTGAGCCCCCAAGGTTGAGCAAGGGGAGGCCACTCCCAGGAAATAGCAGAACCGCTTTAGACTACGCCTCCGGCCCTACGTAGTCAGAGAGGGATCTCTCACTTGTCACCAGAGTATGCTCTACATAAGGTTGTTAGTCTTGTGTGTCACCAGAGTCTACTCTGCATAGGATTTTCAATCAGCGTAATTAGGGGGTAGGATCTTGAATGGGGAAAAGTATTTTAAGGAAGGTGCATGGTGGGGTTATCGGGGGCAAGGGACCATGGGCAAATGGATTCGAGATTGGCACAAGAAATGATTACAAATGGAAAGAATGGCATAAAATTGCAAACAGAGGCAAGATAGCTACTGATTTCCCAATCAGAAGATATTTAGCAAGCGATTTAGAGGACAAGAAGGGACAGTCCATTGCATAGAGCACCGGCGAGATGAATTCCATGCAACTTTAGAAGAACCATTGATGAATTCCTAGAACAATGGCTGAAGCATAAAGAGTATGAATTCCGAACGACTACACCCTAAGTTGCAGACATGAAAAGCAATTAACAAAATGGAGTGGAAACAGGAAACACATTTACACGTAAAAGAAACTACTTATTGGGAAAAACAACAACAAAGGAATCTCTATTGTGAGTAACAGTCTTTCACTGCAATGTATTCATACATAGGTATCAAGCTTTACAAATGGGAGCCTTAGCCTGGGATTTTTTCCCAATCCAATTCACTAACCCCTTTCTCCCTCTATCGTGACCATTTTTATACAATCCTAATGCTGAGACTACTGAATAAAAAGCTGTTACAAGTCGCCATCAGGCGTTAACAGTGTAAAGAGTGGAATATCGCCACGTTTTTACAATTATAAACAAACATCATGGAGACGCGGCACGTGATAACATGGGCTGATAGCGCAGAGCCCCATACCATCCTGCTTCATGAAAATGACTCCCACGTAGCGTGCTGACGGTCAATCATCCACACAGGCTGCCCTAGGCCTATTTTGTGTCTCCTTGTCCAGCTAGCGCTAGTCGCTCAAAGGCTGAGAAGAGGACCTGAATCCCTTCCTTTACTATTCTCCTGACCCCATCCTCTGTCGAGTGAAACTGTTATAGGTGGAGGACAGAGGAAGGGTGGCCCAATGCTTGGTGATGATAAGCGGCTTAAGAAGCTTATCATCCTTGTACTATCTTCTTCCTCATACGAGGAGGATTCTTCTATGAGTCATGCATCCAGGTATGCGTTTGACCTTCTCCTCTCCCACAACCAAGCAGCCAAGTGGAGCCTCTAGGAATGGTGTCGAAGGCTCTGGACCCACCTGGTCCCAGTACGAGCATTTTCTCCAACAGCTCTGCCACCACTGTGAGTTGAGACTTCAAAGGTCGTGACTGTAGCCGGGAGAGCCAGAGGGACATCGCAGGGATGCCAAAACCCATGCACTGCACATCCATATATTGGGTTGTGTAGAAGCGGGTGAATCTCCCTTGGTATTTCACATCTGTGCCCCAGTGGTTGGTGGTTTTCTGTTGTGGATAACCAGAACATAGATTTCATGCCTGCCTACCAAGAGTACCCCTTGTTGAACTAATTTCTCAAACCACACAGTCATGGTTGTCTATGAAAGACTTCGACACTTCTCAGAATTCAACCCTATATCTCTTATCATCTACACAGTTCCATGTCTCAAATATCTTCAGAGGATGGTGTTATATAGTTCGAGCAAAAATGGATTTGAGAAGGGATATACCCTTAAAGTGGCTGTGATGGTGGCATGTGTGGTGCCAGGGTGGGTATTTTCCCTCCTAATGTTCAATCATATTATCCATCATAGCTAAGATTTTGAATCATTTCCCTGTGACTGCCAGGCTAGTTCCAAGGGTTGCGGATTTGACCTTCTCCTTCCATTTCAATTTCCTTGATGGTGGGGTCGGGTTTTTTTAGTTCACTGCATCCCTTGGTCTCATGTAAATTCCAATTCTATTGCCTCAGTGAATCAAACCTCTATCTCTCTCATAGCTTCCTCCGAAACGAACTACGTGCCACACTTGCAAATTGGGAAAACTGTGCCACTAGACGAGACTTCCACCTCAGGCGTATCCTGAATGGCGTCGGAGGAATCAGCCAATCTGCAATGGGGTATATTACACGCATGAACACCTCCTCCACTGTCATTTCCACACTGGATGGGAAATCTGTATCTTGGGAGTCTTCTAAGCCATCCGATCGAAGGAATCTTTCATATCCGTCATCCACGTTTCATTCATCCTTCCGCCAACTTTTCTCTTCTGAAAACCACAGGAAGTTCTGGATCATGAGATGTTCTTAGCCATCAATCGATATCAACCCTTCATACAACCATTGATCTCAGCAAGCCCCACCATTTTTCGCAACGAGAAACTCAGATATTCATCCGCGCTAGTTCACCTTGTGAAATGAAGCATAGCCGTAGATTTATCGCCTTCTTCATTGTAGCCATTGATCTTTGTGACCTCTACACCTTTTCGCAATTTGAGATTGTGGTTTTATCTACAAAAGTATGGATCGCAAAATGAATTTAGGCCATGGATCTGCCCCAGACTTCATCTCAATCATCGAAAGCCTCTGGTCGTAACATGTTTCACGATCTGGGAAGGAAGCTTTGATCATGCATTTTTGCTCGTGCGAAGCGGCTCGGAACCATGGATCCTCCTCCAACCAATCGCATCCCTTGATTATGAATCCTGCCCAATGTTACAACACACCTGCCGCTTTACCCGTAGAAGAGTGGTCACATGAAATTCAAGGGGTTGGGACCCTTACCGAAATTCCGTCAAGCCCTTAAATCAACTGTTAAAACGGAGTGTTAACAACTGGCTCCATGAGGGATACTATCCTCCCAGCGAGGTAGCAAAGAACCCCCATAGACCAAGTACCAAAACTATTGGGCTACTTTCAGTCTTTCTTTGACATCTCTATTCTGCTCCATGTTACTGCTTCAGTGAATTCATGCCACTCCTACAAATCATGCTGGTGATGTAAACCTGTGCTGGTAACTGAAAATGAAAACAAACTGAAAACAGTAATGAAGGAAATGCTCGAATCAGCCAAGCTTATTTTCTCCTACCTATTCTACCTAGCTTTGTACACAAGTCCGACTAAGTGAAATCAGACTTCCAATGAAGCCAATCAAGCAACTTGCCGAATATTCTTATTCTTTTATGGTGCTTGATGGACAAAAATGAAATATATAATGGGAGAAGGAAATGATAAACAAACTGATCTTTAATGTAGAGATGCGACCAATCATTGCCTTCACCTAGACCCTCCATGTATTCGGCCACGGGGTCATATAAATCACGGAAACCTCCAACACGCTTTGTCACCTGCTCATGGGAAATTGGCCTGAAGCTTCCTGCTTCTAGGGAGTCGTCATGCTAAAGCTTGGATGATTATAGACGAGGACCCACAGAATATTTCTCTAATGGAATATCCCTCTCTCTGCCTAAAATTTATGTAACAAGGGCTTGATGTGCTTCGAGAGGGAGGTCCTCAGTTTCTCTAGTGGAACCGAGTAGGCATACTCCTTCTGTGTGAGGCGGCGTTCCTGAAGGTGGAGTATTAGAAAAAGTGTTTATCTGTAAGCTGCTCCATCCATCTTCATTTTTGTACAAGTTCCTGTCCTGGACCACCTCTATTTCTTTTTTATTTTGCTTGGAGGCCTTAATAATATTCCGTATCAATCAAAAGAGGCATAACATAAGGGTAATCTATCACCTCTAGTGCCCTCATCATCTTTTCTCGCTCCGCCCTATTGATTTTTCATTGCACTTTGATTTCTTTCATTAGAAGGTGTCTTTTCAACAGCTGGCTCATTAGGTATATTCTGTAGGTACTCTTCTTCATATCCGTCTTACACAGGTGCACCAAACTCCTTCTTAAAATTGTCCCTAGTTGACCAAGAGCGGGGTAGATCACCACCTTCAGAGAATAATCCTGCAGGACCGTTTATTTCAACCTCAGGCCAGTCATCTTTCTGCATACCATGAGAGATCTTTGATGGGCCATAGGCTTTCTTCTTCTGCTTGTAGGGCCCAACCAATTTGTATGTACCTTTTATTTCACCACCATGGTCCTGATCTAACAATTTATTGGACATATTAAGGTTTTCCTCAACCTCCAAACAATTAGTGAACATCTGCTGCAGGGTGGTTGCTTTTCTCTCCAAAAGAAGCAAGGACAGGTCAGGAGGAAAGGTGGCTGCATAATAGATCTTAGCAGCATTCTCAAGAGGTTGAACTTCCTTAGGCATGTTATAATAAAAGCTTGTGAATCTTTTGTTAAAACTGGATATGGCCTCACCTTCATGTCTCCTCAAAGAATAAAACTCTGAAAGTATTTGTTCTAGTTGCCGGCTCCTACCCCAAAACCTCAAGAATATGCAAGAAATCTCTTCCCAAGTGTTGATGGACTTGGGATGCAAATGTTTAAACCATAATTTGGCATCTCCTTGAAAGGATAGAGCGAAATCCCGCAGGAACATATTGTCATGTTCTATCTCGAAAAGGTTAGAGAAATGCTCAAAGGCTTGTACATGTTTCTCAGCAGTCAAGTTTTCGGATTCTCCATCGAACTTGGGGAGGTACTTGTAATATTTCATGGGTAAATCATGGAGGATAGGAGGCAATCGTAGTGGTTTATATTGGCTTGGAGAAATGGGGGAGACAAGGTTAGGTACGATAGCTAAATTATCATGTGAGGTGTCATGAATTTCACAGGGGTGTCCTTTGACATCAGGCGCCCCCGGATAAAGATCTAGGCCGAAATCAGATGTACAAGATGATGCAATGCTTTCGGTTCATAAAGAAGGATAAACAAGAACATATTCATGGCTCTACTCGGGATGAGCTGGGCCATAGAAGGCTGTTTTGATAAATCTAAGAAAAGATAAGAGAAACTTACAAGATAGGATAAGGCATACTGGAAGAAACACAGACTCGAGGGCTTGGACCTTCCGCCTTGCATTTCTCAGCTTTATGAGGGGTCCATTTTCCAGGTGGGATTGGCCATCCTTCCTCGGTCATTATATTTTTGGATTACATCGCCAGCGGAGTCACTGAAGTCTAAATCCTTCAATAGTGGAGTCGCCAGGTGAAAAGTGCTCAGCCTTCATGGTGTCTGAACGATTGTTCACCATCAATATCTAGATCTAAATCTTTGTCGTTCTTCCTAGGGAGGATCTTCAAGTTCATCCTCGGCAACGATGCCAGTTTGTTGGCAACGAGATTTTGATCCCCCAAGGTCGAGCGAGGGAAGGCCGCTCCCGGGAAATAGAAGAACAGCTTTAGATTGTGCCTCCAGCCCTACTCATTTAGAGAGGGATCTCTCACTTTTCACCAGAGTATGCTCCACATAAGGTTGTCAGTCTTGTGTGTCACCAAAGTCTACTCCGCATAGGATTTTCAATCAGCGTAATCAAAGGGCTAGGATCCTTAATGGGGAAAAGTATGTTGAGGAAGGTGCATGGTGGGATTATTGGGGGCAAGGTACCATGGGAAGATGGATTCAATACCTACACAAGAAATGATTACAAATGGAAAGAATGACATAAAATTGCAAATAGAGGCAAGATAGTTGTTGATTTCCCAATCAAGAGATATTTAGCGGGCGATTTAGAGGACAAGAAGGGACAGTCCATTGCATGGAGCACTGGTGAGATGAATTCCATGCAAATTTAGAAGAACCATTGATGAATTCCTGGAATAGTATCCAGAGCATAACGAGTATGAATTTTGAACCACTACACCCTAAGTTGTAGACATGAAAAGCAATTAATAAAATGGAGTGGAAATAGGAAACACATTTACACGTAAAAGAAAGTACTTATTGGGAAAAACAACAACACAGGAATCTCTGTTGTGAGTAGCATTCTTTCACTGCAATTTATTCATACATAGGTATCAAGCTTTACAAATGGGAGCCTCAGCCTGAGATTGTTTCCCAATCCAATTCACTAACCCCTTTCTCCCTCTATCGGGAGCATTTTTATACAATCCTAATGCTGAGACTACCGAATAAAAAGTTGTTACAAGTCGCCATTAGGCGTTAACAATGCAAATAGTGGACTATCACCATGTTTTTACAATTATAAACATACATCATGGAGACACGATGTGTGATAATGCGGGCTAACAGCATAGAGCCCCATACCATCCTGCTTCGTGAAAATGACTCCCATGCAGCGTGTTGACGGTCAATCATCCACATAGGCTGCCTTGGACCTATTTTGTGTCTCCTTTTCCAGCTAGCACATGTCGCTCAAATGCTGACAAGAGGACCTGAATCCCTTCCTCTACTACTCTCCCGACCCCATCCTCCGTCAGGTGAAACTATTATAGGAGGAGGTCGGAGGAAGGGTGGCCCAATGCTTGGTGATGATAAGCGACTTAAGAAGCTTATCATCCTTGTACTATCTTATTCCTCATATGAGGAGGATTCTTCTACGATTCATGCAGCCAGGTGTGTGTTTGACCTTCTCCTCGCCCACGACTAAGAAGCCAAGTGGAGCCTCTAGGAATGGCGACGAAGGCTCTGGACCCACCTGGTCCCAATACGAGCATTTGCTTCAACAACTCTGCCACCACTGTGAACTGAGACTTCAGAGGTTGTGACTATAACCGGGAGTGCTGGAGGGATGTCACAGGGATGCCAAAACCCATGCACTACACATCCAGAGACTGGGTTGTGTATAATCGGATGAATCCCCCTTGGTATTTCACATCTGTGCCCCGGTGGTTGGTGGTTTTCTGGTTGGTGGTTGGTGGTTTTACAGCAAGTTTCATGGATGCAGGGGGTGCAGGAAAAAGGGGGTTTGTCTGGAGAATGTGTGAAGACACATCCCAAATTTCAGGAAATGTCATAGGGGACATCATGGTCGCGGACATAGGGGATCACACCTCAATTATAGGAAAATATAACTATAAAAATATACAAAATAATAGTGTTGTTTAACTTTTTATAAAATTATCATAAATATTGTAGAAATATGCTATTCTCCACCCTATTATGGTTTTAAAAGTTTGATGTCTACAAACATATTTGTTCTTGGTGTGTAGCTATTAGGGAAATATGAATGGAATGAGGGTTTATGAGGGACCCACCAACTTTTCCACTCATTTCGAAGCTAAAAATTTAACATTAATTTAGATTTTTATTGCCTTCTTAAAAGTTTTTAATGGTTGTAGGTAAAATTTGGGAAAGGGAACTTCTAGGACCACTTATTGATAACAAGTATTCCTGGTAGTCCTTGTACTTGGGAATTTTTTATTAAAAGGAGATTCTAGTATTTCCTAGTGGTATCAAGTACTCGTGGGAGTCCTTGGTACTTGGGAAAACCACCTTTAAGTTCCAGGGATTTCACAACCGAGCAGTCAACATTCCTAGTGACATTTCCTATTGCCAATTTGATCCTTACAACCTTGGAATTTTCAACACAAGGCCCAACAAAATCCATATTGAAAATATTGTTGCAATTTGGGTAGTCTGGGAGTCTATTTATTTGATTCGGCACTGGCTGCTATGAAATCCCTCGTGTTCTTCTTGTAGATGAACTCCATTCCTAATTTCACTTGCAATAGGCTTTAAGAGTTTCATGTTCTCTTAAGCACTATCAATTTTCCAGAGACAAAATAAAAAGAGGAAGGGAGACATGACAGGTTCCCTGATAACTTTTGAGATTACTCCAAAAAAATTCCTCTAGTTAATTGATGAGAGGATATTACAACCAAAAAAACCTCTACATAAAGCAAGGTGTTACATTAAACGGATAACACGCAAAGAGAATCTACCCATTAGACATATGCATCAATTTAAAGTTGATAGTTCAACTAAGTTTGAAACTGGTTTTGGATTTCTTCCATAAATAATTCAAAGTAGTATGAGTATGAACTATGGATTTTTCTAAAATGGAATTGTAAGAAAAATTAGCTTATGGAAAGGCAAGGTTCCATAATCCATTGTGTCAGGTACCAACTATATTCTGCAACAAAATTTCTGAAACTTCTATTTATTACCTTTGTTTTCCCTATTGGAATTTGTACATTGGGGTGAAAAGAATTGGCACATGATCCAAAGAAAAGCATTGGCACATGCAAGCATGCACCCCATAGAAAAGCATTGGCACCTTCAACTTGTAGGGTGCAAGTATACATGCACCCTCAACCAAATAATTGTGTGTGACAGCAGCTGTTGTGCTTCTCCTATAGGCGTCTTCACTATTGTACCTGCATCCATGGCAACAGTCACCCTATAGATGGATGAGGAAACCACCAATTGCATAGGTGTTTATGTTAGGAAGATTGTATTGCTAGATAATAAAAAATAGGGACAATCTTCAATACCCTAGCGATCAACAGTAACACCAATTTCTAAGGGAAGACTAGAGGGTGCATTCATAGCTCACATCAAACTTAACAGATTCAGAGCCAACATAGTGTCATCTTGTACTAATCAAACCCTATATAAGGCTTGTAAGCACCAACACTTTCATCCAGCTCTTATATTCTTATTTATAGGATATGTTTTCAATTTTGTGTAGCAGTTGGTACAGTATGAAGATAAGCATGTAATCCAGTCACCATATTATAAGTCATATCATATATGTGTTTTTATCCTTACATCAAAAGAGTGAAAAAAATTAACTATATAGGTACTTTGGCTTTGGATGAAACTATTAAAATTTTAGTACATGATAAACAGACCTACAAATTTTTAACTCTAGAAAGCTAGAAAACTTAAGGAACTTTCAAAACTAATTTTGTTTTCCCTATCTGAAAACACATATGCTAACTGAAAAGTACCCACAACAACTAATAAGAAATCAAAGCACTTAGAATATCGTCTTGTTTTGTTTATTAACTCAGGAAAATAAAATAGTGTACACACTTGCTGGTAAACTGAATAATGCACAGAGGGGACTCTGCCTTCCTATGTATAGGGTTTATGATGTGATTCAAACTATCTTAGGCACCGAGGTAGGAGCACCCAGCATGCATGCAATGTACACACTGTGGCCTCTAGATAGTTGTGCCAAAACTAAAGTAGGTAATATCCTGTAGTGCACTCTCACCATGCTCATGTGTTCAATGCCTCTATCTATTTCTATAAATTACTAATTCTGTTTGTCAAACTGAATTTAGAAACAAAAAGTTATAATCTAGAAATCACTAATTCTAGACAATAGTGGAATCTAGAAATAAGTAAAGTTTAGCGCATGCATGCATCTTCACTAACTTCTAGAAAAATGCTCTGTTCCTTTACTCTTCCTATATTCCTATGCCATCTCTATAACCTTCTGCACCCTTTGCTGGAATGTGCCATCAATGTGGTGAACAAGCTTCAAGAGAAACTAAGGTAAAATCTAACACTACTTTGTGAGGAAGGTGTTCTCCACCAAGCATAGTCACTCTTTTAACATCTCAAACTTCCCCTTATCTATGGTCTTTGTCAAAATGTCTATGACCTGCACATTTTAAGGAACATACTATAGGTTCACTGTACCCTTATGAACTCTATCCTTGATGAAATGGTACTGGATATCAATGTACTCAAAGTGATGATGAATAAATGGACTTTCAGAGAGCTTGATGCAACTTGTAGGAACCCTAAATAACTGTATGCTCCAACATCAGATCAGTCAACTGTAATATCAACTTGCAAAGTAAGATGGCCTCACCACTAGCAGGAATGAGTGACATATACTTTTCCAGTGCTGGCAGCATACCCGATGAAATTATGAACCTAACTTGGATAAGTTGGATTAGCCAGAGACCCCAAAATAATAAAATGCAGCTCAAAGGAATTAGATTACATATATCTTCTAGAGTTTGATATCTGAATCCGATAGCTCTACCATGACTAACCAAGAGTAAGACCTACTCCGAGATGACCTTCTGATCTTCCTTCCATAAAAACTTCTTCCAAATCTATTTCTAAGTGCAAAGTAGCACATGGTAGCTAATGTCCCCAAAATTATAGATCCTCCAATTATAGTTACAATAATTGCAATCCACAGAACATGGTGACTAACAACAATGAAGGACAGTGCAATAAAATCCACTAAAGTGCATAGACAATCCATCTACATGAACTTGTTAAATACAAAAATCACTTTACTTTGAGCCTTTCTTTCCCATGCAACTAGTGATACTTGAACAACCACTACTGCAAGAGATATGAACAGTCCAACCGAGTCAAAAATGAAAAATATTTGGAATGCCACCTTCTTAGATATCATAGCTTGTCATAGAGATAGTCCTGGTTGTGACAGATTTTGTGGCTTAACATAGTTGCTAGGCACAGTGTAAATAGCTGCAAAGGCTACTGTTGCAATAAGAATTGCAACAACCGTCACAGAGTTGACTGTATTTCTAATTCCCTCTGACTTAAAATCATTTATTTCATTTACAATTCCAATAACTCGTCTCTGTGTTTTTTCAATCTGCACAAGGTGTGTATGCACATCATGCTTTATGTCACTAACAAATTTTTTTAGCTCTCTTCCTTCTTTAGGTTGGCTTATATGTTTTCCATTTTCAGCACCAGCTTCCTTCAATGCACTCCTAATTTTTGGTGCAACTTCCATAAAATATGATTTTTCTACTACATCAAGTGCTCTTTCTTTTAACTTTTTCAGAGCATTCAGCTCAATGCCCTTGTATTCCAGCAACTCTCTCACTATATGAACAAATAAACAACAGTTTAGTACCAGTAGCCCATGAAAAGGAAAAATTACTTTGAAACCTAATGGATAATGCATGCTAGCAAAAAGTAATCTAGAAAATATTTTGAGGTTTCATTTATGAAGTGACCCCTGTGTCCACATCTCAACAGCACTTTTGTGTAACAATAAACTACATTGAGCTTATACTAAAATAGATCCATTTCAACTATGGATCTATTAAGCACCAAGAGTGATCAAAACTCAAGGTGAAAACCTTTGGGCAGTAAATAGTTAGCCTATTTTTCACATTACACACACACATGAAGACAGACAAAAAAACACACATGCGAAGACAGACACTTATACACAAAGTAATGAAGATACTTCCCCCAACCCTGAGATGTAAAGTGCCTTGCTTCTCTAGGTGCAATTGCAAGAAATGCAAAGGTGGTACTAAAACAGAGCAATCATCAAAATTATAATGAAATGTGCATAACGAACATTTATCTACAAATAAACACATCCATTGTAGTCTTTCTGTATGTGTGTGTGTATTATTGTAATGTGACTATATTAGGTAAAGGTTGCACTATCGAATTGTATAATGACATATGCAAAAGAAAGCTTCATAATCAAAATAATTCATCCACTGTAACAGTAGCACATAAGTAAACAGTGTTGAGGCTTCTAGGAGAAGAGCCTACTTGGAAAGTACTAAACTTAGCATCACAAAGGAGAATAAGTCAGACATATAATGATGGTGAAAGAAAAGCTAACACAGATACATATATTTACATGACAAGATGAAAAGTAGAAATGCTACTAAGAACAATGTCATTGTCAAAAAAACCAAATGAACCTCATAATCTTGAAACACACTTGTATTGCCAGCTATTAAAAACTTGAGAAAACTATATAAGCTAAATGTAGTGTTTCCATATTCAATGATATTTTTTTACACTGACTTGAGAAAAACTATAGAAGCTCTAATAAGCATGAACTGCACATTAACAAGGAGAACTCAAAATGGGAAACTTTTTGAGGTATCGCTCATTTATTTTAAAAATTTTAAATATTATCATACACTCATTTCCACCCCTAAATCTGGAAAATGTTGCATATGACTCATTTCCACCCTCAACCTATAGGGTGCAAGCATGCATGCACCCTCAACCAAAGAATTGTGTGTGACAGCAACTGATGTGCTTCTCCTAGAGTCATATTCACTGTTGCACCTGCATCCATGGCAGCAATCACCCTATAGATGGATGAGGGAGCCACCAATTGCATAGGTGTTTATGTTAGGCATATTGTATTGCTAGATAAGAAAATGTAGGAACAATCTTCAATACCCTAGCGATCAACACTAACACCAAATTCTAAGGGAATACTAGAGGGTGCATTCATAGCTCGCATCAAACTTAACATATTCAGAGCCAACATAGTGGAATCTTGTACGAATCAAACCCTCTCTAAGGCTTGTAACCACCAACACTTTCACTCAGCTTTGTATATTCTTATTTTTAGGATATGTTTTCAATTTTGTGTAGCATTTGGTACAGTATGAAGATAAGAATTTCCAGTCACCATCTTTCAAGTCATATCGTATATGTGTTTTTATCCTTACATAAAAAAAGTGAAAAAACTTAACTATATAGGTAGTTTGTCTTTGGATGAAACTGTTAAAATTTCAGTACATGATAAACACACCTATAAATTTTTAACTCTAGAAATCTAGAAAACTTAAGGAACTTTCAAAACTACTTATGTTTGCCCGATCTAAAACACATATGCTAACTGAAAAGTACCCACAACAACTAATAAGAAATCAAAGCACTTAGAATATCATCCTATTTTGTTTATTAACTCAGGAAAAGAAAACAGTGCACACACTTGCTGGTAAACTGAATAATGCACAGAGGGGACCCTACCTTCCTATGTATAGGGTTTACAATGTGATTCGAACTATCTTAGGCACCTAGGTAGGAGCACTAGGCATGCATGCAATGTACACATTAGGGCCTCTAGATAGTTGTGCCAAAACTAAAGTAGGTAATCTCCGCAATGCACTCTCGCCCTTCTCATGTGTTCATTGCCTCTATCTATTTCTGGAAATTACTAATTATGTTAGTCAAACTTAATTTAGAAACAAAAATTTATAATCTGGAAATCACTAATTATGGATAGCAGTGGAATCTGGAAATAAGTAAAGGTCAGCGCATGCATGCATCTTCACTAGCTTCTAGAAAAATGCTCCATGCCTTTACTCTTGCTCTATTCATGCGCCATCTCTATGACCTTCTGCACCCTTTTCTGAAATGTGCCATCAATGTGGTGAATAAGCTTCGGGAGCAACTAAGGTAAAATCTAACACTACTTTGTGAGGAAGGTGTTCTCCACCAAGCCCAGTCACTCTTTAACATCTCAAACTTCCCCTTATCTATGGGCTTTGTCAAAATGTCTAGGACCTACACATTTGAAGGAACATACTATTGGTTCACTACACCCTTATGAACTCTATCCTTGATGAAATGGTACTGGATATCAATGTACTCAAAGTGATGATGAACAAATGGACTTTCAAAGAGCTTGATACAACTTGTAGGAACCCTAAATAACTGTATGCTCCAGCATCTTATCAGTCAACTGTAATATCAACTTGCAAAGTAAGATGGCCTCACCACTAGCAGGACTGAGTGACATATACTTTGCCAATGCTGAAATAAGTGCCATTGGTGTCTACTTCCCATTTAACCAGGATATCACACATGAACGTAAACTAGAAGAAAACCATAAATCACTCTTTTTTCCACCTGCGTCTCCAGCTTTATCAAAATCCACAAAACCATTTAGCATCGAGTCATCACCTCCTACATACCAAATACTGTGACACATATGCCCTTCAAGTAACAGTGTACATTCTTTGTAGCCTTCCGATTAATATAAGTTGGCTCAACCATATACTGGTTCATGTGTTTACTGTAAAAAAAATATCAGGTCTTGTATTTACCGGTTATAGAAGGGAACCAATCATTTTTCTGTACACTGATGGATAAACCAAATATGAATCTAAATCTAAATATATTGATAACTTCAGATTAGGTGTCATAGTTGTACCCAAGGTTTCACAATCCATAATCTGAAACCTCATTACAATATCAATTTCATTCTTAACCTATTAAACGAATACCTCTATGGGACTTTGCCAAAACCTCCAGAGCAAGAAATCGTGCACAAGGCAGATGTCCTTCATTTCAAATTCACTTGCGAGCTTCTTCTTGTACCATGCTCCAAACTTTTCTGAACTACATGTTAGAACCACAGCATATACTTTGCTAAGATATGTAGATCACATTTTCTTTTTTGAGAAAATACTTCTTAAATTCACATAAACATATTCACAAACAAAAAATGGCAGTGGAAGGGTATATACAATGCCTAACATAACGTATTCTTGAAACTCACTAAAGTAGAAATGAAACTAGAATATATAATAGGATCTTAACTTTTTGGCATCCTTGACTAATAACTGATGGCGTACCACATTCCTCCAAAGGCAACAAATGTAGAATAATTGATCTCCTGGTTGAATATATAGTTGTATTTGGGCTTGCAAAGCGCAAAGAAAACAGAGATCTACAGGAAGTGCCACAAACAAGAGGGTGATTTCCATACAAGGTAAAACCCATATTTAAATAAGGTTTCCCTCCAATAGATCTTGTTTAGAAATAGTTTAGGATGTTGATCCTCCACAAAGCTCCAACATTCTTTGGAAAACCTACAATCCTAGAAAATGTGTTTGGCCATCTCTGGTCTTTGGAACCTTGGGAAAAGGCCAGACTTGGCCAACTTGGCCTTGAATGGGAGCCCCTGATAAATGAACAATAAATCAAACACACACAACTTGTAGGAAAAACACACCGACCATACATTGTGAAGTTGATGAAGTTAACACTCTATTGTTTTTTATTCCAATGATTTGTTTTCAATTATATGATAAAAAAATGCAGAAGTGTGATGTTGACCTAAAAAATTGATCAATTTTAACCTTTGAATGTATTGTTATTAATGGAAGTGTGTATAAGGACATATAAAATCTCTTTTGTTCTTTAGATATTAGTTATTTATGGAAGCTTCAGGTTTTCTAAATCGGTATTGCTTACTAATCATTTTGTTCTATATGCTATTATTCGATTTGGGTATTTCAACATTGTCCTTGTTTGAATCTGTTAATTTTTGCATATGTTGTTTCCTTTTATCAGCTTTTCTAAAAATGCTATTTTTCTGAGTGACAACATTTGACAAAGCATGATATATTGCTACAGGTATCGTATACAGAGTGACAAAAAGGTTGTAGTCTATAGTGTCCATCCATTAGAGCTAGCCACTCTACAGTGCTTGAGTTGTGTGAAGGCCAAGATACATATTTCAAAGAGTTATCACTATTCACCAAATTGATTCTCTAATTCATGGCGTAACCACCATGCATTGCATGCACGAGCATCCAGTGCAATTCATGGGAATTGAATAGAGGATGATGAATTGTTTAGGAGATTACTAAGCATAGGGAGACTAGTTGGTTCAACTTTGAGCACAGGAATTCAAAATGAAACTCTAAGCATTGGTTCTTCCTTGTTAAAGCCTCCTAATGTTTCTGAAAGGGGTGGGGGTGAGACATGGTATGAAGTTGGATGTTCAAAGACATATACACCAAAAACTGATGACATTGGCCATGCTCTAAAGCTGGAATGTGTGGAAGTTGATGCAGCCACAGGAATACCAATAGGTCTGAACAACACACTCCATACTTCTCATGTTATACCAGCCCCTTCCCCTACACCTCGACGCATGATTCCAATCAATGCAGTTGATGGAATTGAAAATATTGAGTTAGAAGGATGTACTGCAGCTTCTAAAAGTTTCATTGTACTCTCATATAATGTACTTTTTTATCTATATGAAACCAGTGACATGTACATCTATCATCCACCCTGGGCTCTTTCATGGCCTTATCGTCTCCAAAACTTATTGCATGAAATTGTTGGTTATCAGGCAGATATTCTTTGCCTTAAAGAAGTATTATTATCTCTTGGCACAATACTGAAACATTAATAAAGAATGAGTGTACATGTGATGCCATTGTTTGACATGCAAGCTATGGCATATATTTTTTTGACTTTGACATTCATGAACTGTATTGGATTGAATAACAGTCTAGAAAAGGTTTTCATCTGTGATTTCATTTTTTCGCATAAAGAATGCATAATATATCTATTCACTTCACTTTTATTTCATCTATATTGGAAGTTGACTGTATAGGTGTTGCAATTGTACCATCTCTAGAATTTTCTTTCTTTTTTAAGATATAATTGATTTAGATTTTAGTTGATTTCTAGATTTTTGTAATGATGTAGGTTTAGAGTGATCATTTTGAGGAGTTCTTTGCACCTGAATTAGAAAAGCATGGGTACATAGTTGTTTATAAGAAGAAGACAACAGAGGTTTGACTTCTGATTACCTAATATTTTTTGGTGAAAGTTCCATATTTCTTGGGATGTAGACCAGACATTGAAATAACATATCTATTTTTCTTACAATTTTATACTGGCACATCCTATGCAATTGATGGTTGTGCAAATTTTTCTGACGAGATCGCTTTTCACTCGTTAAAAAATATGAGGTAAAATTTTTTGTCCTATTAGTCATATCTCCGTAGCTCATTTATCAGTCGTGAAATTTGTTTGTCTCATTAGTTCTTCTAGATTTAGGTTGAATTCAATAAAGCTACATAGTCTTTGACAGAAGCTATGGTTCCATCAGCTCAGAAAAAGGCTTCTCCCAATCGGTTGTTGAAGGTTGGATGGGCTCCTTGTTTATTTTAGATGGGTTTTTTTTGCTTGCCTTTGATTTGTGAAGATTTGATGTACATTGTATACTAAAATCCTTAGTCCTTACTAGCTAGAATGTTGACTAAATCTTATTATGTAGGATAATGTTGCTCTCGTTGTAGTTTTGGAGGTAAAGGACACTAACCATGGGATTGATGTCCTTGCACTGGGAAAAAGTCAACTTCTTTGTGTGGTATGTGGTATGTTGTTTGGGTTGTTGGATTCATGCTTTAGAGAGTAGTTTTAAGAGAAACATAATAGGTGTTTTATAAGTGACTGGCATCCTAACACATCTAGGATGGATTTGGAAGTTTCACATTTGCAAATGTTGTTGTTTTGATCTGCATTGTTGAGGAATAACTTGCTCAATTTTTTATAATTCAACATTTATGTAGTATGTCAAGATGAAAATATTCTAGGTTTTATGGGCACTATGCTGGTCATATGTGGCCAATTGACATCCATATATGGATTTCGTGATTCAGGCTGATACACACATAAATCCCAATCCATATCTCAAGGACATCAAACTCTGGAAGGTGTGTTTCTTCTTCCAATGTGTCTTTTACAGTCGAGGTTATTGATGAAAATATGCTAGAACAGATTTCAAGTAATGTGTTTTTTTTTATCAGGGTCATACTCTTCTAAAAGGATTGGAAAAAATAGTTGCTAATGTAGACATACCTATGTTAGTTTGTGGTGATTTCAACTCAATTCCTTCAAGGTCTATTCTTGGAGATTCTTTTTGCAAAGTGTATTTGTTGGTTTTAGAGAAAAGATGGTGGAATGTTACATGTTTATTAAAATGTGTATATTATAAGGTCAAAATAGAGCTATCTTGTTGTCTTTTAATAGTGTAACTTGGATTGTATTTCATTGCCCCTCATGCTCTTCTTGCAACGGGAAAAGTTGAGCCTTCACATCCAGACTTAACAACAGACCCCCTTGCGATCTTACATCCTCCAAGCAAGATTTGTCATCAACTACCTCTGGTAATATCTCTAATTTTGATGTATGGTATCCAAGCTTAGTCCTATTTGTTTTCATTTTTAAATCTTTTTTCCTGAGTGTTTGTGATTTGAAACAATAAGAAGGTATTATACTTGTAAACAGTAATACTTTGTTGTTGAATTAAGTATGTTTAAACTTGATACAATGTATCTTGTAATAATATACATAATCCATTTCGATATGTATTTTCTAATATAATCCCTTTTCATGTTAGTGCTTATTCTTCCTTTGCAAGAATGACGGAGGGAGTAGGGAAAGTAGGGCAAGGTTTAGAGAATCAACGTAGAAGAATGGACCCTACAACAAATGAACCTTTATACACCAACTATACAAGAGATTTTCTTGGAATTCTTGATTATATTTTCTATACAAGTAAATCCAGTGGATATTTTAATTATATTTGGTTTCGCAGATATATTTTGATGGTAATGTCAAGTGCATGGTGTTGAAGAGAGTCATTGGATGTGCCAAGGGTTATATTATAAACCATTTCATTTTGGTTCTAAAAGTTGTGGGAAATTCCTAGATTTTATTTTACAAACTAAACGATGTTTGTTATAATCATTTCTTCACATGTGGATTCTAGAGATTGGCACTGGTGGGCATTTTTCACATAGTATTAAGTTGAGTAGAGTGATAATATGGTGTAGCGCCTTATATGACACATTACGTAATCCATTAGTCATTAACAAAAATATTTTCATTGCAACAAACTCACGTATTCTAGGTAGGCAATATACTTATATTCTTTTCATTTTACTTAGAATGGCAGGTCCATATGTTAGGTTTTCAACATTAAGCTAGCATTATTAGGATCTTTAACTGAGAGAATAACAAGTACAGCTATCAAACACAAGAGACAATGAACATAGTGTTTTTCCTTGGGGAAACCATAAAGGAGAAAACCCCGCAACTTACTCAGAGATAGAATCAGCACCAAAATAGTAAAAGCCCCAAAATAGTAAGTGATCTCCCAACAGCAGTAATCTTCTTCTTGTTTAGCCCCAGTGTCTTCTCCTTCCTCAACTATGCGCTACACTTGAGTGTGTATGACTTGTGTGTTAAATAGAGACTCCAACTCTCTATTTATACTAATCCCGACATGACTAAAAACCTACTAGGGCCAACCTCTACTAGGAGAGTCTAATAACCCTAGTGCCCCGAAATTGCGGGGACTTTAACACTTAGACAATCAGAGGGTTACTCACTATGACTTGACATGGCTTGTTTACATTATTGATCCTCCCAATCGAAACATCGGGGCATGAAAATATGACTCAATTAAATTATAGATACACCCCAGAATAAACATCGAGTTACAATACATAAGATACATAGATGAATACATTCCAAAGTTACAAATACATCAACACTTCCTCTTAACTAGGAAGGTATTCTTTCGACACAATTTTTAGCACTGGTATTCTTCTCTGTATCAACTGGATCATCTCGTCTTCTGCATCGCAAGTCTTCTGAGTCTTCAAGTCATCTTCGTCATTGGATCTAGATCATCATGGGACATCATCACTGGATCTAGATCATCACTCGATCTGGATCATCACTGGATCTACATCATCACTCGATCTTGGATCATCGCTGCTGGATCATCATCACTAGATCTAGATCATCACGGGTGTTTTCTCATGATTATTCTCATCACAGGAAGTTCTACAGAGCTAGCCCTTTTTCATGATGGTTGTAGGCCTAGCCTCCATGTTGGTCTTTTTCAGCACTTATATCTGATCAACACATGATACGAAGAATGGCTCATCATTTCTATTTGATCAACACATGATGTGAATATAGATACTACACTTACATCTTATCAACATGTGATGCGAAGAATGGCACGCCCAGCACTTACATCTGACCTACTTGTCAGAAAGGCACGCCCAGCACTCACATCTAATCATGTAGGAACTAATCCTATAATCATATTAGAAAGGCCCCAGCACTTACATCTGATCAACACATGATCAAAGAAAGGCTTCAACATCTCTATCTGATCAACACATGATGTGAAGATAGATACTGCACTTACATCTGATCAACACATGATACGAAGAATGGAACTACACTTACATCTAATCAACACATGATGTGAAGAAAGGCACAGCACTTATATCTGATCAACACATGATGCAAATAAAGGCTCAGCACTTACATCTGATCAACACATGATGCGAAGAAAGGATCTTCACTTACATCCACCCAGTGAGGGAACACATCCCATTACTGATGGAATGGCTATGCACTCATATCTGATCATGAGGGAACACATCTCAGCAATCATATCAGAATGGCCCCTAGTCCTCCTCAACTGAGCTACCTGGTAACTGACCAGGTGCCTCCATTCACCTAGAGAATGGCAGTTTCCCTTACAGCCAACCTACTTGTTGGAATGGCCAACACTCACATCTGACATGGAAGGAACTTAATCCTTTAGCCATGACAGAATGGTTCAGCCCTTACATCTAATCAAGTGGGAACACATCCCTCTATCACATCAGAATGGCTACTCAATCCTACACTGAGTGTTCCTGGTAACTAACCAGGTGCCTCCATTCTTAGAATGGTAATTTCCCTTACATCTGTCCTACTGAACAGAATGGCCAGCACTCATATCTGACATGGAAGGAACCAATCCTCTCACCATGATAGAATGGCTCAGCCCTTACATCTAACCATGGAAGGAACCAATCCTCTCACCATGATAGAATGGCTCAGCCCTTACATCTAACCATGGAAGGAACCAATCCTCTCACCATGTCAGAATGGCTATGGGTCTCATCATTTTCTCATGGAGGAAACCTCGATCTGGAGAACACCAATCTTCTCCCTGAAGTACTCAAACTTCATCCTAGCCAATGGCTTCATCAATACATCAGCTATCAGTTCCTTTGTTGCAACATACTGGAGCTTCACTTATCCCTGATATAGTGATACTTGATCTCGATATGCTTCGACTTGTCATGGAACACTAGATTCTCTGACAACTTCATGCAACTATGGTTGTCACAATGTATACAAGTAGCATCCAATTGGAGATCAAATATATCAGACAGTAGATTCCACAGCCATACTGCCTCACAACTAGCTGAACAAGCTACGACATACTCTGCTTCAGCTATACTCAGTGCCACACGGGATTGCTTCCTGCTAAACCAGGAGATCACACCTGATCCCATACTAAAGAAACATCCTGAAGTACTCTTCTTGTCGATGGCACTGCCTGCCTAATTTAAATCAACATAACCCTCTAGGTTAATCTTTTAATTCGCATCGTACTTGAGCCCATAATCAACGGTACCCTTCAAGTACCTCAGAATATGCTTTGCAGCAATCAAGTGAACATTTCTCAGATCTGTCAAGAATTGGCTCAAGGTGTTCACAGCAAAGCAAATGTCTAGTCTCATGTTCGTTAGGTACATCAATGACCCAATCATTTGACGATACATCGTAGCATCAACCGACTCTGATGAAGCATCACTCAATAGCTTTAGGTTCGATGCCATAGGTGTGGCCATAGCCTTGCAGTCCATCATCCCAAACCTCTTCAGGATCTCTACTGCATACTTCCCTTGTTCAAGGAAGATTCCATCTGTACTCTGCCACACCTCCATACCTAGAAAGTAATGCATCATCCCCAAGTCCTTCATTTTGAACTCAGCAGCAAGATTTCTCTTTGTATCAGTAATCAACCCATCCGTACCTATCACAAATAGATCATCTACATATAGTAGAAGCATCACTGGGTTTCCATCATCAACCTTATAGTAAAGGTTGGAATCTGCTTTACTCTTGGTAAATCCCAAACTGGATAGACAACTATCAATTCTGCCATACCAGGTCCTGGGTGCCTGTTTCAAACCATACAGGGCTTTCTTCAATCTGCATACATGAGACTCTCTATTATGTGTCTCAAAATCGAGTGGCTATTCTACATACACTTCCTCTTCCACTACACCATTCAAGAAAGCAGTCTTGACATCCATCTGGTGTATCTTCCATTTCATCACTATAGCCAGAGCAAGTACTAATCTGATGGAAGTGTATCTGGCTACAGGTGCAAAGGTTTCTTCATAGTCTATTCCTTCCTTCTAAGAGAAACCCTAAGCTACAAATATTGCTTTATACTTTTCAATGCTACTGTCTGCAGCATGCTTGATCTTGTAGATCCATTTGGAAGTTACAACTGACTTCCCTTCTGGTCTTGGGACAACATCCCAAACATCATTATTCATGATCAATTGATATTCTTCGATCATAGCATCCTTCCATTCTTTCCATTCTACTTCTTCTTCATAACTGGAAGGTTCTTTATCAATGAAATCACATAGTAAGGCTACATACCCGGAGTAGGATCTGGTCCTCTTTCTTTCTCTATGATTCTCTTCTGGAGCCCCATATCTTTCCACACCTTGGATAAGTTCACGTACCCAAGAAGGTTTCCTCTTATGACGATTCTTCTCCAGAGGTGGATCTACAGGTCTTTGTGGTTCCTCAAAATCTCAATCTTCTTCTTGATATTCTTCGTTCATGGTTGTGTCATGAATTTTGCTTCTACTTCTGCTTCTTCAGGTTCTTCAGCAGGTCTCTTTCTGGATTTGTTGTAAGCTGCGTCTTCATCAAATGTCACATCCCTACTAATGTCAATCTTCTTGTATCCTAGGAAATAGATTCTGTAAGCCTTCGAGCTTTTAGAGCATCCCACAAATATGCCCTTCTTTCCTGAAGGATCTAATTTTGTTCTCTTCTCTTTTGGAATGGGTATGTACACAATACAACCGAATATTCTGAGATGGCTGACTTTTGGTTTCTTGTCAGAGAAGACTTCTTCAAGAGTCTTGTTCTCAAGTACTCTATGTGGAGTATGGTTCTATACATACACCATTGTTCTAGAAGCTTCAGCCCAAATATGCATACGAATATCTTGATCATGAAGCATTGATCTTGCAGCTTCCATGATGGTTCTAAGTTCTTCCGTTCCACAATCCCATTCTATTGTGGATTATAAGGAGTGGAAAAATCCTTCTTAATCCCTGATTCTTTGCATAGCTCTTTGAATTCATTCAAAGTGAATTCTCCACCATTATCTAATCAAATGGTTTTGATCTTCTTTTCAGTATGGTTCTCAATCAAGGCTTTGAATTCCTTGAACTTACTGAATACTTCATCTTTGTTCTTCATGAAGTAAACCCATGTCTTTCTAGAAAAATCATCAATAAAAGAAACATAGTATGCATACCCTCTTAGTGAGTTTGATGACATAGGACTGCAAACATCAGAGTGGATGATTTCTAGTATGCCTTTGGATTTGCTTTCGCTACTGGGAAATGTATTCTTTGTATTCTTCCCTTTCGCACATCCTTTGCAAACACCATCATGTTTTGCTTGGAATTCTGGAAGACCTTCAACAGCTTTTCTTGCAATAGGTAGTGCTCTGTAATGCACATGTGCAAGCCTTCTATGCCAAAGCTCATTTGGCTCTACTATTTCATGGACCAAGGCTTGTTCAGGATGGCCCTTCAATTTGTACAACCCTCCTTCTTGTTCTCCAATCACTACTGCATCATTGATAGTCTTACCTCTTGGCCACATGATGACTTGACCATCTATGAATGAAACCAGCATCCCTTTTCCATCCAATGCTGATATGGAGAGAAGGTTCTTCTTGAGTCCTGGAAAAAACAATACTTCTTTCATTTTTAGAGACTTACTAGAGTCTAGTTTATATGAAGATTCCCTACTACCTTTTATTGGATGTTGGCAGCCATCTCCTAGCTTCACCTTGTGAGGTGGTTCATGTTCTGAAAATCTCACAAAGGATTCCTTGAATCCATTCATATGTTTGGAAGCCCCACTCTCTATAATCCAATCATCACTTCCATGAGAAATGTTACCTGTGAGAGCGGAGATCAGAACATATTCATCCTCGCTTGAAGAATCTTCACTTTCATATCTAGATCTCTTCTTGGATGGTTCATCATCCTCTGCAGCATGAGCATGATGTCTTCTTTTATTCCCCTTCTTCTTATGAGAGTGGCCCTTGTTCTTAGGGAAGTATTTTGCAAAGTGTCCTATTTCATCACATGTATAACATCTCAATTTTTATAGGTCTCTACTATTCTCTCTGTGATGAGAATCCTTACCTTTGGAGTAATGAGGTCTTCTTCTTCTTTTCTTGGAGTGGACTGTGAGAGCTTGGTCTTCACTTCCCATCTTCTCTTCTCAAGTTGCTATCCATGCTTCTTCTTGAGAACATTCTTCCCATAGTCTGCTGAATTTGACTAAATTATTTCTAGCACAGATTCCTTGGATGAAAGAATCCCGTGACCTAGGAAGGCCATTCAATGTTGTCATCACAATCTCTGCATTCTCCACTTCTTCATCTATAGCTTCTAATTGTTCCTTGATCTGAGAAACCCTTGTGAAGTAAGACTGGATGGTCTCTGCATTTTGAATCTTCACATTCTTCAGTTGATTCCTCAGAGTCATCTTCCAGTTTATGTTCTTCCCTTCAAACAATTTGGTTAGGGCATCAAACATAGCTTTAGGTGTCTTGAGAGAGGACGCCTATGGGATAAGGTGATCCTTAATAGAATCAACAATGATCCTCTTTTCCATAACCATATTCTTCTTATGTAAGGCCTTTGCCTCATCTTCCTCTGGAACTGGAACCTCCTCATGAATGTAGGAGTCTAATTCATTCTCTTCCAGGACCAGGGAGATCCTATACTTCCAGGCTCGGAAGTTATCAGCTCCCTCAAGCTTTTCATCAAGCTTGGTATGATGAGACATCTTAAAATGATAATTTCAAATGGAAATACAAGAGATCTTAGATCTTAACAGGTCAAATGTCAGATCTGAGACTTGAGCTGAAATCCTGCAAAGCTGGTTCAGTAGCAAATTAGGGTTTTTCTTTTCCGGAGATCTGTCCACCCAAATGCCTTGAAATTTGTCCCTAACTTTGATTTTGGGGAGGAGATCAATCCATGCCTGGGCTCACTGAAAAATTCCTCTTCTGTGAAAATCCCTAATTTCTGACAATAGTGACAGCTCCAAAACTGAAAAACCTCAGAATTGGATTCTGCTTCGACAGAAAGATGGGCCCTAAGGAGGAGAGTTATTCCACCTTAATTTTGCTAAAAATCTGTGGAGGAAGATCCACAAACTAGGAAGCCCTAGTTCTTGTAGTTGCACAGTGTCTTCTTCCCAGGTTAGCTCTGATACCATGTTAGTTTTTCAACAGTAAGCTAGCATTATTAGGATATTTAACTGAGAGAATGACAAGTACAGCAATCAAACACAAGAGACAATGAACATAGTGTTTTTCCTTGGGGAAACCATAAAGGGGAAAACCCCGCAACTTCCTCAGAGATAGAATCAACACCGAAATAGTAAAAGCCCCAAAACATTAAGTGATATCCCAACAACATTAATCTTCTTCTTGTCTAGCCCCAGTGTCTTCTCCTTCCTCAACTATGAGCTACACTTGAGTGTGTATGACTTCTGTGTTAAATAGAGACTCTAGTTCTCTATTTATACTAATCCCAACATGACTAAAACCCTACTAGGGCTGACTTTGACTAGGAGAGTCTAATAACCCTAGTTCCCTGGAACTGTGGGGACTTTAACACTTAGACGATCGAAGGGTTACTCATTATGACTTGACATGACTTGTTTACATTATTGATCCTCCCAATCGAAACATCGAGGCATGAAAATATGACTCAATTACATTATAGATACACCCTGGAATAAACATCGAGTTACAATACATAAGATACATAGATGAATACATTCCAAAGTTACAAATACATCAACACCGTATACTTCTTAGGACCTTGCTTTTTCATTTTTTTGTAGACCACATATTTAATGTTAAATGTTTCCATGATTGTCACGGATGAAACACTTGAAACAGATGAAGGTGACCTGTTGCTAAGTAGGAAATTCTTGAAGTTTTGCGTTGATCAATATTCTTTTCTTCCCAAGGGCCATGATAGTCAAAATCGATCATTAACCTCTAAGAATTTGAATGTAATTTATCCATTGCAGGAAAATAATAATCTAGGCCGTAGTGTGAGTAAAGGTATTATTTATAACTTGTGGGTGTTTCAATTCATGTTAATTTCAATGCAAATTATATGCTTTATATTTTCAGCCAAACCCCAATTTGATTTCTGAGAAATTATATATAGAGAGAGAGAAAACATGTGTGTGTGTGTGTTAGCTAAAAAATGGTCAGTGATTCTAGGAGAGGACTACACCTTTGTGTTTACATAACTGCTACACTAAATCTGGGGAGCATAAATGCCATGTTTATGTGGAGAACCTCCTGTAATGAACAATCAAAATGCACGATATAACAGAAATATTGGAGCACAAAATAGATTTTATTGATCATGGGCCACTTCGAGGGGGCAACCTCCTTTGAGAAATCTCAATACAAAATAACTCTTCGATGCTTTCATTATCCTCAACACATACTTATATACTAAGTCTAATCTAAACAACTATTACTCCACATGAATATGGGATAATGCAACCTATTAACTAGATGACTTAACAACTATTACTTACTCCCCGTGAATGTGGGATAATACATCATACTAATGGGACGACTTACAAATCATATGTGTCCGACAAAATATACCAACAAAATAAAGAGGGGGGTTGACACGGGTTCTTAACATCCCCTCCCTCTTAGAAAAATCTTTGTCCTCAAAGCTTTAGATGTGGAAACTGCTACTGAATCTGAAGGAGCGGATCCCATGTAGCATCCTCTGGTTGCATGTCGTGCCACTAAATTAAGACCTCTATGATGCCCCGAGAGTGAAGTTGACGAGTGCACTTATTGAGGATGGCCTCTAGTTCCAAAATGATGGAGCCTTTTGTATCCAGCTCTGGTAAAACAGTTTGTGCTCTGATGTTGGTGCCAATCACTCTCTTGAGACAAGAGACATGAAAGACTAGGTGAATGCGAGAAGAGGGAGGAAGTTCCAATTTATAAGCAACAGACCCAATATTCTGAAGAACTTTATATGACCCATAGAACTTTGGAGCCAGCTTCTGATGCCCTTTGATTTTTAGGGAGGATTTCTTGTAAGGATGCAAACGAAGAAAAAAAATATCACCGACTTGAAAGGTGCGCTCAGAACGATGTGGATTGGCTTGCTCCTTCATGCGATTTCTTGACATGTGAAGATTCTCTTGCAAAATGTGAAGAATCTGATCACGGTTGCATAGAACCATGTCAACTGCCTAAACTAGTGAACTATGGGGGGTGTATGGAAGGAGCACTAGGGGTGGATGCCCATAAACAGCTTCATGTGGAGTCATTTTAGATGCAGTATGGTAGGAAGTATTGTACCACCATTCAGGGAGAGGGAGCCACTTTTCCCATTGATGTTGTTGTTCAAACGTGAAGCAATGAAGATAAGTTTCCAAGAATTTGTTGGTGACTTCAGTTTGACCATCTATTTGTGGGTGATATCCTAAACTCATTTTTAGTTTGGTTCTAGTGAAGCGAAAGAATTCGGTCTGAAAATGACTTGTGAAAGTTGCACCGTGGTCTGAGACAATGGAAGAAGGGATGCCATGAAGATGGAATATCTATTCCATGAAAATTTGTGTGACTGAGGAGGCGGTATATGGATGGATGAGAGCACAAAAATGACTATATTTGGAGATTCGATCAACCACAACCAAGATTACGGCCTTCCCTCCAGATTTAGGGAGCCCATTGATGAAATCCATCAAAATATCTGTCCAAATCCTTGTAGGGATGGGAAAGGGTTCGAGAAAGCCGGGGAAGAGTGTAGTTTCACCCTTGTGGTGCTAGCAGGTATCACATTCAGCAACCATCTATTGAATTTCCTGTTTCATTCCCTTCCAAAAGAAGTTATGTCATGCCCGCTCATACGTTTTGAGAAACCCAGAGTGCCCTGCCACTAGAGAAGCATGGACTTCATAGAAGACAACCTGGTGAAGATCTGTGCTCTGGGGAATGACCAAGAGACCCTTATATCTCAGAGAAGAACCATCCCAAGAGTAATGCGGTACAAGAGAAGGATTACTGGCCAACTATCGGATGATTTGAGATAAGGAAGATTCATTGACATAGCCTTGCTGAATAGATTGTAACCAATTTGGAATAGGCATAGAAATAGCTGCAAGAGAAGCATGGTCATCAAATGTGTGGGAAAGAGCATCCACCACAATATTGTCCTTACCCTTCTTGTAAGTGATCTCGTAGTCATAACCCATGATTTTACTAACCTGTTTTTTTTTTATGGGGATGAGACTTGTTGTTCCAGGGAATATTTCAGACTCTGGTGATCAGTCTTGATGCAAAAATGATTCCCTAAGAGGTATGGATGCCACTTCTATACTACATGCAAAATAGCCATCATTTCCTTCTCATATGTAGAGGCGGCTAAATTCTTACCAAACAAGGATTTGCTGGTGAATGAAATGGGATGTTCATCTTGGAGGAGGATAGCACCAAGTCCATTGTTGCAAGCATCACTCTCAATAGTGAAGGGCTTGGAAAAATCAGGCATATCTAGATTCTAGAACAGGTATGGTACACATAGCTTGTTTCAGTTTCTCAAATGCACACTCAGCAGTAGGTGTCCATACAAAAGCATCCTTTTTTAGTAGATTTGTTAATGGAGCTACAATATTCCCATAATCCTTGACAAACTTGCGGTAGTATCCAGTAAGTCCCAAAAGCCCATGAAGGCTCTTCAAGATCTGAGGAGGTGGCCAATTTTTCATGGCATCGATTTTGGCAAGATCGACACGAACCCCTTGTGCTGAAACAATATGCCTGACATACTCTACTTCCTTCTACCCAAAAAAAAATTTAGATTGTTTGGTACAAAGATGATGATCATAGAAAAGTTACAGTACAAGATCCAAATGTTGGAGATGCTCGGCCCAAGTTTTACTATAGATGAGGATATCATCAAAGAAGAGCATAATGAAGTTTTGCAAGTAGGGATGAAATATTTTATTTATCAATGCCTGGAACATGGAAGCGGCATTTGTGAGGCCAAATGGCATGACCAAAAATTCATAATGGCCATCATGTGTGCGAAAATCCGTTTTAGGGATATCATCCGGATGGACCCAAATTTGGTGATACCCAGAACGAAGATCCAACTTGGAGAAAAAATGAGCACCATGGAGCTCATCCAGAAGCTCATCAACAACAAAAATTGGAAACTTATCCTTGATTGTGATTTGATTAAGTGCTTGAAAGTCTATGCAAAGGCACCATGACCCATCTTTTTTCCAGACTAGAAGGATCGGTGAAGAGAAGGAACTAGTGCTAGGGCGAATAACACCTTGCTTTAGGAAGTCGCGAACAAGCATCTCAATTTCTATCTTGTGGTGAAATGGGTAGCGATGGGGCCTAATGTTAGGAGGGACACTTCCAGGAAGGAGTGGAATACTATGGTCCTCAGGTTGGGAAGGTGGCAATCTCAGCGGCTCAGCAAACACACATGCATATCGATCCAAAATTTGTTGGAGATCCAATGGAGTAGTTGAGACTGCTAAAGGTTTCATCTGAATGAAATGGAGCTAAGAGATGACACCAAGTGAACTTTTCTTAAGAATCTTTTCCATGCGATGCGAACTGATGAGGCTGATCGACCCTGGTTGTAAGCCCCACAATGTGTGTTAGGTACCATTGATTGAAAACTGCATCCAAAGTTCAGCAAAATCCCATAAAATGGGTCCAAGTGTCCGTAACCATTGAGTTCCCAAAACCACATCACATCCGCCTAAGGGCAAGGAAAACATGTCAAAGCGCAAGTTATAATCCCCCATAGATATGCGCACATTACGACACTTCCCTTTGCAAGGTAAGGTGCCCCCATTGGAAATCATGACTTTAAAGATGGAGCAAGGATGGATGAAAAAAATCATCATGTTTGGCGATCCTCGGGTCAATAAAGTTGTGAGTGCTACCAGAATCAATGAGTATTGTAAGAGGGATTTTTTTGAAGAACCCTCTGACCCACATGGTTTGTGGGGTGGTGACTCCGGCTAAGGCATGGAGAGATATCTCCAGTTGGTTCTATGGAGCAAGAAGTTGTTGAATGTCACCATCATCATCTGTGGGATCCTGAGCATCATAAAAAATTGTAGGTGTGGGAGGAGAATCCACATCCAAGAGATAGAGCCTTTGCTCAATGCATCTATGTCCCTAGGTGAATTTCTCGTCACAATTATAACAAATCCCTTTTTCCTGACGTTCCCACATCTCTGCTTCAGACAAATGCTTGATAGGAGTGGTTCTAGGAGCTGGCGGATTTGGGGTTCTTTGAGGAACCATAGGTCTGAATGGAATAAGAGTGGATTTGGAGCGTTGTTGAGCCTGGATCTTGTCCTCTTCTATCTTATCCAACCCGAGGGCTTCCATCATTGTGTTGGGGCAGAACATTTTAACCTCAGATCATATTGCATCCTTCAGACCACTGATAAAACAACTAAGGTAGAATGCATCAGGCAATCCCTCAGTGTGATTGGCGAGTTTCTCAAATTCTGTCTGATACTCCTACACAGTGCTAGTTTGGCGAAGTTTGGTGAGTGCTCCTGTGAATTCATCAAAAGCACTATGACCAAATCACTGGAAGAGGAGTTGGGAAAAATCTGTCCAGTTTGGCTTGGCATGAGCCTTGATGTACCAACAAAACCATTGAAGTTATTCATGTTCCAAATGAAAGGATGTAAGGGGGACTTTATTGACATCAAAAGTGTTATGTAGACTGAAATATTGTTCTACCCTATAAATCCATCTAGTCGGATCATCACCATCGAAGCGAGGAAAATCCAGCTTTGGCCCGTGGAAGTTGCTAAATGATGAGGACCCAGTGTCTACAGAAGACTCAGGCTAGTGGTGGTTGTTCATGGGTGAATGCTGAATATGGAGGCCGAGAAATTTTTGATCTAGATCCTCAAGTTTGGACTTGATGGCAGCAAGTTCTTCTTCCATTTGTTTATTTGCTCTGGCACAGGTAACAACCATAAGCATTTTTTTTTCATTTCAGGTAATGGGTAGAAAAACAAAAATGGAGAGGGTTTTACAAAAGGAGATTTTTTATTTGGGAAAAATTTGGCAAGGTAATTGTGGTTTTACGGGGTTTTGGACACTTTTTTAGGGACAAGAAGCAAAAAATGTGAATTTCAGAGGTGGGATGAAGGAATTGGAAAATTTGTCAGAGAGGGACAATGAAGCAGAAATGGAAAAAGAACGCCATGGAAAAAATTGGAGATTGGTTGAGAATCAGAGAAGTTATGACAAACTCTAAAAATTGACAAATGTGGAATTTCATCCTTGAGGAAGTGAAATTGGGGATAGGGTCCTCAATGAAGGAATATGCAGAATGGTATTACAGCGGTGACAGTGAAATTTCAAGGGAAACGGAGCTAAATCAAGGAAGATATGGCTGAAAAATAGAAATTTTAAGGGAACAACAGCTTTATGCAAAGTTCAATAAGTGTCACTTTTTCAAAGACAATATTCAATACCTTGGACATGTTGTGTCTGAATAAATGATCTGTGGAGGTGCTAGAAGCTACGTTTTATCAACAGGAAATGGAGTAAATGATCTACGACAATTCTAAAATTATGCACGTTATCAACTGTAAATAGAGATGGACCCCAGGTATATTCGGATTCCTATTGGTTCAAAGGTAGTCACTCGGCCACCAAGGCTATCTCAGGCTTGAGTATTGGGGAAATACCCCTCACTTCACGGCAGGGGTAAAACTACTAACCGCTTGGCCAAAAACGACAGCTCTTTGGTTTTCCTCACAAATGGGAATCTAGTCAATATGGTGGGGGGTCGTTGCCCTTTTCACTTGGCAGGTCCTCTCAATGGACAGCTACTTCAAGGTTCCTTTGGTACTCCTCACAATGATTTTTAGGGCTATGCACAAGTACTTCCCACATTTAAGCGGATAGAGTTGAATCCTGATCCAGATGAATAATATTGCTGCAAGAAAAAGAACAACTATAAGGCTCACAGCGCCAAGAAGCACGACCAAAAAAAAATTCCTGAAATTCCACCCAACAAGCCCAAGAAAGTGCTCTGATACCAAATGTGGAGAACCTCCTGCAATGAACAATCAAAATGCAGGACATAACAGAAAAATTGGAGCACAAAAGAGATTTTATTGATCGCGGGCCACTTCGAGGGGGCAACCTCCTTTGAGCAAGCTCAATACAAAGTAACTCTTTGATGCTTTCATTAGCCTCAACACATACTTATATACTAAGTCTAATCTAAACAACTATTACTCCACATGAATGTGGGATAATGCAACCTATTAACTAGATGACTTAACAACTATTACTTACTCCCCATGAATGTGGGATAATACATCATGCTAATGGGATGACTTACAAAGCATATGCGTCTGACAAAATATACTAACAAAATAAAGAGGGGGGTTGACACGGGTTCTTAATAGTTTACACCTGGGACATTTTGTTTCACAAGTACACTAACTACCGCTACACCAAAACTCCATGGATGCCCATAAAATATATTAGTAAGAAACTTGTTTCAACTGTAATTTTTACTATAAAACGTCCTTTCTCTTTTCTTCCTTTTAGTTGACTTTCAAAATTCTAAAACCTTATAATTTTTCTCTTTACTATTCTTTTCTCTTTGTTCGTTATTTTACTTAAATTATTTCCCTTTATATACAACTCAACTTTTCCATCTGCAACACTTATTCTATTCTATTTTCTTGTTTCCCTAATGATGAGTGAAGTATTCACTCAAAACACATAGGCTGAAAGCTTCTTACACAGCATAAAACCAGTAGAATCATTACCAGTATGTTGAGCAGAGAAAGCCCCCATATTAATAAATTTTTAGTCAAACAAACAGTAAAATCAAATTTGATAATTTCATGTAGTTGAAATATTTTCTATATAAGAACCAAGCTTTGAGCTAAATGTTGTTGTCCTTATAAAAAATTTGCTTGACTAGAAAATAGGCTATACTTTGAGTTTTTCTATTAGTTAGAATTCCTCCCTATTTACAAGGTAAATATGATCTTCAGAAGCTAAGCAAATTTGAATTTCCACTTTGTGAGGGATACCAAAATTCTTGAAATTAGATCCCTAGTTAAATTATTGACGATGAGCTATTAAATATATAAATCATTCTTTCAGAATCCTAAAATTCCAGCATTGGGAGAAATGTGTATTTTGTGTTTTGTGACTTGTGATTCATCCACTAAATTTCACATTGGCCTTTTATTTTTCACAAAAATGGTTGCTTTTTTTGTATTAATCAAAAGAGGTTGTGGCTGAACCATACAACTCATGGATACATTCTGCTTCTTTCTAAAATGAGTTACGGAAGTAGTAAATTCCAGGACTACATACAAGGTGCAAAGCACAAAAAAGATAGACTTCTAGATTCTAACTGATACCATATTTTCTACATGTATAGATTCTATAATATTCGCCTAAAACAAAATGCATTTATAATGCATAGAAATTGAAGCCTCATTTTTGTTTGCATAGAAAACAAAATCCATTTTTGTTTCTTGGTTCTTTTGAAGCCTCATTCCTCTGTTCTGCTATGGGAGAGAGATCGGTTGTTGGTGCTTCCTCCCCTTCCAATGATTGCACAATCCAATGCAATCCAACTGAGCCTTCAAGGGATATCAACTTCCTATCCAATATATATCTGGTACTGCTCCTACTCTATAATCTTTACTTTATCATGTAGAACGATGATTTGTTCTTCATGCTCTTTTGTTTTTCCCTTCCAAAATTCAATCTCTATTTATGCCATTATCAACTTGCTCCTTATATGTTTCAACTGCACCATAAGGAGTTCATGTTTGGTTTTAGAAACAAAAAGGTATATTGTATATCGTGCTTCCCATTGCTTCCTCCAATTTTCCAAGTGCTCAATTGCACTTCCCACTGTAACTTAAGGTTCCTCCTGCAATTGTCCATCTCTTGAACAAAGTGTTCTTTGTTTTCTAATTCACTTGCCATTCTTCTAATGATATTTCTATTTAAATAGCTCTACATATAATATGTTGTACTTGTTATATTTTCATTCAAACTTTTGTTCTTTTGTGTGTCCTGCATTTCCATTAAGAACATAAATCATTGTGCCTAATTATTAAAAAAAATTCACAATGATGTATTCCTCCTTTGTGTCATAGGATGATGCAATGCAAGGAAATTGCAAGAATTAAAGTGATTCAGACGTACATAAGCCTCTTACAAAGGTCAAGGCCAGAGCAGCAGTTCATGGCTCTAATGGTGAATTGTGAACAGTTCCTAGAGAATCAAGCAAATCTGATAACATGCATGGGCCACCGATGCGTGGTGTGAGACATATTGCATCTAATTGAGTTACATGAAGGGATCCTCATCGAGCAGTTGCTGCAAGTCCTATTAGAAGATACCATGGGAAAGCTACAGGAAGTTATGTACTAAAAGAGGCCAAGGATCTGAAACACTCTGCAGATAGATTGAAGGTCTGCTTGACGTTAATTATCCTTATTGCTCCATCTATACATAGCCTAAAATTATTCTCATGATTTGATGCAATCCAATGTTTAAAATGATAACTGCCTTAGAATTCTAACATAGCTACAATATATGTTGCAGACTATGGGAGGTAGTGACCTTGAAATCACTGGTCGTTACTTTCAAGCAGCTTTAAAATTTCTTCATGGTACTTCATTAGTGGAACCTTGAAATTCTGACAATGCAAAACATGGAGAAACAAATCAGGCTATGAAGGTGTATACAGATACTGCCAGGATCTATGAGTAAGTCTCATAAGCTCTTAGAGTTTGAGTTGAAAGTTTTATCCATTTTTTTCATTAGTCAATCTGGATGTGAGCACACTGTATTAGCTTTACTTTTGGAAATTTCTCAAGCAATTTTGAAATATATTCATGCTAATTTAAATATTGATAGGTTATATTCACTATTACCTTTATAGGTTTTGTGCCTTAACATATGAGAGAAACAAAGAAATCGTAGTTGCTGCCCTGGAATATAAATGCATGGGGGTAGCGCATGTGAGGGTTGTGCTATCTAAAACTTAAAGTTTAGACATCAACGTTTGAGTTTGAGAGAAGAAGAAATAGACCCAAGAGATATGATAGAAATGCTATTCAAAATACTTTGAAGTCCATCAAGAAGATTGAGGAAGTTCATGTTAGCAGGGAGGCTAAATTATGGGAGAACGTGTTTGTCTCATTCTCTTAAACTTTCCTGGTAAAAGAGTCCAGGGATAGTAACTGAAAAATTAACTAATTGGTTATCTTCTAATTGTTGTTACTTATAGCACCTGTGTGTCCAAATACAGTAGAACCACCATACAACATTTGTCTTTTCTCAAATCTCACCTTCGTCGTGGTGATTTTTTGCTTGCATTTATTACTTTGTCTGTGGTGCACTTCTGGAGTGCCCTTGGCTCTGATAATTATTTGCATCAGTCTAGTTTTTTCTATATCCAAGGCGGGTTGGCCAGAGATAAACTTACAAACATAAATGAATGTTTCACATTGATTTTCATATAAAATGTGTCAACTATAATGTTGGGTATGCTTTTATTATTTCATTCAACTCTTTTTGAAATATGTGTTGAATTTCTTTTGCTTGCTTATTTTGGTAGCCTTCAGACTTCTATAAAAATATGTTTGATTTTCTATAATTGGCTGATATGGTAGCTTATGCTTTGCAAGACTCAGTTTGAAATATTTTGCTTTCATGCATTTTTATACTGTCACTAATATATTGTTTTATGAATGGCAAGATTTTCTTTTATAATGATATTTTTCTCATATATTCAGGCACACCAAGAGATATTCCATAAATTGGTTGAATTAATTGGTATCACATCCATCACAGAAGTATTCCGTTCTCTCTGGTAACATGAATGGATATGCCAGATAGAGAAAATTGTGCATAGCTCTCAAGAATTAGTTTATCACAAATACTAGTTACTGGTAAGTTGTAATAGTAATAATTATGTCGTTTGTAGATTGCTATCTATCATAAATTTGTTTGAATATCATCATTTTCAAGCAATAACAACTTCTTAAAGGGTGATAGCTCAATGGTAGAGTGCCTACCTAATTATAGGCAAGAGGTTGGTGGTTCGATTCTTCCGTGCCCTATCATAAATTTGTGACTACAAAAACGATTAAATTCACATATATACGACTATTAGTAGCTAATTTCCCATATCTTAGTCGTATTTAGATTATTCATTAATATGTTATTATCTAGTAGTTTATTTAGTCGTATATTTGGTCATTAATTGTTGCATTCAATGACTAAATCAGTGACTAAATCAATGACTAAATCCGTGACTAAATTCGTAACTAGATCAATGACTAAATCAATGACTAATAATTCAAGTTAGTAATGACTAAGTGAAATATGACTAGCTATAAGATAGTGGAAATTAGCTACTATTAATCGTTGACTCAAAAATAGGGTTTATAGCCTGATTTTAGTCATTTTTTAGTCATTAATTTCTCATTTTGTACTAGTGAAGGGTTCCTTAGCTTGGTCCCACAAAAGAACCAAATCACCCTCAATTAACCTCCTCAGATGGGCAGACGCCCAATTGTTGTTGTTTAGTAGTCTTGTAGAATTGACTCACAATGAACTATTCCAAGACTCTAAATCCTAATCTTGTTTGTGAACCCTATAAAAGAAAAAATTGTAGTTAATTTTAGTTAAGTGTTGATTTTAATGGTTTTTATTACTCACAAGGAAATGGCCATGAAACTAGTGATATGAAGACTTAATAGTGAAATCAAAGTGCACACCTAACAAACCATGCCAAGTGCAAATCTCTGTCAAATGAAAAATAGGGTATGCCACTACATGAGATGCAAGTTTTTTCCTTCAAATGAGAGTGCAATTGTTCCTCAATGAACACCTCACTATAATTCAATAAGAAAAACCTAATGCAAGTACCATGCAAATGCAAGAATGCAAGGATGCATAATGATGAAAACAAAATATTTTTGTATTTTTTGAAAATAAATGAGATATAAAAAGCACTAACAGACTCTATAATTCTCAGACCATGCAACCACTCACAAAGAGCAGCCAAGCAAGGCACTAAGACAAAAGAGACCTGATGCACTAATCCCAAAACAAAAAGAAGAAATGAATTACAAGAACAAAACCTAATTAAAAACAAATCAAAAGAGATCTATGGTCAGAAAGAGAGGCTATATATAGACACCAACATTAGCCAAGAAGACTCAGGAATCATCAAAACTCACCTAGCAACACTCAATCCTCCATAAAAAATCTCAAAATCAAAGCATACGTGACTGTATGCAATAAACCTGCGTACATACGCGGGAATTCAAGAGAAAACCACATGTATATGTGACTATAATGCAAACACTCGTGTACAAGAAGAAAAATAGGGAAGACAGGTAATCCAAGACCAAATTACTCATGTTGGACACTACTAGGAAAACATACCTCTAGAACTAATACAGAAACAGAAAAATAAAGAGAAATACGTCAAATCCATTGAATATCCAATCCCCAAAGAAAAATAACTAGGAACCTCCCCAGTGGAGTCACCAATTCTGTTATAGAGAGAAACTTCCTATGGCTTGGGGGTACCACAACAAACAATATGACACCAAAAATCAATATTTCCCAATATGCAAGAACAATAAGAAAATATAACACTAAGGGATATTGAAACGTACCTTATTCCGGATGGTTCAAGTAGATCTTCATTGCGCTTTTCCAATGCAATTGAAATTACAATTTGCTCTCAACAACAGCAAAAAAATCAAGCATGTATATATATAAATGTGTTAGATCTATTCTAGAATATATAATCAACCATGTATAAGCAATTAAATACATCCATGGATTCAATATTCATATTTAAAATGCACATGAATTGGACAGGAAAAGATATTTCTATTAATAAAACAGAGATACAATAGTGACAAACTCTATCGACACTCCTGCGAACCAGAGAAACCAAGTCCTCACCTAGACCTCCACCACTTCAATCCTCCATCTCTCGATAGAAATCTCACAAATAAAAGGCAAGCTTGGGAAGAACACTATGTGCTCCAAGGTACAAAGGGATGCAGACTCGAGTATAAGCAAATTCAAGGCAACAATGCACTATAGTTCTCTTTCTCTTCAATTTATGTTCCTTTCAATGTATCCAAGGGGTTCCTTATATAGCACTCTAAATAGATAATGGAGGGTCGAATACAAGCATTCTCAAGGAATTTGGAAGGCCAAGAGTCAATTATTCGAACTCAAATGAGGAAAACTCCAAAAATATTTTTCATTTTCCACACATCCCGATGTACGCCAGTTTGAGGTCAAAATCTACGTATACTTACGGGTATTGCTTTAAAAGTCGCATATACATATAAACAAGAAATTTTTGGGGATGATCATGGAACATCAAAGTATAATATAAGTCCATGGGGTCCAAGGATTCTGCATATGGATGGGGAAGGCCATAAATGTGTGATCTACCTGGTGTGGTAAAATTAGCTATAATAACATCCCCAAAACCCAAGTTTCGACCCCTCTAAGACTTTAGCCTTGACTAATACCTACTAAGAAACTTGTAATATTTAAACAGACATACAATCATCAAAATAAATCGGGCTTCCTAATAGTATTAGTCACCCTTGTTAAAGTTAGTGCAACTACGAGACCCATTCTTTGAGAGGATGGTACCCTAGTTAGTTGACTAGGGCATAGTAATACCTCAGAAGGTACCCTAAGCCCCCCAACAGTCTCCTAAGATTCTTGGTATGAGACCAATCAGGTGGATTCCATGGAAAATCCCCTAGCATGTGGCTAGGGCCCCTATATGCCTCTAGGGTATTCTGGTTTGGGACCAAGGATGTGATGTCCAAGTAGAGCCTGTAGGTATAGGAATATATTTATTTTGGTCTGGGACAAGGGACACGATGTCTAAGTAGGTCCCGCAAATAGTTGATCAAATTTCGGTGTGAGACTAAAGCTCAACTTAGTACCAAGAACCATTCTCTGAGAGAATGAAGGACCTAGTCAAGGTCCAAGGGTTGATCTACATGATTCATTGTGAGACTGAAACTCAGCCCAGGGTTGAAAGCCATTCTTTAAGAATAGAAGATAATGATGTGTGATGTCCCCTCTCCTAATCGGTTATTTATAGGTTGCTCCTCAAGGGATTGGCCACCCCTTGATGATGTCCCTAGAACCTAACCCTTAGGAGAAGTGTTGAGGACCTCAGGATTGTACCATTTGTTTGGATATTTCCCTTATATATTGATGAAAATATATATAAAGCAATGTACCTTGAGAGAGAGAAACTTTTACTATTTTTGTTGATCCATAAAGGAGACATTTGTCCACCTTTTACGGTTCACCTTATCCTGTGGGTAAGTGGGTTGTTGTGACCCTCTTGGTTGACATTTGATCCTTTACCTTGCTTAGTCCTGGAACTCTTACTTGTGTGTACCTTTGATTATGATGACTCCTACTTTATGGATTTTGTCCTAAGTGTATTTACCTTATGGTTTTAACAAAAGACCATTGGACTAATTATTGTTATGGTTAATTTATGTTTTATTGAAGGACCTTTGACCCACTTATGGTTTTTGGACTATTTACTTGATGTTGGACCTTTTACCTTTTTACCTTATTATAAAACCATTAACATTTATTTTATGGTTTTATATAATGAACTTTGGACCTTTCATTGTTTTACCTTTACACCTAAATCATTTTATGATGATTTTTTATCTATCGTACCGACCTTATATAAGACTAAGTTTTTCTTCATTTTTATCATCATCAAGTGAAGTATAACTTCTTTTCCACCGCGAGTGTTCTTCCCTTGTAATTTATTTTATCTTCTCGCATGTGGATGCTACTAACAATGACTCCTACTTTAGTGTGACAAGACTACCCAAATCTTCCACCATGATTATTGACTCCTACACCATGACTATGCAACCATCCATGTGCTTCCTGTGCGTGGTTGTTCAATTTTTTCCCACATGACCCTTCCTGTGTGAATGGGATAAATCCTTGTTTCTTCACATTGTGAACACCTATGTGATTTCTCAGTGGCCCACATGATTGGGTCTTACCTCCTCTACTCCCCATGACCACTCCTCGCATGACCAGTTTCTCACCCATGGGTGACAGCCTCCTTCTCTGTGACCCGTGTATCTTCTGTTGCAGCTGACCATGACTATTACTAGGTCTCACCTTACTCACTCTCTACATGTTCTTCCTCTGAGTGGTACACCTTGCTCATGCTCTGTGTGTTCTTCCTCTGAGTGACTCACCTTACTCATGCTCCACGGGTTCTTCCTTTGCATGGATTACCTTTCTCACACCTCTGTGTGAGTGTCTATGTAATCTCCACTTGCATGAACTTCACCATCTACGTGACTATAGACTACGAGTGTGAACCCAGTTGTGTATTTACACTAGTTCTATCTTTATTAATCGTGGTCTCTATCCTAGTGTGGTTTTATTTACACCTGCATGACTTCATTCCTTCTCAACGTGATCTACCTTCACTGGACTATGTAAGTCACTATCTGTAGTGTGATTGTGCATATAACTATGCTGCTAATGTGATTGAAAAACTGAGGTCTGTTTACTTCTACCTAAACTCTCTCTCAAGGTACATAATTTGTTTATCGAGATTGACTTGTCCCTTCGGTGACAAGATCAAATTTAAAATTATCCGAGTATAAGACTGTAATACCTCTTGATTTAATACTTTTGAATTATGGTGGAAAATACATTGATTATTATTATTTTATTATTCTTTGACAAGAGGTCAAGAATAAAACAGTTTTAGTTATAAAACATTCCTTATTAATAAAAATTGTTGAAGAAGAACACAAGTGGATATAGTTGTTGAAAGAGTGTTTGCTGACCCACAAGAGGAAAATGACAAGTGGCAAGGACCACTCAATGAGAACTCAAGATGTAGGAGGCATCATCCACAAAAATTAGGCCTGCACTCCTAGTTGACTTGCTGAAGAGCAGGAGGATCATAAATGACCAAGTCCTAGGAAAAATTATATTTAATAGTATGTCTATGAGCAACAGGAGGCTAACAGTGGATGGGGATTAACATCTGTATAATGCAAGAGATGGCGCATTGAGATATTTTTCTCTTGTGGTTCAGCGAACAATCTCGGGGGTTCTGGAGCAATTAATTTGGCTGCTCTGGGAGTTGGTTGGGAGGAACGGCGTCTCCACTTGTGTTTTCCCAATGTTGGTGATAGGTTCGTATTATGTTTCTTGTGAATGATTCTAGTACAGTCGGATCTATTTGTAAAAATTGTTAAATGGAAATTAGAAAGCATTGTATATGCATTTCTATAAAATCATCATCCACATTTTGTTTATCAGAGATCTATTCAATGATATTATTGTAGTAATTAATATTTGGATCTAAGTATAATTCTACAGATATGGTTATTGTTGGTGTGTTATGGATTGGTTTCAATACTTGAATGATTGTAAAATTATGAGTCAACATTTAACAGAATGAATCCTATGTTTTTAACTATAGCATATAATTCATGCATTTATCCAAGTTTGTTTGTCTGGATCTAGCTCATCAATCTTACCTAACCTTGCTTCCCGATTGGGAATGTCGTTTGAGATGAAAATGTTCATTTAGAGTATAGATCTATAAGTTTTGCAGTTGAAATATTTTTACATAAGAAAAAACATTATTTAATGATTAAAACCCCAAATCAAAACCAGAAACCCTTGAATCCACAATTAAACTTTAATCCACAGAACTAGAAGTTTAATGGTCTAGATATAACCCGCAGCAAGATTAACGGTTCATAGAAGCACAAAAGTTGGAAGACGGATCTGTGGAAGTCCTAAAGTGTTGAAAGGAAACCCAAATTGAGAAATCCATAGGGATATATGTTTATTTCCAAGTTAGAAGATCAACGATCTGGACCTAATCCACAAGGAAGATCAACGACCGATGTTAGGTATGAAGTTTCATTACAGAGTTTAAGTGTTCATGTTTTGAATTTTCTGACTTTGGAGTTCCATAGCGAAAGGTGGGAAGCAGAAGTCCAAAAGAAGAAGGTCTAAGTGTTCGTGTTTTGAAGTTTTTGACTTCCAATTTCCACAGTGGAAGGCAGAAGGTAGAAAATCTAAGTGTTCTTATTTTGAAGTTTTCAACTTCGGCATTTTTCAATGGAAGACAGGAAGAAAAAGGCAGAAATCGAAAAGTCTAAGTGATCGACTTATGAAATTTATGACTTCCAATTTCCACAGCGGAAGGCAAAAATCAGAAAGTTTAAATGATCGAGTTATGAAGTTTCTGAATTCTGAGTTCCACAGCGGAAGGCAGAAATCAGAAAGTTTAAGTGATCGATTTATGAAGTCACCAACTTTCGAGCTCCGGAATGGAAGGCAGGAAGTGAAAGGTGGAAATCAGAAAGTCTAAGTGATTGAGAGGTTTCGACTTCCGAGTTCCATAGCGAAAGGTGAAAATCAGAATGTTTAAGTGTTTGTTTTATGAAGTTTCTGACTTTCAAGCTCCGCAGCGGAAGGCGAAAAGCATAAAGTTTAAATGTTTGTTTTATGAAGTTTCTGATTTTCGATCTCTGCAGCGAAAAGTGGAAGGCGAAAAGAAGGAATCTAATTTTTCGTTCAATGAACTTTTTGACTTCCCATTTTTGCAATAGAAAGTGGAAAGCTGAAGGTTCAAGTGTTCGTTTGATGATTTTTTTGATTTCTGAGTTCCACAGCAGGAGGCGGAAAGTGGAAGATGGAAATAAGAGAGTTCAAGTGATCATTTCATAAAGTTTCTGACTTTCAAGTTTTGTAGCGGGAGGTGAAAGGGGGAAGGAAAAAGGCAAAAAGTAGAAAGACTAAGTGTTCATTTAAGAATTTCCTGACTTCCGAGTTCTGCAGTGGAAGGTGGAAAGTAGAAAGACCAATTGTTCACCTAATAAGTTTCCAAGTTTCGAGTTCCGTAGTGGAAAGGAGAAAAGTGGAAGGTGAAAATAAGAAGGTTCAAGTGTTTGTTTAAGAATTTTCTGATTTATGAGTTCGTCCCAGAAGGCGGAAGGTGGAAAAAGGATTTTGAAGGTATCAACTTACGGTGTTTCGATTTCTGAGTTCCGCCCAGAAGGAGGAAGGCAAAAAAAGGGATTTTTGAAGGTATCAACTGTTGGTCTTCTGAATTCCGAGTTCCATGGCAGAAGGCAGAAGAAACAAGGTGGAAAAACCAAGTTTAGTGCAAAAAATTCCAATGTGGCTGCAGAATGAAGTTATCAAGGGTGGAACATCTGTTGCAGGAGTCCTTATGCCTAAGGATAATGTGCAAGGATGATTTTTACCTTTAATTATGGCCAGGGTTTTGAATTTATTGTATTCCCTCTTAACAGTTAGGATTTTTTTTATATGTCTTAAGATATATGGTTATAGAATTTTTTTATATTGGAATTTTGAGGTATGTTACATATGGTATCAGAGCATGGTTTCAGCACTAGGCTTGAATAGGCTCAACACAAAACTTTTTTAGAAAATAGAAAACTAGCTCATGTTTATTTTGTCTTGAAAATTCTCTTACATACAAAAAAGAGAAGTACAATATATTTTGCAGGAAATATGGCAGTTGTAGGAATGTCTGCAAAAGAGGAACATCGCTCGAAACAACCTTTAAATGAAGAGGGTAATTTGGAGAGTTTTGGGTATATCTAAATGAAAGTCGAGACAATCAATTTGAATTAAAGAGGACTGTGGATGAGCTAAGATATGAATTAAAAAGGGTTAAGGAAGATAATGAACAAATTGTGAAGGCTATAGAAGAACTGAACACTATCCTGTTATAAAAATTCCATAATGAAAAAAAAGATAAAAACAAATATTTTGAATAGGAACTACCTAAAAATTCCACGTACAATAAACGTAAGGGTATGAAGCTAGAATTCTCCATCCATAACTCAGATACTTCAAGTGAAGAGTCAGTTAAACACCATAGAAAAACTCAAGAGTCAAGTGAAAGCACTGACGAAAGTAAAAAGAAGAAAAAATACAGACCCTACGAGGAAATCTATAGGGAGTTCAAAAAAAGAAAACCACCCATGTTTAATGGGGAAATTGAGAAGGGCGAGGAGGCAGATTCCTAGCTGTCTGGTATGAAGAAGTACTTCCAAACATATAATTACTCAGATGAGTTGAAAGCAAAAATGTCAATTCATGATCTTATCGAAAAGGAAGATATATGCTGACAAGATATAAACTTAAAGTTAAATGTATAAAAGAAAGGTTTGTAACCTAGAAAAATTTTAATAAGTTGTTTAAAAGAAAATATTTATCTAAACAGTATTATGAAGACAAAGTGAAGGATTTTTACAAACTAAGGTTAGGGGCAATGACAATAAAATAACTGTGTAGTAAGTTCTTAATCTTACCTCGCTATGTCCCCTACATAATTGATGAGAAGCCAAAGATATAGTGTTTTCTTAGTTGTCTGCCTCTCATGTTTAAATAACGGATTGAATATGACAATCCAAAGACATTGGAGGAATCCATGAGGAAGGCGAACTTCTATTTTGATCAAAATAAAAATAAAAGAGAAAGTATACCATCCTGGAAAAATCAAAGGCCAAGTAATTTTGATTCTAAAGGAAAAAAAATAAGTTCCATAAAAATAGGGGAAATAATCACAGAGGGTATCAGGGTAATAATTACAAATGTTTTAGACCTCAATATTCTGCAGTACCATCAACTATTCCTAATAAAAACCAAGCACAAAAAGAACCTTTAAAATGTTGGGAGTGTGGAAAGACACACTACTTTAAAGACTGTCCAGTGAGGAAGCAAAAGTTTAATGTCCATTTTATCCAGGAAGCAATGATGGTTGGGGATATGGCCAAGAGCATGCCTAAAATTTGTGTTACACTGGAAAATCAGCAAGCAGACCACCAGACATCCATGATCGAAGTTGAAGGTATGATAAACAATCAACCTATCTCTATCTTAATTGATCTAGGCGCAAGCCTAAGTTATATTTCACCTAGAGTAGTTGATTTATGCAAATTGGTACCTGAAAATTTTGATAAGTCATGGCTATTACAGTTAGCCATAGGTACAAAAAGAAAAGTTACTAGTATTGTTATAAATTGCAAGATAATGTTGAATGATCTCCTTACACATGTGAATGTAAATATATTTCCTTTAGGATCTTATGATCTATTAATAGGAATGGATTGGCTTGAAGATATTAAAGTTTTGCTAAATTGTTTTGATAAAACATTTACATGTATTGATGATAATGGAAATAATAGAAAAGTGAAAGGAATTCCTAGGAAGGTAACCATTAGAGAAATTGTTTCTCTGCAAATGAAGAGATCAGTAAGAAAGGGATGTAAGGTATGTGTAGTATATATAATGAATGATAAGGAAAACGATATAAAATCTAAAATGGAATAAATGCAAGTTTAAGAGATTTCGAAGATATTTTCTTGAAATAAGTCTCTGGACTTCCTCCAAAAAGAGATATAGACTTCACAATCGATTGATACCTGGAGTGGTACCAGCATCGAAAGCTCCATATTGAATGAACATAATCGAACTCGAGGAACTAAAATCACAGTTGCATGAACTAACTGATAAAAGGTACATTCGACCAAGTGCGTATCCTTGGGGAGCACCGGTCTTATTTGTGAAAAATAAAGATGGTACACTAAGATTATGTATAGATTACAGGAAATTAAATAAAATGACTATTAAAAATCGATACCCTCTTCCCCAGATAGATGATCTGTTCGATTAGTTCCACGGGGAAACTATATTTTTAAAGATAGATTTAAGGTTGGGTTATCATTAAGTGCGAATAAAGGATGAAGACATTTTTAAAACAACATTTAGGACCTATTACGGTCACTATTAGCTTGTCGTGATGAACTTTGGGTTGAAAAATACACCCATTGCATTCATGTGTTTAATAAACAGCATCTTAAGTAACTATATAGACAAATTTGAGGTTGTCTTCATTGACGACATATTAATCTACTCTAAGAATGAACAAGAACACGTAGAACATCTAAGAATAGTTTTGCAAGTTTTAAGGGAACAACAGCTTTATGCAAATTTCAATAAGTGTGACTTTTTCAAAGACAATATTCAGTACCTGGGACATGTTGTGTCCAAGGAGGGAATCTCAGTTTTACCCAGAGAAATTAAATCCCATCATGGAATGGTCGGTTCCTAAAAATGTATCTGACATCATATCATTTATGGGAATTACGGGATACTACATGAAGTTCATAGAAGGATTTTCTAAAATTTCCTATCCCATAAATTATTTACAAAAGAAAGGAAAAAAGTTTGAGTGGACTAGAAAGTGCGAGGAAAGTTATAACAAATTAAAACACCTATTAACCACCGCCCCAATCTTAAAAATTGTTGATCCATTCAAGGATTTCGTCGTATGTACTAACGCTTTCAATGAAGGGTTAGGTGGAGTATTACTACAAGATAATTATGTTGTAGCTTATGAATCCAGAAAAATAAAAGATCATGAGAAGAATTATGCGACACATGATCTAGAACTCGCTTCTATAAGTCACGCCTCCTTAAAAATGTGGCGACATTATTTAATCGGGAGAAAGTTTTACTTATGTCAGACAACATAAGTCTCAAATATTTATTTGATCAAAAAAAATTGAATGCAAGGAAAGCCAAATGGTTGTCCTTTCTAAGAGAGTATGACTTCGAAATAAAACATATAAAGGGAAAATAAAATAAAGTAGCAAATGCTTTAAGTTGGCATGCGAATTACTGTGTGCAAGCAACAGTTATGAATCAGATCTAGGAGATCAGTTTTAAGTACTGGAATTTCCGATGAGGAATATCAACAGATAAAAGAAAAGACTGCTAAAAATGAACAAGAACAAGTAAAAACAAGTGTTAGACTAAACCAACAAGGACTATTGTTGTATAAAAATAGGTTGTATATATCTAACATAAAAGAAATTAAATTGACATTCATGGATGAACTGTATAAAAGGCCATACTCGGGGCACCTGGAGTATCAGAAAATGATTACCATGATCATAAAGGACTTATTTTGGCCAAACATGAAGAAGGAAGTGGTTGAATACTTATCTCGTTGCCTAGAATTTCATCAAGTTAAAGCAGAACATCAACATCCTGCAGGATTATTGCAACCACTACCCATTCCAGAATGGAAGTGGGAGACCATTAGTATGGATTTTATCACTGGATTGCCCAAAAATTTCAAACAACATGATTCCATCATGGTTTTGGTTGACAAATTAAGAAAAGAGGCTCATTTTATACCTATCAAATCTACCTACAAAGTTGTTAATATTGCATACATCTTCATGAAATAAATATTCAGGTTACATGGCATACAAAAAGAGACATGAAAACAACAAGTAATGAGTCCATTTGAAATTTTAGTCTCAGGTGATAGTCTAAGACAGAGACACAAAATTTACAGGTAATTTCTGGAAGGCCCTTTTTAAAGGCTTGTGTACCCAGTTAAATTTCAGTACTGCATATCATCCACAAATGGATGGCCATACTGAAATAGTAAACTAGGTTCTCGAGGACATGCTAAGAATGTATGTTAGTGACAAGCCAAGAAAGTGGGAAGACTACCTACACTTGGTTGAATTTGCTTATAACAATAATTTCCAAGTTTTTGCAAGTATGAGTCCATTTGAAATTTTATATGGGCATATGTGTAATACTCCAATATCATGGAGCAGTCATGTTGGTAGATTAATGTTAGGACCTTATTTATTAGAAGATATGGAACTAACCGTGAAATAGGTACAGTAAAACTTAAAGGTTTCCCAGGACAGGCATAAAAGTTATGCGGACTTAAAAAGAACTCCTAGAGAGTTCCAGGTGGGTGATCATGTATACATAAAGGTAAATCACCAAGAAAATTACATTGAGATTCAGCGAGTGCAAGAAATTGGCACCCAGGTATTGCGGGTCATTTGAAATTCTAGCTAAAGTAGGGCTGGTTTCATACCAATTAGCCCTACCACCCAATATTAAAGTAGATAATGTATTTCATGTTTCTATATTGAAAAAATATGTTCATGATGTTTCTCATGTGATTGACTAGAATGTGATCTAAGTGGAACTAGAGGGAGAGTTCCAAGTGGAACTGGAGCACATTCTTGATGGCAGAGAACTTTTACTCTAGAACCATACCATCAAACAGGTAAAGGTGCAATGGAAGTACCTTAGTCTGGAAGAAGCTTCTTGGAATATGGAAAGTAATATACAAGAGGCATATCCAGGATTATTCCAAGAGGTTGACATAGATGAATAATAATAAAAGGTTGTAACACTGAGGACGGTGTTATATTTTAAGGGGAGGTGTATGTAATACCCCCTGATTTAATACTTTTGAATTCTAGTGGAAAATACTTTGATTATTATTATTTTATTATTCTTTGATAGGAGGTCAAGAATAAAACATTTTGTAGTAAAACATTCCTTATTAATAAAACTTGATGAAGGAGAACACAAGTGGATATAGTTGTTGAAAGAGTGTTTGCTAACCCACAAGAGGAAAATGACAAGTGGCAAAGTCCACTGAGTGAGAAATCAAGATGCAAGAGGCATCATCCCCAAAAATCAGGTCTTCACTCCTAGTTGAGTTGCTGAAGAACAAGAGGCTCATAAATGACCAAGTCCTAGGAAAAAACACTATTTAATAGTATGTCCATGAGCTGCAAGAGCATTGGACGGGGATTAAAATCTGTATAATGAAAGAGATGGCGCATTGAGATATTTTTCTCTTGTGGTTCAGCGAGCAAGCTCAAGGGTTCTGGAGAAAGTAATTTGGCTGCTCTGGGAGTTGGTTATGAGGAACAGCGTCTCCACTTGTGTTTTCCCAGTGTTGGTGCCAAGTTCCTATTATGTTTCTTGTGAATGATTCTAGTACAGTAGGATGTATTTGTAAAAATTGTTAAATGGCAGTTACCTATTCAGAAAGCATTGTATATGCATTTCTATAAAATCATCATCCATGTTTTGTTTATCAGAGATCTATGCAATGATATTATTGTAGTAATTAATATTTGGATCTGAGTATAATTCTACAGTGTTGGTTATTGTTGGTGTGTTATGGATCGGTTTCAATACTTGAATGGTTGTAAAATTATGAATCAAATTTTAGTGGAATGAATCCTATGTTTTTAACTATAGCGTCCAATTCCTGCATTTATCCAAGTTTGCTTGTTTGGATCTACCTCGTCAATCTTACCTAACCTTGCTTCCCAATTGAGAATGTCGTTTGAAATGATAATGTTGGTTTAGAGTATAGATCTGTAATTTTTGCAGTTGAAATACTTTTACATAAGAGAAAACCTTATTTATTGAATAAAACCCCAAATCAAAACCAAAAACCCTTGAATTCATAGTTAAACTTTGATCCACATAACTAGAAGCTTAACGATCCATATCTAACTCGCAGCAAGATCAACGATTCACAGAAGCATGGAAGTTGGAAGACAGATCTATGGAATTTCTGAAGAGTTGGAAGGTGACCCAACTTAAAAAATCCGTAGGGTTAGATGTTTATTTCCAAGTTAGAAGATCAACGGTCTGGATCTAATCCACAAGGCAGATCAACAGTTGATGTTAGGTGAGAAATTTCATTGGAGAGATTAAGTGTTCATGTGTTGAATTTTTTGACTTCTGAGTTCCACAGTAGAAGGTGGGAAGTGGAAGGCAGAAATAAGAAGGTCTAAGTGTTCATGTTTTGAATTTTTTGACTTCTGAGTTCCGCAGCGAAAGGTGAGAAGCGGAAGGTAGAAAATATAAGAGTTCGTGTTTTGAATTTTTTGACTTCCAAGTTCCCCAACGGAAGGCGGGAAGTGGAAGGAAGGAAGTGAAAGGTGAAAATAAGAAAGTCTAAGTGATCAAGTTATGATGTTTCCAAGTTCCAATTTTCACAACGGAATGTGAAAATCAGAAAGTGTAAGTAATCGACTTAGAAGTTTCCAACTTCCAAATTCCATAGTAGAAGGCGAGAGGTGGAAGGAATAAATCAGAAAGTTTAAGTGATCGAGTTATGAAGTTTTTGACTTTTGAGTTCTGCAGTAAAAGGTGGGAAGGGGGAGGTGAAAATCAAAAATTCTAAGTGATCGAGTTATGAAGGTTCCGACTTTCAAGTTCCGCAGCAGAAGGTGAGAAGCAGAAATAGGAAATCAAAAATTTTAAGTGTTTATTTTATAAAGTTTTTGAATTTCGAGCTCTGCAACAGAAGGAAGAAACCATAAATTTTAAATGTTCATTTTATGAATTTTCTAACTTCCAAGCTCTACATCGAAAGTCAAAAAGCAAGAAGTTCAGTGTTCATTCGATGAAGTTTCCAACTTTCGAGTTCCACGGCGGAAGGAAGAAAGAGGAAGGTAGAAAGCCGAAGGTTCAAGTGTTCATTTGATGAAGTTTCTGATTTTTGAGTTCCGCAATGGGAGGCGAAAAGTGGAAGAGGGAAAGAAGAAAGTTCAAGCGATCATTTCATAAAGTTTTAGACTTCCAAGTTCTGTAGCGAAAGGCAGAAGGCATAAAGTAGAAATACCAAGTGTTCATTTAAGAAGTTTTTGACTTCTGAGTTCCATGACAGAAGGTGGAAAGTAGAAAGACCAAGTGTTCATTTAAGAATTTTTCGATATCCTAGTTCCACATTGGAAAGGTGTAAAGTGGAAGGCGAAAAGCAGAAGGTTCAAGTGTTTTTTTAAGAAGTTTCTAATTTTTGAGTTTTTCCCATAAGGTGGAAGGCAGAAAAAGGCTTTGAAGGTATCAACCTATGGTGTTCCGATTTCTAAGTTCACCCAGAAGGCAGAAGGCAGAAAAAGGGATTTTTGAAGGTATCAACTGTTGGTCTTCTGAATTCAGAGCTCCGCAGCGGAAGGCATAAGACAAAAGGCAGAAAGCAAAAAAACCCAGTTTAGTGTAGAAACGTCTAATGTGGACGCAGAATGAAGTTATCAAGGTATGAACGACTATTCCAAGAGTCCTTACGCATGAGGATAATGTGCAAGGATGATTTTGACCTTTAATTATGGCCAAGGTTTTCTTTTTATTGTATTCCCTCATAACAATTAGGAATTCTTTTGATATTGGAATTTTGAGGTATTTTACAAAGACTGATCCAAATAATGGTTATGATACTTTAGTACCATTATCTTCTATTTTTCTGTATATCGAATTTGTTGAAAAATATCAATGATCAACTTTAATGCAATGAACAGCAGAGCATTAAAGTTAGACTAACTTGAACGCAATGACCAACAACGTATTAAAGTTGAAAGAGATGAAAATTATATTTAATTTTATTGCAGATCAAATTTATTGAAGTAACTACTATTATGAATTTAACCTTGTGTTGTTTATGCATTGAAGTATATTTATTCCTATTAAATCTGAAATTAACCTTGAATTTCAACAACCCTAATGGATAGTTAAATCTAAAATTAACCTTGAATTTCAACAACCCTAATGGATAGTCAATCACACACAACTAGTTTATTGCTATAACAATTGGTGTCATTCCCTAAAGGGGTCATGGGTCATTTCTTACATGTTTTCATTCCCACATTAATCTTATTGTAGCAACACTGTTGATACATAGAGTTACTATTGATCTCAATCATTGTCTTATGATTTCATATAGTTAACCTAATTCGTTGTATTCTTAATAGGGATACATGGATCATTATGGGACATCTAGACAAGTTTGTAGTGGTATCAAAATCCATAAACGACATTCAGATGGGTGTATTAGATGCACCACAGGTCCATTATCGGGTGCATTTGACTGTTAACTTCAACATTTTTAAGTCTAGGTTACATACTTCAAATGTTTAATGTCAATATAGATCTGAATTTATTTATGTTGAATTTGACAATTTTTTTAATTTGTGGATAATATTCTTTTACACGCTTTTATAAGATCTTGTCGTGCATAGGTAGTGGATTTGAACATGGAAGGCGCACATATGGCAGGTCTATTGGATACATGCCACCCATCGGTACATTCTAATGTTATTTATCATTTTTAGTACAAATTAAATGTAGTTAAATTTTTAAAAATGTTACATGCATATGACTTGATTATTTTTGTGCACATGCATTCAGAGCCTTACTCTACTGATACGCATACCACAAGCAGGAAAACACAAGATATACATGGTAAAGGTGAAATATAAGTTCATAAATCTTGTTTGACATGTGTGTTTAATTTGTAGGTTGTTTAGGGTTTGCTAAAGGATGGTTGAAGCATATTAGGGTTTCTAGGTAGAGGGTACCATAGAATAGGGATACATAAATGAATGATACAACAACGTTGTGAACCCCCTCTGTTTTTTCTCCCTTCAGTGGAAGAAGAATCCATTCCCTTTATCTCATCTCTGCACTTCTCCCTTAACCAAGAAAACTCTTTGCTAAGTGCTCATTTGGTTGGCTAGGCTGTTAGGACCCACAAAAAATTAATTAAGGCCACAACAAAATTACATGGTCCACCTCTCTTTGAAGGAAAACTGATCCGTAACAATTTTAGTTATGGTCAAAATGTCCCACGTAGATTCTTGATTATCAAATTAATGAATTTACTTTTCTATGTTTAATGCTATTGTAATTTTCACTGGTGATTGTATATTCAAAAGAAAAGAACTTAATGCAAGTATGCAATAGTTACACACAATAAAGCATAGATTTATCCTCAAGAAACCCAATCGAAAAACTCCAATGCAAAAAAGGATTTCTTTTCTCTTTTCAATAAATTCTTAAGGCATATAGATTACAAAGAGCTCAATGAGATTCTATTTTATGCCAAAGGATCAAAGGAATCTAAGCTATTACTTCCTCTTCTCCATTGGGTTTTCTTCTACCAATCTTGGCTCACCGTTGGAACTTATAATTGGAATTGCTCTCAAATTTACTATCTTTCCTTTTCTCTATAAAATCTTCACTCACATCTCCAGTTGACCAAACAAATGATTCTTGTTCGTTATTTCCACTATTTCTATTCTCCTCCCTTGGAGGCCAACAGACAGACCAAAAATAGTTACTGTCAATCCTTAGTCCCATCTTTTTCTCCATCGACAAGTTTACCCTATGGTATCTATAGGTTTAGTTTGTCGCCACAAGTTGCTCTACACCATCGGGCTCATAACAGACTTCCAAACTGGTTGTAAAACCCCTCGTCTCCATGTGGGCTTGCTTTCTCCATTGTTAGCATGATCACCTTAGCTCTTCTCTAACCATTGACCCATTGTTTATGGATTGGATCCTTTGACTTTCTCGTAATGAGACCTAGTCCTGCCTTGTTTAGGACTCCAAGACCCCTCACAGTCCTATCGTACTATGTCCTAGGGATTCATCTCTCCTCCTCTTCTTCCCAACAGTCCACAGGCTATCATCTAAGGCCTTTGTCCTTCCCCTTACCTCTATCCTAAACCCTTAACAATCCTAAAATTAATAGTCTCATCCCCCTTTCTTTCCTCTCTTAATGGCCCTATTCTAGAATCCTAACCCTCGTCCCTACCTTCTAGTCTACCCTTAGTCTCCCAACAATAATTTGGACGTTGACTTAAGCACTCAGGCCTCCCCCTTTTATCTTCCCTAAACAGCTACAACAGTCCTTCGGACTGTTGAGCTTCTCCCTTGGTCCTAACTCCAATACCTTATCCGATCCTAGGCCCCCCTAGGAGCTAACTAACATTCCTAAAACATCATCCTTCCCATAACATTAGGATAGATGTAAAGACCAAATCCTAAATATTCCTACCAGCCCTCCTAATTCACACCAAGACATCTATGGAGCCCAAGTTTTGACCCCTATAAGACTTTGGCCTTGACTAATCCCTACTCAGAAATTTGTCCTATTTAGGACAAACCTACAATCATCAAAATAACTTGGCCTTCCTAACAGTCTTAGTCACCCTAAGGGATAGTCAGTCACACACAACTAGTTTATTTCTATAACAATTGATGCCATTCCCTAAAGGGGTCATTTCTTGCATGTTTTCATTCCCACATTGACCTTGTTGTACCAATACTACTGATAGATAGAGTTACTGTTGATCTCAATCATTGTCTTATGATTTCATAGAGTTAACCTAATCTATTTTATTCTTAATAAGGACACATGGATCACCAAGGGACATCTAGACAAGTTCGTAGTGGTACCAAAATTCATAGACGCCATCCAGATGGGTGTATTGGACACACCACATGTCCACTATCAGGTGCATTCAACTATTAACTTCAACATATTTAAGTCTAGGTTACATATTTCAAATGTTTAATGTCAATACAGATATGAAGTTATTTATGTTAATTTTGACATTTTTTTAAAGTGGATAATATTCTTTTACAAACTTTTATAAGATCTTAGCATGCATAGGTAGTGGATTTGAACATGGCAGGCGCATTTCTGACAAGTCTATTGGGTACATGCCACCCATAGGTATATTCTAATGATATTTATCATTTTTTAGTACAAGTTAAATACAATTAACTTTTTAAAAACATTTCATGCATATGGCTTAATTATTTTTGTGCATGTGCATTCAATGCCTTACTCTGTTGATACGCCTACCACATGCAAGCCAACGCAAGATATACATGGTAAAGGTGAAATCTTAGTTCGTAAATCTTGTTTGAGATGTATGTTTAATTTGTGATAAATTATGATTTTTCTCATAATTATAAGTGTTTGTCAATTTATTGTTGTTTACGGGGGCTAGTGGACAGGCACAAAGGACACACAAAGGTGATTTTTAATGTTATTTATCTTTTTATAGTACAAGTTAAATGTCTTTGATTTATTTAAAATGTTACATGCATATGACTTGATTATTTTTGTGCACATGCATTCAGTGCCTTACTCTGCTGATATGCCTATCAGAAGCAGGCCAGTGAAAGATATACATGGTAAAGGTGAAATCTAAGTTCATAAATCTTGCTTGACATGTGTGTTTAATTTGTGAGAAATTATGATATTTTTCTTACTTATAAGTGTTTGTCAATTTATTGTTTTTTACAGGGGCTAGTGGACAGGCACGAAGGAAACCCATGGTAATTTTTAATGTCATTTGTCTTTTTATAGTACAAGTTAAATGTCTTTGATTTCCTTAAAATGTTACATGCATATAAATTGATTATTTTTGTCCACATTCATTCAATTCCTTATGGTGAAAATACTACTAGCTCAGAGACCCCATCAACAAAAGAAGAATGTTTACGTAAATTCCAACCATAATTCTTATTTGACATGAGTGTTTTATTTGCGAAGAAATATGTTATTTTGCTTAAACTTACATGTGATTGCCAATTTATTGTTTTTTATAGGGGCTTCTACACATTCTAAGGATACAGATGGGATATAAGAGTTAGTTTCTAGTACGCACAGTGTACATGCTAAGGCAAAGGCTCCACCATATATTTTTAATGAACACATTTTATTTAAATATGTATACTTTGATTGAAAATTTATATATACATTCTAATACTTGCACATGTTTTAATTCTTACAGGGTTTGCATAATGTTCCTAATACATCTTGTAATACAAGGAGAGGTCATCGAGCACGTGAGTATTCCCACAATGAAACATATGACCCTCTCCTACACTCATCCTAAATATGTTCTCGATGATATTTGTTGGGAAGACAAGATCACAATGCTTACTATGGAAGAGATGAGGGAGCATTCTATGAGATATCAGGGTGAACTCGAGAGTTCTACTATCTCTATCAGTTTTCAACAGAGTCTCTAGATTGTGTTTCACAATCTGAACAGTTTCAATGAGAGTTATGTTGGGGTTGGACCATCAACCCATATTTTTTATGACATGATGCGTAGAATTCCAATGGTGGTGATAAGCCGCCACAAGTTCGAAGAAATAAAAAACAATGTCACAAAAGAAATGGTCTTTTCATTATTTGAATTTCGGCCTGAAGACAAAAGACATCTAAATATTGCAACATTCAATAATACAAATATTGCACCACATATTTATTTGAGATTCATTGCAATTCTCAAAATATTGGGTGCACACCAAAATCCTTTGTCGATGTTAAAAGTACAGTTTGCCTAGGTAAGTTGAAGTGCTTGGTGTATACTTCTCTATTTTTTCTTTTGAGGGAATTTTGTGGTTGTATTTGTTTCATACTTTGGGAACAAGTTTGAAGTGAATTTGGGTACGTGTGAGGTAGAAATTAGAATACAAACAATGTATTTCTTCAAATATAGGACCAATGTGCCTTGTTCATAAGATGCACTCTGAATTATGCTATGTAGACCCTTCATGGTTTTTCACCAAGGGGTTGCAAAGGGTGCAAACAATAAAATGATAATCGAAAAGGTGGTTGACATTAAGATGATAATGTAACTTTGAATTTGTGGGGAATCATGCTGCATAGGGATCACAAAACCACAACATATGCGCATGTTTTTTTTTTGTCAGTGTAATGGCACATTTAGATGAGCTGCAGTCTCCAACATCAGGAAGCAGTGGTGTTGAGGTTGATCCAACTTTGTCATGCAAATCTGATCCAAATCTACTATCCACCTCTATCAAGTACTTCCACCACTACTTGCATATTCTTGGAAACTATGCAGTATGCACATGTTGCAGTTTTTTGTTCCTGATGTCCACTGTGCAGCTAAGTTAAACTATCTTCTTATTTTCAGTAAACTTTTTCATCCCTTGATTCAAATCCACAAGAGGAACTTTATTTATAATAATATTGGTACTTAACGATCTATACAACATAGTTTATTTTTCCAGTATATCTTCAATAAAAGGACTAGTTTATTTTTCTAGTATATATTCAATAAAAGGACTAGTCCTTTCTTCTAGGTATACATCATTTGTATGCTACCTACAACATAACCAAAATTCAATTCAGTTGAATTTTCCAGTATGAGAGTGCAAGATTGAACACACTTGGGTATGTTGTAGGTAAGAGTACAAAATCATATATCCCTTAGCAGAAATGAATGATGCCTTGTGTAGAATATGATCTCTGAAAAAATAAACTATCATACATAGATCAGTAAGTACAAATTCTTTATCAATAATCTCCTGGTGTGGGTTTTCACCAAGGTGTGCAAAGGTTTCTAACAATAGGAAAGGAGGTTGAAAATAAAATGGTATTGTAACTTGGATTTGCAAGTAGTCATAGGGATCACAAAACCACAACATATGTGTTTGTCATCTCTTCATCAGAGTAGTAGCACATAAAGTCAAACCATGGATTCAAGAAGCAAAATAGTGGTGACTGAGGCCAATCCACCTCTCCCCTCCTGCAGATATGAATCCATTCGCATTCTTCAATTGTGGAGCTCAACAATTCTATCTAGTAGGGTCCAAAGGTTCTAAGCTCTCCATCCCTTACCATTGTACATTGAATCCTAGGAATAATGAAGCTATATTGAAATGCATTAAGTGCCTCTCCCTTGATAAGGGAAGAAAGTGATAGTTGAGGTTGATATTGGAAGCTTTTGCATTTTACAATTGCCTTGGGAATTTGCTATTCAGGGGCCCAAGTTAGTTGGACCTTGATATTATTTCATCCTTAGCAAGGAAAGAATGTGAGATGGAACTATCGGCAAGGCATCAAGTTTTGGGAATTATGAAGCTACATTAAAAGGAATTATTTTCCTCTCGCTTGATAAAGTGTAGAAAGCAGTAGTCGAGGTTAAAAATGGAAGCTTTTTGGTTTTACAATTGTACTAGGCATTGCAATTCAGGGGCCTATGTGAGTTGTTCCTTGAGATTATTTCATCCACAACAACAAAAGTATGTGAGATGGAATTTTCAGCTAGGCATAGCAAAAAGGAAATATTATTTAGGAGAATATCTTCGTAAGTGGCTTGGTTGAGGTTGCTTGCTAATTTTAAAACTACTTGTTTACTTCCTTACACCACAATTTCTGTGGAAGGACTAGGCCCTTTTTCTCTTTTTATCACTGGAGCTTGTAAATTGAAGATGAAAAACATTGAAATATGAAACCTCCAACAAATGTTTAGGAATCTATTGGTGAATAAATAATTTCAATATAGTGTCATATATTTCAAGAAACACCAGTCACAATTATTACTATGGTCTAATTAGTGGTTTCTAATTTTATTGTCTTTCTATCTGACCTCTGGCCCTATGCTTGAGTTTTCTTAATGGAATGAAATAAAGAAATGATTTTGATAGAAATTTTGTTGTATTTCAAGAGAATGTACTTTTCTCTTTCCATGGCTTTGTTTGTATTTCCTTTTTTTAATATATGTGTACACAATTTCATGGCACAGATTGTGTTAATGATTAGCACACACCTCTAGTTTTTGTCTTCTTGAATTAATTTATTTCATAATTTGACTAAATGTGGGATATTCTTGTATACTACTATTCGCTGGCTTCTCGAAAGAACATTTTAAATTAGACTCTTCATGAACTAGTGCATTCAACATTGGTATAAATATTTGTAGGGATATTTGTTAGTTGTACTAATTCAAATGTTTGGATTCTTATGAAGGATTATTAGAATGCTTGCAATAGATCTTGTTTCTTTTCACTTTCCAAAGAATCTTGTTTCTTACATGCTCAAATTCTTACCTTACATTTGCACCTTGACAATTAATCTTGTTTATTTTCACTTGCCAAATAATATTGTTTGGATGGATAACAGAAAGAAACATCCCTACTTACATATACATTAAATAATAGAGTTGGTCATGGCCTTGGTTGAGTCTATACTAGTTGAGTTTCTTCCATTTTAATGAGAGTGGTGTCCCTACGTGGGAAGAAATCAATCACCAAATGGAAGCTAAATTAATGTTCAAATATAGTTTCCTTTATAGTCATTAGATGTATGCAATTAATGGCAATGCAATAATTTTCATAGACTGAGAAATATGATTGTTAGTACTACTTTTTAGACATGGATAAAAGAGAAAGCAAGTTGTATAACCTTTTTTTGTTCTATTTTATTCAATATGCATTCTTGTATCCCTTCAATAGCCTAACTATGCTAGAATTGGTAGGTAAGTCATAATCTAAGGTCCATCATTAAGGGTGTGTCAATGCATCCATATAATCTAAGGTCCATCATTAAGCGTGTGTCAATGCATCCATATAATCTAAGGTAACTTATAAACAATTATCTTGATACAAAGAGTGTGTCAATGCATCCATGTGTTGGGAAATCAACAATAAGGGTACAAATTCAATAGGCCTAACAATTAAGAAACTATTTTCTCTCATTGAAAACATCGATTTAAATTCAAACACATTTAAATAAACTTTCAAGTATACAACTATTGCATCCAAGCACATTATATAAATTAAAAGAAAACATAAAGGTATTGAATGCATAAAATGCATGTATTGCTAGAAATACATGTCAAGTCCATAGAATTTAAAGACTAATTGCATCATTGAACAAGAATTTGAAGAACAATGTAAATTATAACTATGAACAAAAACATATCCAAAACCATTTATATTGAATAATATAAAAAGTGTAAGAAAAGAGAGAAAATTGGAAAGAAAGAAAGCATGTATCCATTGTAGACAATCAACCTTAAGGAATGTCACAAAAATAGAATTTTGCATTCAATCACAGACCAACAATGGAGAATGGTACATGTCCATTGTCTTTAAATAAATTCCAATATAAAGTCCATAAACTATAAAGTCTAATTTATATAACTATTCTATGTTCTAACCCTAGAATCAAAGAAAACAATCTTATTTGCATACCAATGTGTTATTGATTCATATGAAATTTGTTAGTGGCCAATGTTTCAAGAATAGCATTATGATCTTCTATCGACAATTTCCATTGGTGATTCTTGGTCTTTTTTCTAGTCTTCGGTAGTTTCAACTGCAACAGGGTCGCTATGACTAAATGACTGTACTGAGCACATATAACATCTAGCTCGTAGTCATGAAAAATAATATGGTCATTGCATTTCTTTATTTCAGCAAATAAATGTCCCATTAAAACCATTGAACCCAATGCATACATATAATTTGATAGAACCTTAAATTCTTGCAACAACATGCTTTTCGACCTAGTGCATCTTAATAAATAATAATGCACTTTTTATGGATTATCTACTAGTGCAATGACAACAAATACATCACCTTCTCTAACCAAATCAGATACACGATCATAATCCTTGTCAATCACAACCACTTCATTATCGCGCTCTTCATCTGTGATATTTCCAAATGGGGGAAATGGTGTCAATTCTTGGTGTATCCATGGTTTGAAAATTTTGTTATTTTGGTTTTGACACTCATCGAAGGACTATACATCATCAATACATGCAAGACGGAAGCAAGAGTATTTATGTTTCTCGATTGCATGTATATTTGCCATTTTTTTACTCCTAATGGAGTGTAAACCCCTTGTTTTAGGGATTGCATAGTAATTATATGGCATTGATCTATCAACATCACACATTGCAATATTCCATAAGAACATGTTCAAGATAAAACCATAACTTGTGCAAATCAATTTCACATTTAAAATGAATTTATTAAACTTTTTTTAAAATAATTTAAAAATAAAAAATACTCATGTATATATAAACATAGTAAATAAATGCATTTGAAAACATTAAGGGTCATCGAAACAATTGTGTACCTTCTTACATTAGACATTCTTTCATTGAATTCATGGCTTAAATTTTGCTTGCACTAATTAACAACATCGTTTAAATTTGCAAGGCAAGAAGCAGAGTGATTCATTTGATATCTCCTAAGTGAACGTTTTATGTAGGCCCTAGCACCATCATGTTCTCCTTTTCCATGTCTCATTTCAAAAAAACTCCATGTGTAGCAAACATATGTTTTATTATGAATGCCAGACAACCATAAGAATGGATGTGTTAATTTAAACTGACCAGCAAAACCATCTGACCACACCCAATTCTCTTTAAAAGTGACCCCTCGTCTTGATAATTCATTATAAAGCATTTTAAAACAATGTTGAACAAAACATGTATCATGTGTACGATCATCGCTGATGTAGAAATGGTACTCTTTAATCACTTCATGATTATTTTCATTGCTATTAGGACCATTGACATGAATCTTTGCATGTATGTACAAATTATGCACAAGTATAGATACCTGGTCTGAATGAAATACTCACTTTGTATCTCCTTTTGTGGAGTGAAAGTGTAATTTTCAGAAAAATCAACAATTGATAATATTGTTCCTTTTGGAAATACATCTAATGATTGCTTGAACTATAAGTCTTGTCGTCGTGTTGTATGAGAGTGTTTGATATATCTATATATTTTCTCCTTGAACGACTCCATAAAACTTGTCACAGAGGTATCATCTTAAACTAACTCAATCTTTCTTGATGTTGTCATTGAATCTGTAACATGAGTATAATCAACTTATTCGTATCTCTTCCATTTCACAATGCAATTTGACCATTGAGGATCATTTGGATCAATGGGGTATTTAACATCAAAAATATCCAAATGAGAACATTCTTCACATTTTCTTCCACTGACGCATTGTTTCTTATAGAATACTTGATCATTCTCTCGTGCACATAATATTTTAGATACAAATTCATGAGCACTCGAAGGATGGGGGTCATTTATCCAACATTGTATGCCAAAATTATTAAATGTCTCATAATATAATTCAAATTCTACATGGTATCGAAAACAACATGTGTCGTGAACAACAATGGGCCTGACATACCATGATTTAAGCTTCACAAATGTGCTAAGGGAAATCTTCACATCAACATTACTTTCCATAAAAGTTTTGAACATTTCCACTTGAGTGACATATGCTATGTGTTTGGAATGATTTTCATGGTTTCCTTTAGATATATGACGCCGCACAACATCCTTTTCATTTGTTAAGACACAAGATTTTAAATGCCAAAACTCTTTCACCTTGTACCTTGCATTATCTAGAAGCCTATCTTAATAAGGTTTCCTACAAATAGAAACCCGACATGCAACTTCATCATATTAATCTAATTGAACCCTAATGTTTTTATGCTTCCATAAACTTAATATTGATGTTTTTAATGTTCTTGCAGTCATGGCCAACAAACGATCAGTTGTAGTGTTTTTTGCCACAACCCTTGTTAGCAATGTTTTACGAGCAAACACTAAATCATGAGATCGTTTCCTTGCAAGTGTGGAAAGGGCCAAGGTCATATTTTTTGATACCATCTCGTTTGTTTTAACCTCTTTGATAATTTTAATGCCCAATAATTTAATTGCATCTTTTAGACATTTTTGCTTTAACAATCTATGTAACAATTGAGCTTGTGCTATGACAAAAATACCTTCAAGATAATTTTTGAGTATCTTTTTAGCTCTATATCAATTTGTATGATCATGCATCGGAGGTTAAAAATCTTCAATTTTACTTAAATCCATATTCTCCAAAAAATAGTCATCAATGACGATATTGTTGCAACTTCCAATTAATCTTTGTAAATTCACAGGTATGGTAGGATGTTGTAGATTGGATGTTGACCCTACATGAAAATATACAAATTGATAATATTGCGCACTTTCAAATCCATTATATACTTAAGTATTAAATACAATTTTATAAACACTAAAATTTATTTACTCTCCAATCATGGTATCAATATCAATGTTGCTCATCGTTTGTTCCACATTTGGAATTTCCTCATCGCCTCCATGTTCTTCATTTCTTTCATCAATGTGTTCCTCAACATTTTGCATTCCTTCATCACCGCCATGTGCCTCCACATTTTTCATTTCTTCGTCACTGCCATGTGCCTCCACATTTCTTTCCAATTCTCTTTTTCCTCTTAACTTTCTCATGTTTTCTTTCTTTTCTTGCCACTCCATCAGTTCTGGTGCGATCATGTTTTGTTGCACATTTCTTTTGGTTTCCCATGATGAAAGAATTGAAAACCTAAACTCCAATGCCAAAAAACTAAAATCATACTAATATGTTGGATATAAAATTGTACAATTAATTATACCAATTACAATATGACATGAAAGCATAACCAAATTCACAATATTTTCCTTTGTAAAAATAAGAGTAATATGCTAAAACTAAATTCACCATGTCTCTTGTATAACAAAATGTAATATGACAAAACATAATATGCAATGTGTTGCTTAAAAAAAATGTCAAAAACCAAATTTTCTTTTATCCTTTAAAAAAATATTAATATGCTATAACTAATTTTACAATTAAAAAAAAACATTCATATGCTAAAATCAATTTCAAAATCTAAAGAAAAAGAATAATATGTCAAAACCAATCTTACAATTTAAACAAAAAGAGTAATATGTCAAAACCAATCTTACAATTTAAAAAGAAAAAGTAAAAAGCCAAAACTAATCTTACAATCTAAAAAGTAAAAAAAATAGTAATATGCCAAAACCAATCTTTCCATCTAAAAAAAATAAAAAATAAACAGTAATATGCCAAAACCAATTTTACAATCTAAAAATAAAAATAAAAAGCAATAATATGTCAAAACAATCTAAAAATAATAATAGTATGCCAAAACCAATTATACAATCTAAAAAATAAAAAATAAAAGAGAAATATGTCAAAACCAAGTATATATTATTTTCATTTATAAAATAAATAAACAAATACACCATTTGTATAAAAAAATAATATAAAAACCTTAAAACATCCATAACCACAAAAAAATACCTTATAACTATTTGAATTGTAATATTCGAACTGTAAACATCCACACTATAAATATCTACACTACAAATATCCGAACTGTAAATACTCGGAGTTGAAATTTTATGGAACTATACTTTCGAGCGAGAGTATATATAGAACTCTCGGGCGAGAAATTTTAGAATCTTGTTGAGAATCTCGGGAATTTAATAGGTTGAGCCTATAAGATTCTTGGGGCTTTAAGTAATAAAACTCTTTCCCGAGAGTTGTTTAATTCTTTCGATCGAGATTTTAACCCACCTCTCAGAAAAGTATTTTGTTTAAATCCGGGTTACTTTTTGGGCTAAATATTTCTCAGCCGAGAGTTTTTGGTCAACGAATACAGCAACTATTTCTGCAGTTTTCTGAAATTTGTCGCTTCTTCATTGTGGAAACACTACAAAATCTAATAATTACTTGTCGGAGTTTATTACCAATAGATTCATCATTGAATATACTTTCTCATAGTATAAGAATTTGTGAATTTCATTAAGGATTTCTATTTTTTACTATTTTTTTTCTAAACTGTATCATTACAAAATTTAGTGAGCTAAAAAATAGTCACAACGAAAATTCAAGATCATCACAATGATAGCAAAAAAAAATGTAAAAACTCACAAGGATGTTCCTTGCACCATCCTCTTGAAAAGGGTAGTTTTAGTTTGTATGATAAGAGTCACATTTGAAAGAAAATGGGAGGACACAAACATGTATCAATAATTCACCATTTTTTAAACAAATGCTATTTCGAAAAATAATAAAAATAGTGTTTAGGTCTGAAAATCATCAACATTTAGTCCATTGCAAAGTACAATCTGTGTAGATTATGAATGTGCATTTGGTTTCCGTAAAATGAATAACCATCTCTAATAAAAATGAAGGGCACATAGGTCACTCATTATCTAAACCTAAGTCGTTGGTGCCCTTCAAATTTGTCATATTATATGTCCATAAAAAAATTCAGAAAAATATGAGTACGAGCTAATAGAATTCTCTAAACCTCTTGTGTTTACATCAAGGTGAAATTCCTAAGGGGGGTATGGGTTTGAAAGGGTTTAAGTTTAAAAACAAAAAAAAATTGCAGTTTTTTTGTCAAAAAATAGGCAAAAAGTGTATACCAACTTCATGTTTTCACCCTGAACACAACCCTCATCAAGGTTAGTAGGATTAAACATGAGTATCATATGATGCAAATAACTATGCAATCCTCCAAATATATTTAAGTGTTTCTTGAATGTAAATATGAATACCCAAAAACAAAGCTCTCTTTTTGAATTCTTGTGTGTACTCTTGTACATTCTGACTTTTACCTTTCCTTAAGTTTTTCCAATCCATCATGGCTTACTACATGTATTCTAATGGAAAGAATTGTTTATTTAATGTAGCAGTGAATTCATGCCAAGAAGAAATAATTTTATGTTTTGTGAAAATTTCTTCATGTGTCTTACTCTCCCACAAAATGAGTGGGGTGCCTCCAAGATGGAGAGTAGTCAACTAGATCTTTGCATCGTCATCTACAAGATTTTAGACCCTGTAGTACACCTCAATTTTCCTAATCGAGTTATCCAATTTTCTATGCATTAAGTTCACCATTATATATGGGAAAATCAAACTTTAGATCAAGTTTCAAATAAGGAAAATAAAACCAGTCTTCTCATGTTATCTCTTTGGATTTGAAGAAGTCATGCTTGATCTTTTATAAGAAGAAGATGAATGTGGAGATGGACGAGTCTTAGGAGGATCATCATCACCTCCTTCTCCTTTACCTTTACCAATTATTTCTTATGTGCCTTCTCCCTTGAATTTTTTTTGGTCCTCACACATTTCTTCAATCGTAGCCTTATTTTCTAGGAAATCTTTGAGAAATGCTTCATCTGATGCAAATCGAGTATCTCCTTCACCTTTTGGTGAATCCATTCTTTGTTTTGGAAAAGGATGTCTTGATTCAATTGTTGGATTATATTCTTCAATCAGCCCTTGACCTCACTTAAACTTAAGCCTGGTTAACATTCACACTTGCAATTCCTTGGTTATTCATGCTTTGATACCAAACATGATCTAAAAATAACTCTTGAATTACATGTGAAATAACTTAAATTGTTAAGTTGAAAAGGCTCTATTAAACAAGATTTAAAGAAGGATTAACTCAACTCAAAAGAAACTTGATAAAGAGCATAAGACCATGAAAATGAGAAGACAATTGATAATGGAATTCAGCCTAAATGGGATACATCTTCAGGTCCACTTCCAATGTGAGACCAATCCATTAATCTTTAAATTCTTAAAAGTACAATGATTTATGAGAACACCTTTTGAATATGATGTCCAGATGCAGAAACAGACACTGCCACTATGTTCCTTTAGAAATTTCAAGAAAAAGGAGTATAAACTCGTCTATATTTGGATGAGATGCATAGGGACCACTTGGCACACAAAACAAGACAGCATACTTGCGTTCTATACAATACCATCTCGGGATTCATGCCTATACCATTATTTGCAACCCAAACTCCAACTATGTCTCATTGTGTAGGAAAAATTGTAGCTAAATAAGCAATAAACCATGGTTTCACACCCCATGGGTGGCACACCCATTTGAGGATTCAAATTCCATGTAAATTTAAAATAATTTATATGGATAAGCCCCGACATATAGAGCAATTGCACAGTGACAACATGTGGTATTGTAGTGTGGGAGACCCATGGTTGAACCCATGGGATCCACACTTTTGTTAACAAAATATATGTCATTATATATATATATATATATATATATATATATATATATATATATATGACATNCCACCTGAATACTTGGAGTTTGCTTCCACGTTGATAACACTTATGTTATGGTACTGAGAGATTATCCCTTGGTCCTTATTTCCCACCAAATGAACCTTTGGTAATTTTAAATAAAGGTTCAATACATTGTATAAAAAGACACATATGTGGGCTTGTTGGTAAGGAATTGGGATTCTTTACAAGAGGTTTGGGGTTCGATCCATCGACCTTGCCAATATTGTTGTTAGAATAACTTATGAAGGGCCATCCATGACTGCCATGTTGCAGTCTCTTATTTGTCCACTTTTCCAGTGCCATGCCACATGTCCAATGTCGATTGGACCAAATATCTTCCAATTTGTCCTATCAAATCGTCCACTTGTCTAGTGTCATGCCACATGTCTGATGTTAATTGGACCAAATATCTACCAATTTGTCCTGCCAAATCATCACTCCAACTGCCACTTAATATTGTTACCTGCTATGTGGCATCCAGGGTAGGAATTTCAAATGGAGGACACCCGTCAAAATTGTCAGTAACAATCAAAATCTGAAACATTTTCTGTATTCTAAGCCATATTTTGACGGTCTCCGTAAAATATTAGTTGTATTTGACGGGTAAATTGACCCATGATGGGCATTTACCCGTCAAATTTCATCCATGTTGGCACAATCATGTCACGATCATGTCAGTGTATGGCCCATCCATACAGACAATGTGGCACACTGTGGGTGTGCCACATGACGCCCCTTTTTCCATTTTTACCTTTCTGGGAAAAACTTCAAAAGTCCATATCTTAGTATTACGGAGTCTATTTCAAATGAATCAAGGGTCGTCGAAAATATCTCGATGAGCTCTATATGATGGTACTCTTATGTTCAGCATTTGAGAATTTTATTATGGATTGATAAAAAAACATCCTCCTTGATCAATATCACTTCCTTTAACAACCTTCCCTATCATTTCATCATCATGCTAAAAAATTTGTATGGACCAAATATCTTCCAATTTGTCCTATCAAATCATCCACTTGTCTAGTGTCATGCCACATGTCTGATGTTAATTGGACCAAATATCTACCAATTTGTCCTGCCAAATCATCACTCTGACTGCCACTTAATATTGTTACCTGCTATGTGGCATCCAAGGTAGGAATTTCAAATGGAGGACACCCGTCAAAATTGTCGGTAACAATCAAAATATGAAACATTTTCTGTATTCTAAGCCATATTTTGACGGTCTCCATAAAATATTAGTTGTATTTGACAGGTAAATTGGCCCATGATGGGCATTTACCCATCAAATTTCATCCATGTTGGCACGATCATGTCATGTATGGCCCGTCCGTACAGATAATGTGGCACACTGTGGGTGTGCCAACTGACACCCCTTTTTTCCATTTTTACCTTTTTGGGAAAAACTTCAAAAGTCCATATCTTAGTATTACGGAGTCTATTTCAAATGAATCAAGGGTCGTCGAAAATATCTCAATGAGCTCTATATGATGGTACTCTTATGTTCAGCATTTGAGAATTTTATTATGGATTGATAAAAAAAAGATCCTCCTTGATCAATATCACTTCCTTAAACAACCTTCCCTATCATTTCATCATCATGCTAAAAAATGTGTATGGACATTGTTATTTCCTTGATCTAGATGATGTCGGTGGCCCACCCACCTATTCCATTGGATCAATACATTTTTTCCAATGTGGCATTTTTTACAAGTTTTCATGTCCAAAACTTCAAGGGTCATTTTGAGGAGCTAAATGATATTTTTTGGTGATGCAACAATCTAATTGTACTCAAAGAAAGTATTGCATAGGAAAAATGTGTACTTCACAACTAAACCTTTCTTTTCCAACAGACTATCAAGCGCCCTAAATTAAGATCATATGCAAAAGTTATGCCTCGAGAAGTTGACACCTCAACTAACCACCTCATGGCTTGCAAATGTTTTTACGATTCATCTTCTAGGGTTAATTTTTTAATTTTTATGGTTTCCCCCTCATGCTTATGATGAAAAGGCCCTTTTTCCTCCTTTTTTAATCATCTTGTGACGAATGAGTGTAGCCTCCACATCTATCCTAAGAGATATCGCTACCACCATTCTAGCTCCTTCAATTTTACATTTTATTCTATTTCATTCATTTTTTAGAATATGAGTTTATTGTATCACTATGTTCCTTGAAATATATTTGGGTATGTGATTATATATATGCTCTTTCATTTACTCCTCACATAAATCTAGATCAGTGGTACCGAATCAATCTGATCTCTATTGTTTCTCAATGCATCTCCCCAACAAGATCTAGATATTGAGAGTTGGGACTTGAACTAGTTGAGTTTGAGAGAGACCACCCTCAACGGCCCAACCTTCCTCCCATGGCCAATGAAAAGATCAATGATAGAGTAGGAGATCATATCAAGTTATTCCTTAAGGAATCCCTCACGTGACAGAGGAACGAGATGATTGATAATTTCATCCAGATCCTTTGAAGACTCCCAATAATGGCTGAGATGCCTTCATCAAGCAGCCAGTTTGGAGGTACAACACCTTTCAAGGTAAGGGCTAATTTTGGAATCCCTTTATTTGAAGGTTGTATCAATGTTGATTCCCTAGATAAATGGTTGAGTATACTAGAAGGGTATTTCTATGTCCATAAATTTTTTGGCATAGAAAATATCACCTTTGCACTCCTTAAGGATGTATCCCATGTCAAAAATTGGTGGGAAACTTATTATGAGAAAACCTTAATCGAGGATTTTGGAATGTTTGAGGATAATCCCACTTGGTCCTCTTTTATGGATTTCATTAGAACAATATTTCCCTGTGGGAAACTATGATTAATGTCACATACCCATAATTTTCATTAAAAAAAAAACTATTCATAATTTACAATTCTTACTTGTCGCAATATGTATTTTTTAGTCATAACATGATTTTTACCTGTTTGCATGGATAATATTAAATATATCTTTTAATGATTTGACGACGGGTCTTATCGTTCACTCAACATTGACCCAAATTGTGATGACAACTCAGGCGCAGCCCTTTCAAAGGTGATGTTAATGTTTAAATTTATTAATATATTTGAGTTTTCCTTTATAGGATTTAAATTCCTAGACATGGACCCTTATTCCCAAGCTATACTTGCTTATTCATAAGCTTATGTGTTTATATGTTCAATTTTTAACTCTAAATCAAAGGTGAAGGAAAGGGGGGTGCAACCATGTAGCTTTACATGCATTGGAAAAAGTATGGCAAGGTGACTTATAGTTAAAGTTTAAGCCATGGCATAAGGTTCTTAGCCCGCGGGATTCACAAGCAACAAGGGTGCACTACAACAAATCCTAGAATAAGAGTCCCTTTTTAGTGTAAATATTTTTTAGATTGAGTGGTCAAACTAAATGCTAAATGGGACCTGTCATGGACAAAACTTAAAGCGTCTCAAAAAACGTATGTTTTTGCTTCCTAGATAGCATCCTTTATTACGTCCAAAATAACATCTATTTTTTGCTTCCAGAATAAATTCCAACTTTGCTTCCTAAACAATGTTGAGGTTTGCTTCCTAAATAACATCATATTTTGCTTCCTAGAGAGAGTCTACTTTTGTTTCCTAAATGACATCCTTGTTAGCACCATGTTTGCATCCTTAATAGCACCATGTTAGTGTCTATGTTTGCATCTATGTTCATGCCATATTTGCATCCAAATTATCATCCAATAATGCATCCATTTTTGCTACCACTTTAGCATCCCATTTTGCACCATGTTTTACTTCCAAATATGCACCAATTTTTTCTTCCTTTTTTGCATCGTGTTTTGCTACCAAAGCGACGCCAGATATTTATTCTATTGTTACACCATATTTTGCTTCCTATGTAGTGCCATGTTTTGCATCCAAAGTAACATCTTATTTTTCTACCATATAAACACCATGGTTGAATTAACCATTAGCACCAAGTGTTGCATCATTTTTAATGCCTAGTTTCGCATCTCTATTTACACCCACAATAGTACCGTGTTTTTCTACTACTTTAGTGCCCAATTTTTAATCCATTTTTACTACCGCACTAGCGCCACAATTTGCTTCTTGTTTAACTCCTTGGATTTCTTCTTATTTTGCTTCCTCATGCGCACCAAATATAGCTTCTCATTTAGCATCCAATTTTGCTTCTTTGTTTCCCACTAGGTTAGCTTCTAGTTTGGATTCTACTTTAGCTTCCAAAATAGCATCAAAATTGACTTCCAAATCAGCGCTAAGTTTTGCATCCAATGTTGCTTCTAGATCTGGGACATAGTAGGCTTCCATTTTAGCTATTGGTTGTGCTTCCTTATTAGCATCACATTACACTTTCTATTTAATACCTAAAACCATATCCAATTGTGTGCTAATATATTTATTATATCCAATTACCATAATTATTCATTAATTTCAATAGTTCTCATATATCATTTACTTCATAGTTCTGCAATAACATAATGAAACATTCAAATTAATTGTAGATGCAATTATTGAAATTAATTGTATAGCATTTATGAAAAAAATTAACAGAAAAATACAACATTTATCTAAAGTAGTAATATCATCATATATATTAATTTTCCATGAAAATATCATCAACAATTTCCAATATATAAATTTAAAATATAATAACGATAAAAGCAGCGTTATCTTTCATAAAAAAAAATTTAAAAAAAAGTGAAAGTATAAAACATAATTGCATCAATAACCTATCATACAGATCATCATATTAAGTTAAAAGAACAAGTGAACAATTTATATAGTGAAATTACCAATATCAAAAGAAATATTTCTTTTATATCCATATCTAAAAAAGTCAAAATGATCAACAGTAATCAGAGTTTATATATCAACATGAATCCACCATACAAATCAAAATAACCCAAAATGTAATATGAACTTGGATAATCACAAAAATACAATGTGTCTAGTAACAAAAAAACATCGACAATCTCAATAATAGCATCAATGGATACCATCATGATCATCATCCTCATCCTCATCATTTATCCCACCATCATATCCATCATCATTTTCATCTAATCCATTTGCATCATATCAGCAATATCTTTCTCTGGTACATCGGTAACAACATAATCAGGATCATCATCTAAGTAGTCAACTTCACCATTTTTCTGCAAATACCAAGAAATAATCAATTTAAAGCATTAGTATTAATTTCATTACATAATGCATTTTCATTGTTGTATTGCAAATATTAGTGTGATGACTTATGTATTCTCATGAGTTTTCCAATCATGAATATAAACATCATCTCATCAACAGATAGTAACCACACACATCAAGTGTATCCACAACCATGCACACACTCATGCATACACACACATGTATACCATAAATTTTCATATCACAATAGAAGAAGGCATACATGCTTATGTGTGATTGTTATTGTTAAAAGTTGTAGAGATCTCGTGTGTGTCTTATTAAGATTCATGGTTATATGATTTTATGTTATCTAGGATTAAGATAATTATCAGTATACTACTTGGGATTAGAGATTTGTGACTATGTTGAGATCAGTTTTCAGTGTTCCCTAGATATCTAAAAAAATATACACATTTTATCAACACATACTTGTCTTAAATCATTTAAATATGTGATGCATCCATTCAACATCACTATTATAACACTACAACATGAGGTAATAACTCCCTGGCTTTGGAGCTTCAAGCTTTGTTAGAAGATCAACATGATAAAACTTAAAGAGGAGAACGAGTTGGGCAGTAAGAATAGCTGGAAGGAAAAGCTTAATCTCATCATGGTAGCATGTTGTTTGATTACCAACAACAACCTATTTGTGAGCCCACTTCTGAGATGGCATGCCTCTATCTTTTGGATATATAACCTACTCATCATATTCCCATGTAAAAAAGAAGATACTAGAAAGAAAAAAGAAAAGATTTCTATAAAAAAAAATACTAAAACATAAGCTAAAGTACAGCAATAGTCAATTACCCAACCTCTAGTGCATGTTTACATATATCCACGTCGTCCTTCGCAACTCAACCCTAATGAACAGATTGCACTTTCTAATTAAGTTAACTATTAAAGGATACACGAATAGATAGTGAAGAAGCTAAGAAAAAGGCTTGTCATTTGTCAATACTTGAAAATCCAAAGCCCGGAACTATAGATGACAGACAAGGATTACAAAATATTTCAACATGTGAAATTTTCTCTAATCATCTAAAAGTGGAACATCACATAACGCATTTTGTCAAGCCCTGAAACAGAGCATGCTCTTTGCATTTTACATGTTTGTTTTTCATATACCAATCAATAAATCACTATAAATACAACAAATATACATACCAACCCCCTCTAATCCATGTCTAGCAACTAGATTTTTAGTTTTACCAAGTTCAAAATCACATGTAAATAGTGAATTAAGTATATCAGTCTTCCATGCTCTTACGAAATGGAATGCAAGAGATACTCACATCATCATTACCATTTTCCATCATCATTCCTTGAATGATTTTTGAATGGATAGCACCAACTTCCCTTGCTTCATGGAGATTCCATTTTGGACCTGTTATCACTCCAGGAAACTCCTCTAGGTTGTAGCTCGAGGATGCATAGTAACTTAAACTATTTTTTGGTTTTTTTCTAAATTGGATCAAGTTGGATAACCTATATAACCTCTCACTCTCAAGACATGCATGAAGCTCACTCAATCACAAGGCTTTTAGTTACAACTTGTTCAATAGTTTGACAAAAAGGTGCAGGGATGGAGAACTCACCAGACTGGTAGAATTACACACATAACACATGCATATAAATGGCTAAATCCTGCTGAGGATGGTGCTTATAAATCAAATATCACTAAATAACCAATAGGATGACAGCTATCGGCCCTTTAATAAATCTAAAAATTACCTAAATGCACATTCAGGCAATAAACACAATAAAGAAAGAGATGGTTGAACAAATCACAACAAAAGAGCTTATACTTAGAATAAACCAAATGAGACGCTTGATAATGGAATAGGCTCATAAACCCCAGAGTGGAACCTTTATTCATAAATTAATCGTGCTCTTTATAGCCTTTTACAAAATTACAGATCCTGAAAATCCGATCTATTTTACACAAAAATAATTGGAAGTAATAGTTTTTCCATATTAGGGCTTCAAACCCTTGCTAAATTTTTGTTTATTTACTGTGAATATCTAGTTCACTGAGCGGTATTTTAATGACTGAAGTAGTAGCTGATAACCACCACTACTGGTTCGCTGTGGAATTGCCTCCAACAGCCAATGTATTAGCGTTCAACTGAAGTGCCCAGTCTTGTTCAATTCACCCAAAACTTTTACATTGTTGCTTCCATTGCAACCTTTAGCCACCATATCCTCCACAGTGGCGGCACTTTTAGCCACTATTAGTTACTCTTTTCTCCGCGGTGGCAAAACTTTTAGTCATTATTTTCTCCACAGTTGTGGCTCCTCGGAGGACTAAATCACCGACATTTAGGCTTTAGAACCTTCGATCAGTGGTGATTTTCTGTTGATTTATCAGATGTCTTGTTTGTTGCCTCGCTGACACTGCAGAACTGCTTAGCTTTATGTCGTTGATCTGTATCCCTTAGAACCTCCAATCATCGATGAGTCTGTATTATTTCAAAACCTGCAGCAAGTCTTTCATCCATCGTTGCGGCTCCACAGTGAACTATTTTATCTTCGGTTAGTCTTTACCCTTTTTTATGATGAATTTTTCATCTACTCGCAGAAGCCTTAGTCTGTTTTTATTCTGCAGTTGCGGCTCCTCAGAGGACTAATTCATTGAAAATTTATACATTAACGATCGGAAGTTGTTTCCTCTAGCCCATCGGCACTCCAAGCCTGAATGTTTGCCGCAGTTGCCCGACTTACTGCCACTGTCACCGATCGGGGCTTTTTCTTTTAGTTCATTGGCACTCTAAGTCTCTATGCTTCCACTCTCCACCTTTAGCTCATGACAGTTTCTACATTGGCAAATGGAATATGTTTCCTCTAGCCCATTGGCACTCCAAGCCTGAATGTTTGTCATAGTTGTGGCTCCTTAATGGACTATTGTGCCGACAATTAGTCTGTAGTTCTTTCAACCGCCGCGGAGCTACTTGGTTCCAAATTCTTCGACAGTTAGTCTTTAGCCCCTCCAATTGTTGATGTGTTCATCTATAGTCGTGCTATCGAAAAGTTCCTAGTCATCAATCGGAAGTCGTAGTCAGTTAGATTTCCGTCGTTGCGGCTCTTTAGTAGACTAGCTCACCGATTGTTAGTCCCTTGAACCTCCAATCACCGTAGTTTTCCTTTGGTCGTGGAAGCCGTAGTCTTTCTTTCTTCTATAGTTTCGGCTCTTTAGAGCACTAGCTCGCCGATCGTTAGTTCCTTGAACCTCCGATCGCCGAAGTTTTCCATTGGTCGCGGAACCCGTAGTAAGTCTGCCTTTCGTTGTTTTGGCTCCCTAGTAGACTATTTCACCAATGGCTAGTCTCTTCAAGTTCCGATGTCAACACTGTGGAAATTTTCAGCTTTAAAATTGCCGCTACGTTCTCTTTAGTTCCTCCGATCGCGGATGTGTTCATCTATCGTTGCACTATCGAAAAGTTTCTGGTCATCGATCGAAAACCATAGTCAGTTAGATTTATGTCGTTGCGTCTCTTTAGTAGACTAGCTCGCCAATCATTAGTCCTTTGAACCTCCGATCGCCACAGTTTTCCTTTGGTCGCAGAAGCCTTGTATGTTTGTCTTCCGTAGTTTCGGCTCCTTAGGGAACTATCCTGCTGATTGTTAGTTCTTTCAAGTTTCGACGCTGAAGTTTCCATTCCCTCTAATTGGCGGTGACTTTGATTTATGGGCTTCCTTTAAACATTATGTTTTCTGTAGTTGCGGAACTTCTAGTCACTATATTCCCCATAGTGGCGGCGCCATAGTGAACAAAGACTCCGCAATGTCAGCGACCAGAACTCCAAACCTTCTCACCATCAAAACTTTTAACCGCTATATTCTCCACAATGGTGGAACCTTTAGCCACTATCCTCTCCGTAGTGGCAGAGAAATAGAGGACTACACCTCCTATCACTGTCTAAAAAAATTTTGATGGTAGTAAAAAGTTTAGCAATATGCCTAACTGCCAAAGGGGTCTTCCACTCACCATTTATCTTCCATCTTTCGGTGACTAATGAGATGTTCTGATCCTCGCCCAAGCCACTGAAACCACAACTTTGTGAATTTTTCATCAAAAAATAGAGGTCTTCAAAACTGTTAGTGATCTTCATATCCTTCATTGCATCATTTAAATTCTTCATACTAAATAAAATAAATTTATTTTATGTGGGAGATAACATCTGGCTCCTACTCGGGGATGGGAACTGCCCTGTGAGGTCCCAAGAACCCCAGACCAAAATGCCTTTCCCTAAAAGCAACTAAGTAACTTAACACTATTCTCTACTGTTCCATTGGGCATGGAGTCTTATTCCGAAAGCAAAAACAACCTACAATCTACTAATTTACAATTATAAGGCCTCGGATCCTCAAATAAAATCAAGTTTTAAAAACCGCCCATTTACTGGGCCATCAAATACCTCTTCACCTTCCAGATTCTGCAATTTGAAGGTGTTATTCTTATATACCTGGTCTATAACAAAAGGGCCAATCCATAAAGAGTCAAATTTTCCATGTTTACCCTTGTCCCGTCTGACAGCATCCCACTTGAGGACCCAGTCCCCGACTTGGAAGTTGTCTACCTTTGCTCTTTTGTCAAACATGCCCTTTATCCTCTGTTGATGAGCCTCTGATTTTCCTGCAACTTGCTCCCTGATCTGTTGTAACTCCACCAAATCCATCATCCTTCTCATCATATCATTTGGTTCATCTTCCTCTTCCTGAAAGAAATTTGCCACCAAAAGGGTGAGATGGATAGGAAAGATGGCCTCAGTGCCATAAACTAGTTTGAATGGAGAAGTCCCTATGGATCTTTTATCTATCACCCTATCAACCCATAAGGCAAAATTAAGCTTTGAATCCCAGCTTTTTTTATTTGTCTCTAGCAATTTCCTAATGATCTAGACTAAGCTTTTGTTGGATGACTCAGCCAGGCCATTGCCTTGTGGGTAATAGGATGTGGAGTGCACGGGTTGAATACCCATTAATTCACACAATTTAACCAATGCCCCAGCATTAAAGGCTTGTGAATTATCAGTTACTAACCTTACCAGGCAACCAAACCTGCTGAAGATGTTCTCATATAAGAATCTCATGATGACTTGCTAAGTGGCATTTCTGGTGGGTATTGCTTCTATCCATTTGGTAAAGTAGTCAGTGGCTACTAAGATCCATTTATGCTGTCCACTGGAAGATGGATTTATTTCACCTATGAAATCTAGACTCCATTGTTGGAAAGGCCCATTCACTATAACAGGCCTAAGGGGCAAGGATTTGAGCTGTTGCTTCCCTTCAAATCTTTGACATTGGTCACAGACCCTTACAAAAGTGCATACATCAGCAAAAAGGACTGGCCAATAGTACCATGCTTTTAATATCTTGTGGGATGTGATTTTCCAGTAGTGGTGGCCTCCACATGTACTGGAATGAAAGTGATGCATGACCTATTCTGCTTCCTCTTTATCTAAACACCTTAATAGAATCCCATACGGATCCCTCCAGTACAGCAATTTGTTAACTATGCAAAACTTAACAAATTTCAATTTAAGAGCTCGTGCCTGGTTAGGAGTCATATTATTAGAAACTTCTAATTTTAGCAAAAATTGAATGATACTTGAGTACCACTCACATGAATATATGTTCCCATCTACTGCTAAACTATTATTCTGATCTTAATTTTCCTTTGTTTCAGCTGCCACCATAGTCTGCACTTTTGCTGACCTAACGTATGTGAAATTCATTCCCACCAGTTCACAGTTTTCTTTGGCTATCATTTTGGCCAGACCTAATCCTTTTACCAACTTGGTGGGTTTCACCTCTACATCGAACTCAATGATTTTGGCAATCCACTTAGCTCTCTTCCCATCAATGTCAGGCTAAGTCAACACATCCTTCACAGCAGCTGAAGGGACATATGCAATGACCTTTGCATGGAGAATGTAGATTCTGAAGTTCTTCAAATATTTTATGAGGGAATAATCCTGCTTCTCAATTGGGTCATACTTCAGCTCGGCATCTCTCAGGGTTCTGCTGAAGAAAGCAATTGGATGATCAAGACCTTCATCATTCTTTTGTAATAGTACAGCTGCCACTGTGTCATAAGATGCAAAAGAGAAAATGTAAAAACCCTTGGTGTAGTTGGGACTAAGGGGCCTCCATGATGGCTTTCTTAATGTCTTCAAAATAATTTCTTGCCTAGTCAGTCCACTTGATTTTTGCATCCCTTTTTAGCATGACTATTATATGCTTTACCAGCTCAGAGAAATTTGGAATGAATCTCCTGACAAAGTTTATCTTGCCTAAAAGGGATCGAATGTCTCTTTTTGACCTTGGTATTGACAGCTGTTGAATTTCCTTCACTCTTAGTGGATCGATCTTTACACCTTCAATTGAGACTATGTGGCCTAGGAGCTTTCCTTCATTGAGTGCAAACTGGGACTTCTTGGGGTTTAGTGATATTCCATACCTTCTGCACTTCAGAAATATCTTTCTCAAATGTTGCAAGTGGTCATGATGGTTGTGAGAGTAAACTGTTAAGTCATCCAAATATATCAGCACATATTTATCTTTTAGCCCTACAAAAGCTAGGTCCATAGCTCTCTGAAAAGTAGCCCCAACATTCATTAGCCCAAATGGAATTTTAGCATACATGAAGGTGCCCCAGGGGGTGGTAAAGGTAGTCTTCTCTTGGTGATCTGGGTGCACAGCCACTTGGTTGTATCAAGAGAAGCCATCAAGGAAGGACATGACCCTGGCCCCCGAGACTCTCTACAGCAGATATTCCATCTTGGGCAGTGGATAGTTGTCTTTTTTGGAACATTTGTTCAAGTTTCTAAAATCCACACACAACCTGATTTCTCCATTTTTCTTTCTTACCACTACTAGATTTGCAATCCACTGGGAATACCTGATGGGGATTATGATCTTGGCTTTGATGAGTTTGTGGATCTCTTTCTCAATCACTGGTAATAGAAGAGGTTGATGGGTCTCAGCTTTTGTTTGAAAGGAATGGTGTCCTTACCCAAGGAATCCTATGCTGGATGATGTTGGTGTCATACGTTTTTAGGTCACTATACTCCCATGCAAAGACATCAGTAAAGTTTTTTATCAAGATGCAATATTCAGACTTATGTTCAGCAGTCAACCCAGTAGATAGATTTATCAGTTTTGGATGGCTTTGGCTACCTATGTTGTGCTCTTGGATAGCAGGACCTAGCTCCCTTTTAACATGCTTGAAAGGGACATCATTGTGATCAAACAGTTCTTCCAGTGGTACTAGACCTCGAGGTATGTGGTTGTTGGGAAATTGGATGATATCGTGCTCAGTCACTTTATCTTTTAGCTTGAGCTGCTTAGATTCCTCCAGGTTAAGGTTTTCCTGGTCTATGTGTATGTCAGAGAATTCATCCACTAACTGAAGGAATTTACTAAGCTCCCCATCATTTTCAAACACACTCCAAAATTTTACATTTTCTGGCAGAGAGGGTATGTACCTGAACTGAACATCATAGTTGATCCTAGGGGGTAAAGGAGGAACAAACAGACTTGCATAGACAGCTAGGGAATCATCCAGGCGATTCAAATCTCTAGGAATATATGGTAGTTCAAAAAACATAAATGAGTCTGTGAGTTTCCATACCTCGTCTCTGTAGGCCTTCAGTCTGATATTTTTCATCTGAAAAGTGTTGTTGACCTGCTGTATGATGAGGTCTGCGTCCCCAAAAATCTTCATGCACATGATCTCCATCTCCTTGGCTGCTTTAACTCCCAGTAGCAAGCCTTCATATTCTGCTACGTTGTTCGTGGTTTTGAAATCGAGCTTATACGATAGGTGAATGTTCTCCTTAGATGGGGAGATCAACACGTCCCCTATGCCTGCTAAGTTTTGAGCACTTTCCCCATCGAAATACATGGTCTAGATCACTGTTGTGACTTCCTCGGGTTGTGAATGGGTGGGCTTGGTGAGCTGAACTGATGTCAGTTAATTATCATCTATTTGCAAGATGCAAGATCCAAAATCGGTGTCCACAACGTAGATGGGGTGATTTAATGAGCGACTCTTCTTGCTTATAATGTACACTAGATGATTTTCCCTGTACAATCTCTTAGTTTCTCCTCCGAACATGGGAATGGTGGTGTATGTGAGATCCATCTAAAGGGTGCCACCCAATATTTTGCTCCATGACCAGGACAACAAAAGGCCGAATTTTGGAGGAATATCATCCACTACGATGTCCATCATTACGCTTTTCGAAGGAAGCTAAGTTAAGTTTACAGCAAGGTCTTTGATGAGGCCCAAGAACTTGACCTTCCTGGAGTCAAAGGAGAATAAATCGTGGTAGGGCTTGGTAATGCTGAGGCCGATCTCATCCATCACAGCCTTTGGCATTAAGTTATGAGAGGCTCCTGAATCCAGCAAACAGTTATGGAGGATTTTATCATGGATGTTCAAGGATATATAGAATGGTGGGCAAGAGTCCTTTAGGTCTTCAATCACAGGGCCCAGGGTTACAACAAGCTTGCCATCTTGCAGGTTCACAAAGTCAGTGTCAATGTGCACCTTGGGCTGAAGGGAATTTAGAATGGAGGTTTAAATGCATCATTCTTCATCAACTCAATTAAAGGGAAAGGGATTTTCAATTTTTGAATTTCAGACTCAAGGTTGAAGGAATAATGCAGCCTATCTGGAAACCTTACCTCATGAGCTATAGGTTTGAGTTGGACTTGATCAGGTGTGGTTGAAGGTGCTGGTTTATGCAATGCTTTGGATGGAACAGCTACTTTCTTTGGTAAAACAACTACCTTTCTAGCAGGTACAGCAGGTTGCTTGACGGGTACAGCATTCTATTTGAGTGGAGCAACCAACCTAGACCTCAGTTGGTAACCTCCCTGATCATCAGCCTGATAGACAGCCTCTTCAGTGATCTGCTCATCAATCAAGGCTTCCTCATACTCTGCTTATGTCAGAAAAGAATAGTCCACCTCATCCTCCATGCAGTGGATATTGTCTTCAGCTTCTCCTTCTTCTTCAATGAATTTTGGCCCTTCTTCTAGTACATCATTTTGAAATGGAGCTTTTATCCTCTGGTCTTCCCCTTGATTTCTATCCCTTCTGAGAATCTAAACAGGGGGGTTTCCTCTTCTATAAGGGACAAAATTTGGTTTTCGAGGAGAAAAGTCACTTGGCCCTTTACTCCTCACCGGCAGATGTCCTTGGTCCTTCAATTTAGACATTTCAATAGTCAAGTTATCTAAAAGTTTGGTCATTTTTTCAATCTTGTTCTCTGATGCCGAAGCCCCACTGTAGTCTGCTGGCTGCTTTCTCCTGTCTACCTTCCCTTTGACCTTCTGAGATGCCAGAATGTTTGACTCTACCTCTAGGGAAGCAACCTACATGAGTGATAATGAGGTAGACCTCCTTTCTCTGAGAAGTACGTAGAAGTCAGAGTCAAAAGCATTCACATAAGTTATCATAGCTGAGGTACCGGTGGGCGTAATCTCAGTGGGGATCTTCCTGTACATGTTGTTGAATCTCTTGGTAAAGTTGGAGATAGACTCACCATTTTCTCTTTTCAGGTTGATGAATTCTGTGATATAGTAGAGGTGGTCTCTCCTCTCTCCCCAATGCTTTAGGAAAATGTCATCCAGGGCCTCTATGCCTGCCACTGACCTAGCAGACAGTTCCTTAAACCACTTCCTAGCCTAGCCATCTAGGATTTGCACAAAAACTCTGGTCCATACATCTTCTTGCTCTATATTTATATTTTCAGCATAGCTGTAAAAAGCCTCTAGATGTTCTTCAGTAGTGAAATCCCCTTCCCTGTAAACTTAGGCATATACTTGAAATAATCCCTAGTAGGCATGGCTACGAGAGGATTTGGAAAAATTAGGGCCGCGTACCTAGCTACCAGGATTCTATCCATCTTGGTCAATTGAGGGGTATCCATATTAGAAATAGGTATGGACAGGGATGTGGAAGGCGGCACTAATGAAAATATTTGCTGAGAAGGCGATGGTATACTTATCCCAATGGAGTCACCAGGGATTAGATCTTCACAAGTAGCAGTGCTTGAAGATGCCCAAGCCCTAGATTTTTCTAATGTATCTAAAAATTTCTGGGAATTAAAAGCTTCAGCAGAAGAAATAACAGCAAAAATATTGCTTGAAATACCCGATGTAGTGTTTTGTGCAGCACTGTTGGTCTGTCTTAGAAAATCCCTAGCTTTCCTCAATATTTCTTCTGGATCTAAAACGGGTGTTGCTGGTGGCCCCTTTGGGTTTTCTCTGGTACTTGGTCTTCTTGAAGCCACCTTATATCAATGGAGTCACCAGATAGATGATTACAACCATAATAATGTCCAAGCCTTGTCTATCATCAAAGCATGGATCTATGTCGTATCCCAGGGAAGCTGAGCTTCAATCTCCTTTCCCTGGCAACGGCGCCACTTTGTTATCACTCCAGGAAACTCCTCTAGGTTGTAGCTCGAGGATTCCTGGTAACTTAAACTGTTTTTTGGGTTTTTTCTGAATTGGATCAAGCTGGATAACCTATATAACCTCTCACTCTCAAGACATGCATGAAGCTCACTCAATCACAAGGCTTTTAGTTACAACTTGTTCAGTAGTTTGACAAAAAGGTACAGGGATGGAGAACTCACCGGGATGGTATACTTACACACATAACACATGCATATAAATGGCTAAATCCTGCTGAGGATGGTGTTTATAAATCAAATATCACTAAATAACCAATAGGATGACAGCTATCGGCCCTTTAATAAATCTGAAAATTACCTAAATCCACATTCAGGCAATAAACATAGTAAAGAAAGAGATGGCTGAACAAATCACAACAAAAGAGCTTATACTTAGAATAAACTAGATCAAACGCTTGATAATGGAACAGGCTCATAAACCCCAAAGTCGAACCTTTATTCATAAATTAATCATGGGCTCTATAGCCTTTTACAAAATTACAGATCCTGAAAATCCGATCTGTTTTACATAGAAATAATTGGAAGTAATAGTTTTTCCATATTGGGGCTTCAAAACCTTGCTAACTGTTTGTTTATTTACTGTGAAGATCTAGTTCACTGACCGGTCTTTTAATGACTGAAGTAGTAGCTGATAACCACCACTGTTGGTTTGCTATGGAATTTCCGCCAATAGCCAATGTATCGGCATTCAACTGAAGTGCCCAGTCTTGTTCAATTTGCCCAAAAATTTTACTTTGTTGACGCCATCACAACCTTTAGCCGCCATATCCTCTGTAGTGGAGGCACTTTTAGCCACTATATCCTCCGCAGTGGTGGCACTTTTAGCCACTATTAGTTACTCTTTTCTCCACAATGGTGAAACTTTTAGTCATTATTTTCTCCACAGTTGTGGCTCCTCGGAGGACTAAATCATCGATGTTTAGTATTTAGAACCTTCGATCAGCATTGATTTTCTGTTGATTTATCAGATGTCTTGTTTATTGCCTCACCGACACTACGGAGCTGCTTAGCTTTACGTTGTAGATATGTAGCCCTTAGAACCTCCGATTGCCAATGAGTCTGTATTATTTTGGAACCCGTAGAAAGTCTTTCATCCACCATTGCAACTCCACAATGAACTATTTTGTCGTCGGTTAGTCTTTAGCCTTTCCAACGATTAATTTTTCATCTGCTCGTGGAAGCCTTAGTCTGTTTTTCTTCCGCAGTTGTGACTCCTCAGAGGAATAATTCACCAATGGTTTCTACATCAACAATCAAAAGATGTTTCCTTTAGCCCGTCGGCACTCCAAGCCTGAATGTTTGCCGTAGTTTCCCGACTTACCGCCACTGTTACCGATCGGGGCTTTTTCTTTTAGCTCACCGGCACTCTAAGTCTCTATGCTTCCACTCTCCACCTTTAGCTCGTGATAGTTTCTACATTGACGATCGAAATATGTTTCCTCTAGCCCATCGGAACTCCAAGCCTAAATGTTTGCCACAGTTGTGGCTCCTTAATGGACTATTGTGCCGACGATTAGTCTGTAGTTCTTTCGACCACCGCGGAGTTTCTTGGTTCCAAAATCTCTGACGGTTAGTCTTTAGTCCCTCCGATCACCAATGTGTTCATCTATCATCGCGTTATCAAAAATTTCCTATTCATCGATCGGAATCCGTAGTTAGTTAGATTTCTGTCGTTGTAGCTCTTTAGTAGACTAGCTCGTCGATCGTTAGTCCCTTAAACCTCCGATCACCGCAGTTTTCCTTTGGTTGCGGAAGTCGTAATCTTTCCTTCTTCTACAGTTTCGGCTCTTTAGAGGACTAGCTCACCAATCGTTGGTTCCTTGAACCTCCGATCACCGAATTTTTCCTCTGGTCGTAGAACCCGTAGTAAGTCTGCCTTCCGCCCTTTCGACTCCTTAGTAGACTATTTCTCCAATGGCTAGTGTCTTCAAGTTTCGACGCTGACACTGCAGAAATTTTCAGCTTTAAAATCGCTGCTACTTTCTCTTTAGTTCCTCCAATCACTGATGTGTTCATCTATCATTGCATTATCAGAAAGTTTCTGGTCATCAATCGAAATCTGTAGTTAGTTATATTTTCACTGTTGCGGCTCTTTAGTAGACTAGCTCACCGATCGTTAGTCCCTTGAACCTCCGATCGCCACAGTTTTCCTTTGGTCATGGAAGCCTTATCTGTTTGTCTTCCACAGTTTCGGCTCCTTAGGGGACTATCCTGCCGATCGTTAGTTCTTTCAAGTTCCAACACCGAAGTTTCCATTCCCTCCGATTAGCGGTGACTTTGATTTATCAGTTGCCTTTAATGATTATATTTTCCATAGTTGCAGAACTTCTAGTCACTGTATTCCCCGTAGTGGCGGCGCCATAGTGAACAAAGACTCCACAATCTCAGCGACTAGAACTCCAAATCTTCTCACCATCGAAACTTTCAACCGCTATATTCTCCGTAGTGGCGGAACCTTTAGCCACTATCCTCTCTGTAGTGGCAGAGAAATAGAGGACTACACCTCCGATCACTGTCTAAAAATGTTCCGATGGCAGTAAAAAGTTTATCAATATTCCTAACTGCCGAAGGGGTCTTCCACTCGCCATTTATCTTCCATCTTTCGGTGACTAATGAGATGTTCTGATCCTCGCCCAAGCCATCGAAACCACAACTTTGTGAATTTTGCATCAAAAAATAGAGGCCTTCAAAACTGTTAGTGATCTTCATATCCTTCATTGCATCATTTAAATTCTTCATACTAAATAAAATAAATTTATTTTATTTGGGAGATAATAGGACCACTGTTGGATGGTCTGCCAGTACTATTTCCATTTTTTTTCAATGCCCTTGTATCTCCAAGTCTTTCGCCAACATCATTTGAATTATTATTGAGGCTACCAGCTTCAGAAAGAGTGTCTATGTCAAGATGACTGGCTTGAATTTTTTCAATTTCTAACCTAAGACAACCTTTAACTAGTTTACGAACCTTTCTTTTAGGATCCTACATCAAGAAAAAAATAAAATTGTGTTTTAGAGAACCATACAATTCTTCATTACTAGCTACAACAAGTATAGTTTCTAGATAGATTACAGTTGTAAGTGCAATTATACTTAATATGAAGTAGATTCTATCCAAAGCTAAAAGAAAGGAATTAACTAACCAAAACACACAATTTCAAATACAATCTAAGCATTTGGTATGTTTATACAACAACGATGGTAGATGCACCACGAAAATAAAACTAAACTGAATCTCTAATCACATAAGAGACTGAGACCTCAAACTCGTCCATTTAAGCCCCAACTACCTCATAAGTAAATTTCAATCATTTTGCATGCAACTTTATATTCCTAGGAATAATAAAATTACTACGTATTGTTAGCAAAGAGATAAAACAATTGAATCTTGCCATCTCTCTAACAAATACCCATCCACCTTGGGGAAGACAATGTCAACATTGTTAGTTGAAACACTAGGAACTAAAGAAAATCATCTCAACCATCTATGTCAATTTTTTGTTTATTCATCAAGAATAATGGTATCATAGAGATCCTAAACCAAACAATCCCATAAAATTTGCTAGAATTTTAACTAAATAGTCAATGCAATAATATTTCACCACATATGTAAATCCAAACCTAAGGAATCTTGTTATTCTTCACGTCTAACCACCAGGCACTTTATAGTATAATAGTACTATGTCTTGTGGCTTTAAGGCAGATTAGGTGACAAATGCATAAGATCCATAGGGTTCTTAGTGTATTTTATCAGTTAACGAGATCACAATAAAGAATAGTATTATTACTACCAGTTTCCAAATGTAGGAAAGGCATGCATGCATATTACAAAAATTATAATAAGAAAACATATTTTAGTTCCATCTATGCAGTTGTGTTCTCTTCAATATCAGCAACAAACTTTTTCTCTAATGATATATAATCTAATTACCCTAAAAATCCTATAGGGATGACACAATAAACAATTTCAATACAAATTGTATCAAACCTGGAGCAACTACTCAACATAACTTTCTTTCATTATATTTAAGTTGGGTATCTCAACAATTATAGCATAACCACTTGAATAATGGGTCATCCTTCCATCTGATGTTGATCTCCCGATGAGGTCAATGTTACTTTCTTGTGAACTCGACCCTAATATACTAGGGTCAAGTGGGATTCTTAGAGAGGCGATTCCACCAACACCTCCACCAATGTTTCTCTCATACAAAGGAACAATAGCCCAAGCAAAAGATTCTTTCTATGGAATTATTCTATCCCATACTTGCAGCTTATGCTTCTCCCTCTCTATCAAATGAACCTGCAATATTTACAACATTCAGTTTCTGATTCAGAAAATATATCCGTATGAGCTTTTTCTTCCAAGAACCTGAAATTTTCACTATAACCAAGAAATTTCGTGGGATCTAAAAACTACATATTGGAGAATTTTTAAATTCAAAAAGACAACAATATTAAATAACTACAAAAATTTCTCAACCATTTTCTAAATCAAAAGGCACTAGAATATAACACCAATATAACATTAATGGAATGTCACATCAGGAATAATATAATATTTATATGATATTTCAAAGAGAAATTCGACTTCCATTTATTTGAGGAAAAATCCAACTGAAACAAAACATCCAAATTATATTGGCATAAATATATGAGTCCAAAATTCAATATCCATAAACACTATCATTGACACAACCATGCTGAAAAATTGAGCACTGAGCAAAGGATGTTAAGTAAACTTCATCAAACAAGGAAACAACTGAAAAGGAATATACATTTGATGGAAACGTACTTACAGGTTCTTTGCGAGAGTATACAGATGGTGTCACTCCTCCTTCAGTTGTAGGATTTTCCAGATAAATAAGTAGGCAAACAGATGAATATGGGCAGTCAAAAGAAAAGATAGCACGACGTTGCAAGGGCACCAACATCCCTGACATATTATCATAAACATCTTGTCATCACTCAATCTTTGAAAATAAAACCAAGCTAAAAAATTATTGATTTGACATCAATATATTATTTCAAAAATGGTAATGTGGTACATTAGTAAGGCACCAAGAACATTTAGGCATAAGGACCTAAGAATAGGAAACAAAATGAGGTAACTAACTAAATAAAAAGCAATCAAATCAATTTCTCTCATAACAGGTAAAATTGTACAGTTCTTACATCTTGCATTTCATTGGGAAAGAACTGGAAATAGGAGTCCTCTGACAGTTTTTCTCTCTTTTCTCTATGATATAAACATATTGTACCATAAAAAGGCTCTGGAAAGAGGCAAAAAACTTCAATCGGTTTCCTAAAACAAAATTTCTTACCATCTGAGAAAGTAAATCTCTCATAGGAACATCGCATATTAGAAGTTTGTCCTTTCGTTGAAGTGACAAAGGGCCTCATTCTCCAACATATGAATCCCCTCAAATGGTTGGAACAAGACATACATATAGGCATGCCTATGTGTATTAGGACCAGCATAGATCCAAATCCTAAGCTCTATCAAGACCAAGAGGGATCAAATATTTGGAGGTGCAAACCTTTTCTTAAGTATTGCACTCAACTATCATCTTTGGTGTGATTTAGACCAAAAGACACATCTTTTTATTTAAGGTCAACATATAATATTTTTATTATTAATATTTAATACTATTTATGGCCGACATATAATAATTTTTATTATTTTTTATTTTGTCAAGAAAGAACATGACAACATCTCCCCCATACATGGTTTTAAAACCATGTGCAAGGCCCTCCTAAAACCATGGGTTGTTTATGGGCCTTGCACATGGTCTTAAAACCATTTGCAATGAACTCCTACACCATGTACAATAAAACCATGGGTTGTTTAGGAGGCCTTGCACATGGTTTTAAAATTATTTCCAAGGCCCTCCTAAACCATGTACAATAAAACCATGGGTTGTTTAGGAGGCCTTGCACATGGTTTTAAAACCATGTACATGACCGACATTTTTTTGTGGATAATTCAATTTATTATATTTTTAAGTAGGAACATTACAACATCTCCCCCATATTGTGTTGTTTTTCTGACCAAAATTTTTTTGGCCAATAATTAATTTTTTTATTTTTTATTTTTTTGTTGGGAAGGAACATTACAACATCTCTTCCATATTAGGTTGTTTTTGTGGCCGACATTTATTTTAGAGGATAATTAAAAGTTTTATTTTTTATATCCGACATTTACAAGAGGAATTTTACATGAAGAACATTACATAACGTTACAAGATCTCCCATACTGGGTTGTAGAGTGCCTCTCAGTGTAATGAGAGTTTCAATATCATGGATACCAAAGGTAATATATCAGCTTGTAATAGTAAAACATGTATGCTTCAAAATAATGATGTATTCTAATCAATCTCTACATTTCATGCTTTATTACATAGTTAATGAATCTCTCGGAGACAGGTGGCTATTATACTCATTAAACTCACCAACAAAAACTGCTTGAAATGCCAAAGATAAAGCCTTGATGTATATATTGAGTCCACTAAAAACCATTCAGGTACATTATATCAAAAAATGCAAGGAGAAACAACAATGGCACGTCAATTGAAAGATATCAGTTATAAACTTCAAGAAGGCTTGTGGCCTTCTTTGAAAAAATAGCGTAAAGAATGCCTTCATGTGAAAGTGAATACAAGAGCATATTTACACTACATCAAGTAAACACAAAACCTACCACATATAGTTGGTGGAACTTCTAGTGTTCTCTGTCCCAAGATATAGGACCTCTCATTCTCCCAATCAAAAACAGGTCCATAAGCAAGCAAGGGGGGGCACCAAAATGCTTCATAGAATAAACTAAAAATATTATAGCAACTATAGCTCATATCAAAGAAATGAACCATCAATGAATGGCACAAACATCTATGAACTTTCAATACTATCAAAATAAACATATTTCTAAAATAAAAAATAGGAATAAGAATGGAAATAAAAAATAAAACCATGAAGGTTGGTTTGTTACAAAATATCAATGCATGTTTGATGAGTGAATATGAACAAAAATAAATGATGAACTAAAGATAAATTGACTCCTAGGAAGTAAACACCGCTGATATTTCAATTTTTCTAGATATAATTCCCCAGGCCCCTATCATATGTTAAAAGGTAACATCATTTAACACCAAATTCTACCAGATGAAAATTTCAATTACAAAGAGCAGAATGACACGGTTTGAGTTCATACCTGACTGTTGCATTTGTTAAAATATTTTGAGGGATACCTTGACATGCCCATAGATGGCATATGTTGCAATGATGGTTGCTCATGAAATGACGCATGGTTGTTGCTTGTGATCAAATAAATATTATGACTTATTTATGTCTCCACATTTTTCATACATTCCTATAGGCTATAAGAGCGCTCATCATAAATTCATTTGACTAAATCCATGTCTTATTATGTATTAATCAATATGCATACCCTGCTCCAGAGTTGTAAAGAAATTTGAATGAAATCCACGTCTGATTATGTCTTAATTAATCTACATACCCTGCTCCAGAACTGTTGAGGTAGAACAAGTAGGAAGAACACTGGAAAGGTCTTCTCATCTGAGACTACTCCTTCCCTTCACATTCATTTGAAGAGATTTAGTTCCTGAATTCCCTTTCCATTAGGGACCCAATTCGTGAGCCTTATAATCATGTTGTCGACCAAACCTTCCACTTCCTAATAGGTGATATTGTCTTTGAATTTCGTCAAGTTGTTTCTTCACTCAAGTGGTTTCTCAAAGGTTATTGCACAAAATGAGCAATCCTGACACCTGAAGCACTTATTGGTCATTCACTTGTAGCTTTACTTTATGGACTATTGACATACCCAATAACTTCATGGTGAACCTGAGCTACGTGCAAGCACCATATATAAATCATTGGGAGATGGGGTGTAGCATAAAATATAACTAACATTTTTCCAACCAAACTATAGGTTCTAGCAACATCAGTGGTATTGGAGTTGACTGAGTGCCCCACTCCTCACTCTCTATCAACATTCTATTTGTTCTGCAATCAAGCTAGAAACAAAAATAATTTGTTTCTTGAATACCGCATTCTGATAAGGAATTTTTATCAAATACAAGGCCATTATAAAAGGTTTGGGTCCCTGGGGGTTATATCCAATATGATTCTCTCAAGTTCTCCCTCCCCCTCGTCATTTTACAGGTATTCAATGGAGACAATCGAAGACAATTTTAGAGTAGGGTTATCCCTATAGGCTTGAGAGGTGACTTTGGAATAAATATCATTTTCCCAAAGTTTTGATCTCCCAATAAAATTAACATACATGTTTGTAAAGGAACACCCTACCAATACATCTATTTATTGTAGAATTAACACTCCTCACAAAGACATTGATCTGTCATAGAATCAAAACTCCTCAAAAAGGTACCCCCAACTCGTTTTGTCATGGAATCAGTGTTATTTCTCATATTCTTAGAAGTAGATCCTAAAATGAGTGAAAGAAGGCATACCCATTCCTCTGTGTGAGATCATTGTTTAGTGTTCCCATTTCTTTGTGCTCAATGAGCTCTCTAGTATATAAGTCGATAGGCTGTCATCCTGTAAAATAAGAAGGGGTCTGAACTAACATGCTCAGGTAAATCCCTTCCANTTATGGTGGGAGCATTTTCAATCAATTAAGAAGAAAAAATTCACTTAGAGTTTGGGAGAAATTATTAACAATCAAGTAAAGGTATTAACTTTGTTCTTAGTTAAAAATACTCAAATCAAAATGATAAAAAATATTATTGTAATGGAGGACTCTGTAATGATCATATAAGAATATTATTGTAATGGAGGACTCTACAATGATAATTCAACATTTGTTAAATTAATTGTATCTTCAAGATATCTGTCTAGAGAGATTCATTTATAGAGATCCAATGTTGGCAAAAAAAATATAGAATTATATCTTAAGTCCTCAGAGGCCTTAATAGTTTAGTACATCTTAAAGAAAATAAGGTTGTTTCGTTAGATGTTGGAAGGATAGGTATATATAAGGTCCAGTACCTCTTATATCTCATCTCCTTTGAAAATTATAAGTATAGAATACTAAAACATGATAGAAGTGAATTTAGGAGACAAGATTCAGCATAACATTAAGGTGAAAGGATGGGCATTAAAGATCTTGACATTAAATACCTACTCATTTCTTCAAGAATGAGGTGAGTTTTATCAACCTTACATCAATAAATTAGAGTGTTGAATATATTATTTTCATTTTTGAAATTAGTTGCAGTTTTGGATCTTAGCAAGCAATATGTGAAAGTCGGAAAAGTGGGGGGTTTTAGGTGTGGTTGGGCACTAATATATCCAGTGAGGTAGGATATAGGTGCAATGTGTTGCTTCCTCTAGCTCTATGGATTGGATCTAGTTATAATCTAGTATTGTGGAGAAAATCTAGTTTGGGTGTTGATAACTCTTCTTATTTTGGTCATGAGAATTGTTTTGCATTAGGGGTAGGAGTTGTTTTAGTTTGGAATCATAAACTAAATTCTTGGTTTTGGAAAAAAATGAAAATTCATAGTCACTTTAGTTGTTGCTTATATGAGACCTTGGACCTACAAATAAATCAATGCAAAAATGAATGGCATTAAGAGGATATCTAAGTATCCCTCTCACACTTCAAGAGAAGAATGATCAATCAAATTGAAGAACAAAGAGGAAGGAATGCATAGATTTCAAATATTTTGGCTCATTACAAAGAAATAAAATTGATAAGTTCGAATCATATTGCAAGATTCTATGTGAATTAATTGTATGCCTAACTAGGATCTTGTACTTGCATAGTGACCCATCACACTCTTGGTTTCCCCTCCAAATGTATTTATTGGTTCTATTCGAGTTGCACAAAAAGATAAGGACATTGATCAACAAACACAAGGCAACATCAATATCAGAATGGTATATCTTGAGTACCATTAGAGGAATTTTGGGGTCTAAAATGGGCCTCCTAAGGAAAATAATAAAATAATAGTTAAAATAATAAAATAATGGTTAAAATAATAAAATAATATNATATTTAAGTTGACATCAAATAGGAATCCCTTAGTGGGCATGACTTTGCCTAAGTTAATTTTTTTAATGTATATGGAAAATTAGTTTTTTTACTAGGCCACTTTATTAGGAATTATACCAATGGGATTTATAGTTATAATTTTGGAAAGTAAAAACAACTTAACCCTATGCTCCTCCTATGAAGGTTGTGTCTCCTTTAAGCCTCTATTAAAAGAAAATGAAAAGAAATGAAATAAAACCCAAAGGAAACTCACATTCACACTGATTTTTTTAGCGAGTGCAGGAACTCAATCTCCCATAGAATATGGCATGTCCATGGCTATTGGATAACCCAAGCACACAGGCTTATGAACATGACAAGTAAATAAACCACAACTCATTAAAGAGAGATACACACATTGTTGGCCTACTTTTCCTCACTTTCACGACCCAGGTTCAACAGACCCAAAAAACCAACAAAACACCCAAAGACATCATCCCAACAGAGCAAGCCCAATCAGAAAAACCTACGAGGCAGGCGTAGTTCCACCCGATATATCTTAATGTGTAACTACCAGAACCATGTTTCTGCAGTCTACGGGGGATTGCAGTCACTTGGCATGTGGCCAAGGTGCTCGACAAAGTCAAAAGGATGGAGTCTTTTACTAACTCGACAATGGTGCAATAGTGTGCCATGGCCAGTGTGCAACACAACCTCATCCTTGACAATATTAACAACTGGCACAATTGTGTGACATAGATGATTCCTTAACAGTAAATGACAGTGGAACGACTGTATTACAACTTAAAAGTATTTGAACATGAAATAATAAACAATTCTTCAACAATTCTTTAGTCATTCATTCATTCCACTAATTTTATCAATATTGCAACATTCATTTAGGAAATAAACATAAATAATACAAGATAAGAAACATTCAACATTCACATTCAGCGACACAGGAAATAACGTGGAAACCCTTCCAAGTAAAAACCACAAAGGTGCTCTTCATCTGGCATGAGAAATATATGGCGCCTTTTAGTCTGCAACTTGTAGACTATTTTGAGATATGTCTTTTCAGCTCATACTCTTTCTTGCTCTCATGCTCTCTTTTTTATGCTTTTATTCTAACTACTCCTACTTATTTGTACACAACCTAGATCGATTCTTCTAACTACTATCTACGCACTCAGCTACATCATGACTCTTACAAAACCGGTCTACGCACACAGCTGTAGATCCACGACTCAACAGCCTTCTCCTACTATCAGACTTCTCTTTGGTTCCTTAAATTATTCCTAACTATTCTATAAACCCTACAACAACCAACTATTCAGCAACCCTTATACAAAATGGGTTCTTCCTATTTATAGCTTCTACAAGACCGTGTAGGGTCAACTGAGTATAGCTCATTTATTACAGTCATAAATAGCCAAAAAAATGTCTTTCATTAAATTTATTATAGACCATAACTAGCCACATAAATGTCTTTCATTACATCTATTACAGGCCATACCTAGCCGCAATAACGTCCTTTAGTCTTCTGCCGACTTGAGCACCTATGGTCTTCCTGACCTGTAGCTTTCCAGCCTTTACTCTTCTACCTGCCAATATTCCACCGACTCTAGCTCCACTTTTCCTTCGTTGCACTATTCCTTGATGCAACTTCCTCTCTTATGCACTTCCGGAAATGGGACCATTTGTTGGCCTACTTTTCCTCACTCTCACGACCTAGGTTCAACAGACCCACAAAACCAACAAAACACCCAAAGACATCGGCCCGATAGAGCAGTCCCAGCTGGCAACACCTACGAGGTAGGTGAAGTATCACCCGAGATATCTTAATGTGTAACTTCCAGAACCATGTTCCTACAGTCAGCGAGGGATTACAGTCCCTTGGCGCACAAACAAGGAGCTCGACAGAGTCAAAAGGATGGAGTCTTTTACTAACTTGACAATGGTGCAACAATGTGACACAACCAGCGTGCAACTAGTGCAATTGTGTGACGTAGATGATTATTTAATAGTAAATGATAGTGGTTTGACTGTACTACAACTTAAAAGTATTTGAACATGAAATAATACACAATGCTTTAGTCATTCATTCATTCCATTTATTTTATCAATATTGCGACATTTATTTAAGCAATAAATGTAAACAATACCAGATAAGCAACATTCAACATTCACATTCAGCAACATAGGAAATAACGTGGAAAACCATCCAGGTAAAAACCGCAAAGGTGCTCTTCATTTGGCTTGAGAAATATATGGCACCTTTTAGTTTGTGACTTGTAGACTATTTAGAGATATGTATTTTCATCTCATACTCTTTCTTGCTCGTGTGCTCTCTGTTTTATGCTTTTCTTCTAACTACTCCTACTGATCCGCACACAACCTGGATCAACTCTTCTAAATACTATCTATGCACTCAACTGCAGAATGACTCTTACAAAACTAGTCTACACACACAACTCCAGATCCGTGGCTCAACATCCTTCTCCTACTATCAGACTTCTCTCTGATTCCTTCAATTATTCCTAACTATTCTCTTAACCCTACAACAACCCTTATAAAAAATGGGTTCTTCCTATTTATAGATTCTACAAGACTGCACAGGGTTGACTGAGTATAACTCATTTATTACAGTCATAAATAGCCACAAAATGTCTTTAATTACATTTATTACAAGCCATAACTAGCCACAGAAATGTCCTTCATTACATTTATTACAGGCCATACCTAGCTGCAAAAACGTCCTTCAATCTTTCACTGACTTGAGCACCTACAGTCTTCCTAACCTATTTATTTCTAGCCTTTACTCTTCTACCTACCAATATTCCACCGACTCTAGTTCCATTTTCCCTTCATCACACTATTCCTTGTCACAGCTTCCTCTCTTGTGTGCTTCCTTTCCTTCCTTTGCATCTTCCTTATTATCACGCACCTGTCTTTCATGTACGTGCTTGTGCTTCTACTTCTTCCTTGTTCTCTTCTTTGGCACAACACACATTAATCAATGAAATATAAACACATATATTTTTTCTTTCCATTAACTTTTCTTCTCCTAGAATTAGAGGCCATGCTGCATTTCAATCCATGGATCTCCACCATTACATATTTTATCTAGAAAATCTATTTCATGTAATAGTTTGGATGATTTCTTTGGTTTGTTTTCTTTGTTTTAATTATGTATCTCCATTGGGGCAATTCAATGATTTTTTTTTCCTTGGGTTCAGGAAAAAATTCACTTACACCAACGAGCTTCACAAACCCTATGATATACTATGTTTCAGTAAAATCACAGGAAAACAATTCAATTCACCCAAATAAAAAATACTATAACAAGTTGTGCAAATCCAACAGAAAATTGAATTGTTCCCTGTAAAAAATAACAAAATTGAAACCATATTTTAAACATAATTGCACATGTTCGTTGAGATAATCAGTATTTAATGTAATTCCATTGAGATACACAGTCCCCACACCCAACTATACCTCGAGGTCGTCCACATCGAGCTCCCCCTATAATAATTTTCCAAGAAACCTCTTAAGGAAGAATTTGCACACGTGCTTGGCTGCCCAATATTGAAACAATATTACTCACCAGGGAATTCGATGACCAACCCTTTGCAAACCTTATGAACCACTCCCACATTTGAACAATTCCAACAATAGGAGAAGCTCAAAATCCTATAAAATTTAATATTGCTTCGCTTGTTACATCCAGATACCTGGTGAATTTCACCCGATTCAAACCCGAAACCGGCTGTTCCTTTGTCTAGTAAATTCCTTACAATTTTGGGCATTGTAAAAGTTGGTTGCGCTCTTCCATCCATCTGAAAATGGAAGATGGGGCTCTGGGAAGGAAAAGGAATAAAAAGAAAAATGGATCCAACTAAAGGAAAGTGAAGGGAATAACGAAAATAGGGCGGTGGTCCCATGTGACCATCGAGATAATGAGTAAACCACTAGCAGGTGCCGAGAACCCGGTCAACAAAACCACGCATCAAAAACCATAGGGAATGTGTCAAATAACACAGGCCAAATCGATGAGGAATCTTTTAATATTTCATCTCCATTGTTTAACGCCTTTGGCGTAAATAAGGACATGATTAATTATTAAAAATATATTTTACTTGGAACATTAATGGTCTCAAACAAGGATTTTGTATCATGTATAACCCGAGGGGGCATAATGATTAAGAATATGTGTTTATTCTTAGGGGGTCATAGGTTTAAACCTGGACGGGGATAGGGTATTTACACCTCTATTATTAGTTAAAATGTTTTGCATAAGGGGGTACCTTGTCCATAAACAAGGGGGTCTCATACACCCTCAATAACTCTGATTACATGCATCTCGAGTTCAACATGTGTTCCATCAATATTTTCATCAAATTCAACATGACTAAACAACAACAACAAAAAAGTTATACTATAGGAATTAGAGTTGGCCTTGACATAACCTAGGTAAATTGGGATCTTTTGAGTAACTAATACACTTTGAATATGTGAGGAATTAGTTGTCTAGTTTGTGAGGACATATCTAGATAGTTTTCATCCTTGAACATTTAATAGATTTCTCCCCATTTTAACCTTTGATTTGAAACCACTTTGTATTCAATATCTCCATAATATGGATTGGTTGTAAGGCTTTAATTATTGGTTATGTACAAACCTCCTCTTGTTGCACAATCTATGGTGGTTTCCCTTTGTATTTGGATTTCTTATTTGGAGTAATCTTGATGACATGTTTCACACAAATAACTATTTTAAGTATTAGCAGTTGTAGAGGGGGTCCCTTGTCCCACAAACAAGGGGGTCTCACACACCCACAATAAATCCGATTACATGCATCTCACATGAGTTCAACATCTGTTCCATCATTTTTTTATCAAAACCAACATGACTAAAAAACCATGAAACTATTTCCACTATAGGCTTTAGGGTTGCCATTGACATAACCTAGGTAAAATGGGAACTTTTTTTACATAATAAAATTTGAATATGTGAGTAACTAGTTGGATAGGTTGTGAGGACATATCTAGATAATTTTCATCCTTAAACGTTTAATAGATTTCTCCCCAATTTAACCTTTGATTTGAAACCATTTGTGTTCAATATCACCATAATATGGCTTGGGTGTATCTTTAATTATTGGTTATGTGCAAACCTCCTCTTATCACACAACCTAGGGTGATTTATAATTGTAATTGGATTTCTTACTTGGAGTCACCTTGATGAAATTTGATTCACATGAACAACCATTTTAACCATTAGTAGTTAAATCATTGTGCAAAGGGAAGTCACTTGTCCCACAAACAAGGGCATCTCATACACCATCAATAGCTCTGATTACATGCACCTCACATGAGTTCGACATGTGTTCCATCAATTTTTTTATCAAACCAACATGTATAAAAAACCATGAAACTATTTCTACTATAGGCATTAGGGTTTCTAGGCCTTGACATAACCTAGGTAAAATGGGATCTTTTAATTAATTAATACACTTTGAATATTTGAGGAACTAGTTGGATAGGTTGTGAGGACATATCTAGATAATTTTTATCCTTGAACTTTTAATATATATCTCTGCATTTTAACCTTTTATTTGAAACCAGTTTGCGTCAATATCGTCGTAATATGGCCTAATGTACAAATCTCCTCTTATTGCACAATCTAGGGTGATTTCCCTTTATATTTGGATTGCTTATTTGGAGTCATCTTGATGACATGTGATTCACATCAATAACCATTTTAACCATTAACATTATTATTAACAATAACCAAAGTAAAACAATATGCCCTTGATGAATTATAAGGTGAGTTGGTCCTTGTAAAGTTATAATGAATGAGGCATTGTTTGGGATTTGCATCTTTACTTACCATCCCAATAATTTAATCTATTTTTTTATTGTAACCTTTAATGTTGCTTATAGTCACACCAAAAAATAGTCCATTATCAAAATTTGGTTGCATTCGCTAGGTGACAAAAAGGGTATTAGCCAAGATGTGGAGGTTCTTTGTTTAGACAAAGTATTTAATGTATGGAAATAATTCAACCATTGCTAGCATTTAAAGAGATTTATGAGAAAGTTATCATGGTTCCCACACTCGTATTGGTTATATATATGAAAGACAATAATGGATTATTTCATGCTAGGTGAAAGAAAATAATGGTTATATATATGAAAGACAATAATTGATCATTCATTCCAGGAACTATATAACCTGGCTCTATACTTGGTGCTATGTTGGATGTTTTCTGGGAGCAATTCTTAACTTTATTCCTATATCTATACCTAGTGCTATGCTTGGACCTTTTCCTATGGAAATTCCTGGCTCGATACCTTCTGAAATTCCTATCGCACTTCCTCGTGTTATGTCTAGCTCTATACCTAGCACTATGCCTGGTGCAATTCCTAGCACAATTCCTTTGAAATCTCTTTCTATTTTCTTGGCACAATTTTTCATGCTAATGTTGGCACTATATATGATGTTATGTTAGACGTTTTCTGATCATAATTCGTAGCTCTAAACCTAGATCCATTTCTCGCATGGTTTCTTTTGAAATTTCTAGTGTTATTCCAGGTGTTATACTTGGATCTATACCTAGCACTATGTTGGATGTTTTCTATGCACAATTCCTGGCTCTATACTTGGTGCTATGTCAAAAGTTTTTCCTACCAAAATTCATGGAGAGATTCCTCATGATAACCCTGGCTCAATATATGGTGCTATGCTTGGTGCTATTCTGGATGTTTTTATATGGGATGTTATTTTGGACGTTAGTTGGGATGCTAAAAATATGGCGTTATTCCAAACGCTATACATGGCTCTATACCTAGAACTATGTTAGATGTTTTCTAGGTGAAATTCTTGTCTCTATACTTGGTGCTATGTCAGACGTTTTTCCTGGCGATAGTGATGGCGCAATTCCTGGTGCTAACCCTAGCTTGATATATGGTGCTATGCTTGGTGCTATTATGGATGGTTTTTTGGAGGCTATTCTGGGTGTTATATGGGATGCTATTTTGGATATTAATTGGAATGCTAGTTGTCGTCCAAAATAGCATCAACTTTTAAAAAGGGATGCTAATTATTCTCCAAAATAGCGTCAAATTTTAAAAAGGGACGCTAATAACACCATTAAAAGTGTCATGCCATGGAAAAGCATTCACTTTGTCCAAAAAATGATGAAAAAACACTAAAAGTGATCGTGGACGCTAAAAAAGAAGCTAAAAGAGATGTTAATCACACGGTTTTTTTGTAGTGGTGATAGTGGAAGGTATGATTTTTGTTTAAAGTTTATGTTATGAAATGACATGTGTCCATGGGAGACAGAAGGTGGATGCCAGCAGTGATCATGAAGGGTTTTAAAGAGGTTTTAATGTTATGTTTTAAATCTTTGTCATAAACGTTGGCTGCAAGTTGGCAACGCAGTCAATCATATTAAATGACCATCGTACTCTGTATCGAGAGGAGTGATCCTCTCCCTCCATCTTTCCTTGATTTGGATCCTGTCATGGTAAGGGTTTAGTAGGGTTTTTACATTCATTTGGTCGTGATGGTATTTGTCTAGTTTATTGTTAATGGTTATTGGAGGTTTTTTTGCTCAGTTGCTCCACGATATTGCGCCACAACCGTGCTTGCCCTTAGGGGTATGCAATAGTTGTTTGGTTTAAACACTGTGATTTTGAGTTGTTTTAAAGGTTTTTTGTTATTGTTTAATGGTTGTGTGGCTTCCATTTATTATTTGAACAGTCTTAACCATCTTTTTGCTCATCGTGTATTTATGTGGAGACTCAGTTGCTTGCCTTCAATTTCGGGTAGAGGCTCCCTAATCCCGCAAGGTTTATTAACTAGTATGAAGTTATATTTCATGTCTTAATTCTTCATTTGATAATGAGGTTCATAGTTCTTAAAAAAAGCTAACTTGAAAATGGTTTTGTTGGTTCAGGGCAGAGGAAGGAGAGGGTAGCCAGGAGGAGCAAACCCTTGGCCCTTTGTACATTGAGTGATGGTAAGACTCTCATGTAGTACCACTGTTTATTGAAATCGATGTTGTTCAGATTTAAAGGCAAGTATTAATGTCACAAATATGTCTTGGAGGGTGAAGATAAGGTGCCATCACAAGGGCGCCTAAAGGATTTGGAATAAGCTCGGCATTTCCTTTACGGCCTCCACCCTTAATCCAGGTAACTTTCATAGTTTGTTTGTAAAACATATAGTTGGATAAATAGTTAAAATGATTTTAACTCTTGAACAGTAATGTGGGTGCAATATTGGTGTATAGACATGCGAGAGTGGCGACATGGTTACCTCCTCTCAAGTTTTGTCCTTCTTTGACCTGAGGTGAGGAACCTTATCTTTCACTCTGCTTGTTAGGAAATTTTAAATATTAAAAGATTGTATTTTATACTAATGCTAGTAGTTTTTATATGCATCAATGCACTAGCGCGGTTCCTGCACTATACACTCATATCAATGCCACAACTTCAAGGTATGCATCCATTTGATTGTTGCAGTTAAGATGAGATCTCGATTGCTCTGTTTCAAGGTTGTGGGAAAAGAAGGGGCTTTACATCCACTATCAAAACTTAAGATAACTTTATTCACAACTTCAAGGTATGCATCCATTTGATTGTTGCAGTTAAGATGAGATCATGATTGCTCTGTTTCAAGGTTGTGGGAAAAGAAGGGGCTTTACATCCACTATCAAAACTTACGATAACTTTGATTTAATAACCCATGTTGGGTCTGTATTTCAATTTGGAAACTTAGGGCGATTTGGTAGATGACTGTAGAGTGGTTCAATGATTGGCACATCGTCATCATAGATTTTATCGTTTGAATTTGGTTGTCATAAATATTTGGATGTGGATTGATTCAATGGATAACCGGTTCTTAAATATTGACTTGATTTGGTTTTACTCCAATTGGATTCCTCGGATCTTAACTAGATGTATGTTTGATTTTTAACTTGATATCTTGGTTTTGTTTCAATTAATTGTTTACCTTAGATCCATCTATTTTTGGGTATGGAAGCCCAAAACTAAGACTGGTAAATGTATGTTGATAAAATTTTGAATAGAGTTTAAGTTGGTGTACAAAGCCTTCGGCTCATAGAGGATGTGATGGGTTTACCTAGATCTATTTGGGCTATTTGTCTTCGGATCAATTAAATCAAATTTAATTATTTTAATTCCAATCTATGCATATTTTTATTGTTAAATGTTGGAACACTTGTCTAATAGTCGTATGTCAAAAAAAATTTGGATATTTAGGTTTTATTTGGATCACGACTAGTTATCTTATTTAAATCTATTATTGTATATGAACATTTCGATATAAGAATTCTGAAAATAGAGATTTATATTTGTTTAAAACGAAAAAAGGAATCTCTGTGGGAGATCTCTCGATTCTAGGACGTTGTGGTTTAAACTTAAATTATTTTATTTATATCTTAAATACTATATGTTGAAGTCTATCGGCTCTCCCTATTAAATCTAAGATTTGTTAGACAAAGTTCGGTGGTTAATAATGTGAATAGCTTATCATTAGAACATTTTTAGAAGATTTATTTACAATTTAAAATTTTGGTATATAGGAAAAGTAATCTATGATTTCTATATTCTTGTGCAAAGTAAATGACTACTAACAGCGTATAAGCAATAATTTACAATAATCAAGATAAACAGAATACTAATTGATACATGGTAAAATTCTCAGTTTATAATACATTTGGAAATAGAATCTACTTCCAAACTGTAATTACTAAAACTAAAACAGTAGATGAATTTTATTAAAGAACTCGTCACCACTATCAAGAAAACAAAACTGAAGTTGTCGTTCCTCCCAACCAACTCCTAGAGTAGCTCAAACTTACTTGCTCTAAAACCCTCAAGCTTATTTACCGAACCAAAAGGGAAAATTCCGATCAATGTGTCATCTCTTTGCATCAATAGAATATTTCCCCATCCATTGTCAGCCTCCTGCTTATTCGATGGACATACTATTTTATAGTATTTTTCCTAGGACTTGATCATTTATGATCCTCCTTCTCTTTAGGGATCCATAAGGAGTCTTGACCCAATTTTGGGGAAGATGTCTCCTGCATCACTTGAGTTCTCACTCAGCAATTTTCGTCATTTGTCATTTCCCCTTGTGGATCGGCAATTTCCCCTTGTGGATCGGCAAACACTCTTTTAACAACTACTTCAGTTCTGATTCCTCTTAGTATTTTAATTATTCAAATAATAATAATCCATTACATTCATTTTGACCTTATTGTAAAAATATTTAAAAATAATAATTTTTCAAAGTAAAATAAACAAATTAACAATTATTAGGTGTATTACATACACCTCCCCTTAAAGGATAACAACATCCCCGATGTTTTTTTTTTTTATTCTTCCATTATTTCATCTTGAAATAGAACTGGATATGCCTCCCACATATTAATTTACAATTCCCAAGTGGAATCCTCTGGACTAAGGTGCTTCCATTGCACCTTGACTTGTCTGCTGGTACGATTCTAGAGTAAAATTTATCTCCTATCGAGAATACATTTTGGTTCCACTTGAAATCTCCTTCGAGTTCCACTTGTATAACATTCCAATCAATCACATGAGTAGCATCATGAATACATTTCTTTAAACTTCAAACATGAAAAAATTATGTACTTTTATTGTAGGTGGTGATGTTAATTAATATGCCACTGGTCCAATTTTTGCTAAAATTTCAAACGGTCCACAATATCTAGGCGCCAATTTTGAGTATTTTCCAAACCTTAAGGAGCTTTTTCTGGGCTTTACCCTTACATAAGCATGTTCTCCTACTTAGAACTCTCGTGGAGTTCTTTTTAAGTTGGCATAACTATTTTTCCTATCTTGGGAAACCTTCAAATTATGTTGTGCATGTTTAACTATTAATTTCATATCTTTTAATAATTTGGGTCCTAACATTAATCTATCGATGGTACTACTCCAAGAAATTGGAGTATTACACTTTTGTCCATATATAATCTCAAATGGACTTAATTCTATTGGGATTAATAATCCTCCCTTTGACCACATAGTTTATTTGCCTATTTTTCCTAGCTTAGGAGGCCATTATCACTTTACTAGAGTATGGGTGGGAATTCCCATGAGTGGTCTACACTTTTTAGTTTTGGTTCCATTGGTGTCATTGGTGTCTATACCTACATTTTATGAACCCTCTCTAAGTTCCACCAGTAGTCACCTTCAGTTGTCTATGGTAGGTAGCCAGTCATGTTCATTTATACTTCAATTGCCACTAGTTATTTCACTGCCAGTCACCCTAGCACCAGTTTTTCATGATTCAAGGTAGTTTGGCACCTTTTGTTCACCTACCTCATCATTTAACTGATTGTGAACTGAATCGATTGTCCGGAGTTAAACTAGTGAGCTCCAATGATGATTTTTTTCACACTGAGTTAGCACATTGGTCAATCTGAGTTGGTAGACTTGAATCATACCTTTAGCATTTGAATTATCCTATATGTACAACTAGTGTATTCCATATATATTTTTTTATTCATGAATAATCATATTATTCAATTTTGTCTCCATGTGTGTGCAATTTTGTCATGATTAATTGAATAGTCTATGCTAAATTCTTCTCTATTTTTTGTAGCATTCTCTTCTCATTTGAATTCATGCACGATGATGATCCTATGCTTCATAGAATTTAACTTGGTATCAGAGCGGGTATCCATGCCTTCTTCAAACCTCACACCATAAATAGTTGAGTTTCCACATAATTATTGGAATAATTGCATTGCTCCCTCTAGATTCGTCCAGAGAATTCTATCCAGGTGTGATGGACTCAGAAAAAGTGCACATGTTGAAGTGAAGGGTGTTTGAGCTAACATAAATTCGAATTGAGTTTTTTTGCAGTATTTTTGTAGGTACATTCAAAAAATTTATGAATATTTGTTGATCAATACAACTGTGAAATGGAGAATTCAGCAACTCTAACTCCTATAATCCTTACTCCTTTCAATTACCTTGAATGGAGAGCAGACATGCAGATTTCCTTGCGCAACGAAGATATGTACAAGATGACAATGGGTAGAGAGGTGAAACCCCAATAGTATATGGAGAAATCCAAGTTTCTGAATAAGCTAGATGAAGCCTTCGGTTTCATGTGCATCCACATATCCAAGGAGTTTTTGTTCCACCTTGAGGGACTCTTAACTTCAAAAGAAGTATGGTATAAGCTTGAATCCTTGTTTGGAAAATAGGATGAGCTAAGGGGCCATATCCTAGATAATGAGATGATAGCGCTACACCCCAACAACTTCAAAACTATACAATAGTTCTTTACTAAATTCAATTCATTGGTCATGCAATACAAGCAATGCAGGATTAAGAAGAAGAAGAATGAGAAATGGGTGCTCTCCATATTGAGAAAACGTGGCTCAGAATTCTCAGTGTTTGTCTCTACTTTTCACTCTAGGATACTGACTACTCTTAATTGGTGAATTCCATCCCTTGATGCATTCATAGAGTCTCTAATCCAATAGCAAGACAAGATCATACGGATGGGAGATCTCAGAGCCTCTCCAAATCAAGCTCTCTCGGCTGGTGAGACAAGGAAAGTGCAATCAAGAATGAAGTAGAAAGGTAAAGAGAAAGAAACATTAGATTTGAATCAAGAGATGAGTTTGATCCATCACTTGAAGCATCAGGATATAGGAAGGACAAATATTAGGATGTAAAATGCTCTTACTGTAAGAAAGGAAACCATACAGAGAAGTATTGTATGAAGAAGACAATTGATCAAATGGAAAAACTGCTTGAGCAGCAAAATATTTCCCTCCCTGAGGGCGCAAGGAAGACTGGCACTAGAGAAAATACTGAATATCATGATTAGAGATGTCATGCACTGAAGGATAGTTGTTCAAAAATCACATGCCTTCCTCATTGATTCAAAATCCTCCAATCATATGGTTGCATCCAGATAATCATTCTCTTCATTACAACCTAATAATGGTCTGAGTAATCACATGGGTGATGACACCCAAATTCAAGATGAAGGAAAGGGTTATATCAATTTAAAGCATGCAATGTTCGAAGTTGTATTCTATGTGCTCTCTTTAGCTACAAATTTTTTATCTATATACAATATGACACATACTAGCCCACCAAAACGAGTAGTATTTGGTCTTAACTCTGTGGAGATCTTAGATATCTCAACTAGGAAGATTATAATGAAGGGTGTTTGCAAATCATGTCTCCAATACATATGAATTCTCACACTTTCTGCCATACTCAGATCTAGTGCAGTCTCAACTGTCATTTGAAAGGGGAGGTAAAACCATTCTATCTGCTCCTTTTACATATGATAATGTTTCCATTAGTGTTTTAGATTCAAGATTTGAAGCAGAGGACTCAGTTGAATCAGTTGATGAAATTGAAGATGAAGTTCACATTGATCAAGATCCAAATCCAGTCCCTGCTCCCAATCATGGGGCTAAATGGGCACAAAAATTTATTGGGGCAGTTGGGAACATGACTAGAGAGCCCTTTGACATGAGGAGGACAAGATCCCAGTTTCAGAAGAGAACCTTGTGGTATGTCAATCAAGTTCACTTCCTTTAGAGAGGTGCAACAAGATCCCAGTGAGATGCTACATGATGGTAAGGACTGATCAACAACCCTACTCACAGAAGAAAAAAGTGGATCATGTCACTCTTCCTCCATAAAGAAGAGACAAAGGAAACATTCCTTCTCCTATCTATCATCAGATTGGAAGAAGATGGAAAATTTCACATGCACATTCCCATGATACTAGTGCACACAAGAAACAACATTAGACTGTCGCTACTGCTCCACAGTGATGCATATTGCAGCAATTTTTTCACGAGTTTTTGCTCAAGAATATTTTTTTCTCTTAAGTATGGAAGCTTGTTTCCTGATTTACCTGCTTATTTTGAGGGGGGGGGTTCCCTTGAGGTTTTCCCATTTCCTTGGTTGTATTAAGAAGTTATTATTATCTTTTCATTTATATTGTATGGGTGAATTTTGGTCTTAGTTGCCAGGGCCGAGGTTGTTCAAAGTCAAGATTAAAGGGGGATGCTGGGATTAATAATCCTCCCTTTGACCACGTAGTCTATTTAACTATTTTTCCTAGCTTAGGAGGTCATTATCACTTTACTAGAGTATGGGGATACATGGCCAGGATTCATCTACATTTTTGAGTTTTGGTGCCATTGGTGCCAATCCCTACATTTTAGGAACCCTCTCTAAGTTCCACCAACAGTCACCTTCAATAATCTGTGGTAGGTAGTCAGTCATGTTCAATTATTCTCCAATTTCCACTATTTAGTTCACTTCCAGTCACCCTTGCACCAGTGTTGCATGATTCAAGGGATTTTGGCACCTTTTGTTCACCTACCTCATCAGTTAACTAATTGTGAACTGAATTGGTTGTCCGGAGTTAAACTAGTGAGCTCGAGTGGTGATTTTTTCCACATTGAGTTAGTACATCAGTCAGTCTGATTTGGTAGATTCAAATCCTATATTTAGAATTTGAACTATCCTATATGTACAATGAGTGTATTCCATATTGTTTAATTATTCATGAATATAATCATATTATTCCAATTTTGTATCCATGTGTGTGAAATTTTGTCATGATTAATTGAACAGTCTATGCTAAATTCTTCTCTCTCTTCTACAACATTATATTCTCATTTGAATTCATGTAGGTTGATGATCCTATGCTTCATAGAATTTAACAAATCCAACTAAAACTTGAAAGTGATTATTATACACAAATTCGACCAAATGCAAATAATCCTCCCACTTACCCAGTTTATCCATTACGTACATTCTAAACATGTCTTCTAAAAAATGATTACTCTTTACATTTTTCTATAATATTGTGTATGATATGCAATGCTAAAATTTAGTTGTGTGCCTAATCCTTTAAACAAAGCCTTCCAAAAATTTCTCGTAAATTTTGCATCTGTGTGCAAGATTATTATCTTAGGTACACCATGCAACTTGGAAATTTCTTTCATAAATATATCAACAATGTTAATAGCCTTATACGAAGACTTTACTAGAATGAAGTGATTTGCCTTACTCAATTTATATACTACAATCATGATTGAGTTGTGTTGTTTAAAATTATGTTGGAGCTGCAACTGTTTCCCCAATTTTTCAAATTTTGGACCCCCCCTTGTTAATTTTAGCATTGCCTAGAATCGTTTGGATCCATGAACTCTTTTTGTTTTTACTTTTATTTTGGAATATTTTTGGAAAATTTCTTATGTTTGAAATTTCTGTGGGTTGTGGGATTTAGAGTTTGGTTTGTTTCCCCTTTGAGCTACAATTTCTGGTTTTGTTATCGTGAGTTGTTTTCTCATGCTAGCCACCATTTCGAAGGCCATTTAAACAACGTATCAGAACCATGTTTCCTTAGGAAGCCTCCGTCACGGAAATTGAATGATGATTATTCTGCAGAAGGATCGTGATTTCTCCATTATTGCGTCGAATCATTGACTTGTTTATAATATCGGAGGCTGGTCGAGGTTGAATCGGAACATTTGTTCTTTGTAAAGCTATTGTTTCAGAGGTGAAATAGGTTTTTGGACCGCTGTGAAACCTTAAGTTGTTCTGAACACTTAGCATTTTTCATTGATCTGGCATCATAGCAAAAGTGATGTTTTGGATTGGAGGCTGTAGTCTGTTTATCTTCTGCCCTTGCAGCTCCCAAAGAAACTAGGTATCCGCCATGTAAATGCTCCACCCACTGATGCTTTGTCGGATTTTCGTCGCGTGTCTATAGCCTTTCCTCTTCCACCCTTGCGGCTGTGTAATGCACTTACTTTCCAACGTCGATGTATTTTCGCTTGCCGACTGGGAACTCTTCCGCCCAGAGTTTAGGTTCTAGCCCTTCCAACTCCGATAGACTTAACGATCTCACGGAGCCCGTTTCCTATTTGAGACCTGCTAATGCATCTGTACGTAAGACTATCTTTGCCAATGTTTTGGTTCCTGTCATTTAGTGAGTTTTAAATCCCTGTGTGGGCGAGGCAGTGGTTCTAGTGCTTCTTGAGGTTTTCATAACAAGAGCGCAATACAGGACCTCTTTTGATGACTAGTCGTTTTGTTGATGTAGTTTGATTTTATTGAAAAGATGCAGTCCTAATGAATGATAAATGTCGTTTAATTGCAGACATATTCAAGAAATTTTTACAAATTACTACTACAAGAAGGCATAGCAGGGAGACGCCGCAGCAGAAAATTGGCTGGACTGTGTTAGGCAGAGTTCATACTGAAATCAACGAGATCTCAAGGAGAACGAACGAAAGACAAGGCAAAATCGACAGTGACTAAATCCCAAGTTTGAAAAGATTTGTCAGTTACCAAGCGGATCCCGCTTTGCTAAGTACTTATGAGTTAAGATCTAAAAGCATAACGCATGAAGTAAATCATGAGTACTCACGGAGAAGATGAAAACGGTGATATCAGACGGTTTCGAGGAGCCCAAAGGTCACACGGTTGGGGCAGCCCAAACGGTTGGCTGATTTGGTTTAAATATAGGACAGCTAGAGTTTACAGGGGCTTTTTCCCTGGAAAAACTTGTGAACTATTGTTTGTAAGAGGAACTACTTCGTTTTACAATAAGAAATTGCAAATTTTGCCTGTCGGAGAAGGTGCTATGTGGAATGTCTCAATGTGATAAAATGAACGATGTTGAAGGGGAACTATTTCGTTTTCGACTGTGTTTCATTAACTATGAGAGCGTTCTAACTTTCTGAACCTATGTTCTTTCCTGAATGTTCTCTAGTATATTCTGTGATGTTTTCCACTATGAGTAATGGGAGTTTTAACTGTTGATGAGCTATCTTGTGTTGGGGCGCGCACCCTAATGGTCCTTAAGGTGGATAACTCCATGGGTTTTGGGAGTTTGTAAGCAGAGCTATGGCTCAAAATAGTCTTAGGGGTGTCGGGGCTGAGTCAAAAACCTTATTTTGTAATAAACCCATGGTTTAAATCCAGGGTTTAGGGTTCGGGGTGCCCATGGTTTAAGTCCATGGTTTTGTAATAGTGCGGTGTTTAAATAGGCACTCTTGTAAGTAAGTGAGGTTAGGCTTTTTATGTAAAAGGAATTGATGCGAAGCTAAGGCTAATTTTGTAAGAAAAGGTTAAGTCCCAGCTGTGTGCATGGATGACCTCTGCAGCTGTGTGCACAGAGGGTTTTGGGTGATAAGGAAATATCCAGCTGTGTGCGCAGAGGCCTGCAGCTGTGCGCGTGGCTTTGAGGACTGAAGGGATCTACAGCTAAGTGCACAAATCAGAACTGTGGTTTTTGTAGAAAGATTGAATAAAACACAATTCTATGGACGTAACCCCTACACTGGGGGTGAACCACGTTATATCTTGTGTCATGGTTCTGTGTGTTGGTTATGTTGTGGTCTTTCATGCATTCATATCTATATATCTGATAAATAAAGATCACTGCTAGATAATAACTTCACTGTGAATTCCCAGTAAAGGGTTGCGCAAGGCACTGTTTGTTTATCTAACCGCGAAGCTAAATAAGTGAATGTTAAGCTCTGTGATTTATATTTATAATTTGTTAAAAGCTAAAGGTACAGTAATATCCCTCTTTTCCTTGTAGAAATCTGGTTCTGCGGCACCCCATAGCTGTTTCGGGTGAGACTGTAACCTGTTCGCAGGTTGTTGCCGAAAGGGCCAACTCTGTGGGTCTTTTGTTGGTGCGAAGTTAAAGGTATAAAACCTAGGTCTGCCCTATATCCCAACAAATTGGTTCCTTTGCTGGTTGAACTTAGTATCTGCTCAAGAGGGGTTTACGTCGTACCTCGAGGGCTATGTTCTGGAGGCCCTCTGTGAAGGAAATCGGTGATTGGCTTGATGAGACTTATCTGAAATTTGCTAAGCAAGAGAACAGAGATCTGCGTCATAGTGCAAACGACTTTTTACAAAGGTATTTTTTTGTGACATTTATGAAATTTTCTTTGGTAGTATCCACATAGAGTTGCACCAGTGGTTATCCAGGTTAACAGAGCCAAGGACGAACTTCCAAGCACGTTAGTTTCCTGCTTGGACCCCCGCGAGAATTAATATACTAAAAAGGGTGAACAACGAGATATCCCGCGCTGTTGATTTCTGGACAATGCGAACCCTTGAAGCATTTGTGACGGAGCTCGCCATCGACACGAGTACCTCCTTTAGTGAAGCCGAGCGGCAGTTTTTCAAAGGACCAAGGGGTAAGTTTTTGAATTCATTTAGTTTGCAAATTAAAATGCTATTGGCTGAAAAAGGTATATTGCTAATTGAATCAGACTGTTAGATTTAGTATTACTAACCTATGGTTGTAAGTGAAAATACCTTCGACGAGCAAACTGGTTTGCTGTGAAGTGGAAAAAGGTACAAGAGAGATTTTGGATCCTATTCCCAGGGTCAGCATACCGAGTATCCCCCTGTAAATCCCACAGATTCAGAACCTAAAGAAACCCCTTCTGTTGGAAACCCTTCGGTAACCCTGCAGCGAAGACCTATTATCCCTGAGAACCCGTCGCAGTCTGAAAGTCACCCTAGCCTGAGTATTCCTGTCACAGGTCAGTCTACCCTATCAAGTTCCCCCACACCTACTCCCAGTCCCCCTCCCTCCCCCCCTAGACCTGCAATGGCCCATATGCATGACGACATTAAGCTTCATGTTTTCAAAGGAACTGGATTAGAGGATCTAGAACAGTTCTGGTTTCTATGTGAAGCAGTGTGGACTGCTAAGTCCATTACTGATCAAGATACAAAAAGAGCACAGCTGGTTACTTCTTTCAGAGACCGTTCTCTGACCTAGTTCATGAAGTTCTCCAGCACTCAGAACCATGCATTGGCTGACATAAAAGCAGCAATGATAAAGGAATTTAAGAAGCTGAAATTTGAGTCGCAGTGTATCACTGAATTGAAAGAGATTTAGCAGAGGTGTGAAGAATCAGTGTGGGACTTTGATCAAAGATTCAAAGTTCTGCTAGACCAAGTCAGCTTCCCCATTGGACCTGCGCATCACAAGGAATGGTTCATTGCAGCGTTGCTACCGCATATCCAAACTCCACTCATGCAACAGAAGGTTGCTGACTAGCAGGAGGCTCTGGAAATTGCGATGAAGCTTGAAACCGCTCCTGTCACAGACAATTTTGGTATTGCTCAAATTCAAGCGCAGTTGGCAGCGATGGCTCTGGAGCTTCAGGATATGAAACAAGGAAAAATCGGTCGCGAATAGGTTTGGTGTACACAATGTCGCACCGAAGGTCATGCCAAGGAACAGTGTCTTGTGGTAAGAAATTACCTGAATACTGGTACACCAAACTCGTTTACCCCGCAAGTTATTTATTGTGAGCTTTGCAGAACAACAGGGCAGCATCGACCTGAAGACTACTATCTTCTACAGAGGTATGGACAAGTACCCAAGAACCCTTACTACAAATTCTGTATGTCCGTAGGACATAATGAAGATGAGTGTCGCAGTTATGAACTCATGAGAGAACGCACCTACGATGCCTATCGAGTACAAAATGAGGGACAGAGTAATGATGGCTATGGCTACTGTGGTGGTGTATCAGGTAGAGGTGGTTTTGGAGGCCATGGTCGTGGTGGCATGGCTGGCAGGGGTCGTGGTCAAGTGGTGTGTTATAACTGCAACCAGGCCAGACATTTGGCTTGCAACTATTGGAACCCGGCTACGACATGTCGGTATTTCCGAGCAGTAGATCATATGATCGAGCAGTGCCCGCAGTTGATAGCTAAGATTCAGGAAAGAAACAGTGGCCCCACTTAGAATCTTCAGATGATTTCCATTGAGCAAAGACCTGCCCCAGCAATTAATGTTGTTACCTGAAGTGGAGCTATGACGCAGATACAACCTGCTGAGAAACAACCTGACGAGGCTTGGGTTCCTAAGGCCCCCATGAAAGTCCCTGCCTTTGATATTGAAAGAGAAAAGGAGACATTCATGGAAGCCAAGAAATATTTTGTGGATTCTAGCCCAGCAGTTGCACCTGCGCAGCCACAGCAGCATCAGTCGCAGCTACAAGAAGCTTCGACGAATAAAGTAAGTACACTGTCATCCTTTTTACAGAGTTGTCTGAAACTTTAAAGAAATCAGAATGCTTTAAGTGAGTTGCAGAAAGTTATTACTTCCTGTGAACCTCAACAAGGGTCTGGTCAGGCAAAAGCTATTCATAGAGTCAGAAGAACTGGTAGGGAAATGAGATTGAATGCTCAGATAGGAGAATATGATATGATTGATGTTATTTTGGATCTAGGATCAGAGGTAAATGTCTTAACCAAACAGACTTGGGAACAAATGGGAAAACCTACCCTTGACTAGTCACCTATATAGTTGAGATTAGCCAATCAGCAGAAGATTGCGCCCCTAGGATGATTCCCTAATGTCCCAATAGATATTGATGGCATCTATACTGTAGCAGCCTTCAAAGTTATTGAGATCATTAACAACAGCAATCCCTATCCAGCCTTGTTAGGTATTGAGTGGGCAATGGAAAATGTTGCAGTTATTAACCTTAAGAAGAGATAGATGACTTTCAAAGGGAAATATTTGAGAGTCATAGTCCCATTGGATCCTTCCCAAGGAGAAAGGTACACAGAACCCCTCCGAGATAAAGATCAGGATGTGTTGGACCATATCTACAGTATTACAACGAAGGAAGAAGATTATGTTGATCATAATGCGGAAGGTATTATGGATTGGCAATGTGACAGCTCCTGTATGACGGATTCAGATGATGGTCTAGAGAATTGGCAGAACAGATTGTATGAGCTACATGGCCACCGTTGTGCAAGAATTACCAAGTCTCTTAGATGGCTTGGCTCGCAGAAAAGACCCTTACCTATTTTTGATGGTTCGACAGACCCGGAAGAATTTATTGAGCAATTCTCAGCCCAGATACCAGACTCACAGAAAATGGAGATTTTGGACTCAGCATTCAGAGCCACAGCAGCCAGATGGTGGAATGGTCACAAACATTACATTCATAGTTGGGAAGTTTGCCAACAGTCCCTTCGCCTGAGATTCACGGATCGACCCCAGGAGGTTCGGCGGAAGATTTAATGGTAAGACTAACCCTTAGAAGCATTTGGAGCAATGTTACGAAGCCTAGAAACATGTACCTCGTATAGAATGGGTACATAGGTTCATGCATACCTTGGATCCTATTGCAAAGAATTGGTATGCGGAAGTCGAGCTTCGTCGGGGTACTATAAGTTGGGATACTCTTATTGACAGTTTTGTATTGACATTTTCTACTAATGAGGTTTGCCCTGCTTTAGACGCAGCTATTAGGTTGATCCATACTAAGGTGTTTGATGATCAAGAGATAGCAGAATACCAACCGGATTGGAAGGCACAAGAAGCTAATGCAGTCGAATGTTATAACCTCGCAATTGACGAGGATGACGATCCGCACAACATTGATATTCCGGAGTCAAAAGGCCACTGCGAAGTTCATGGACTAGTAGTCGCAGTTCCTGAGGTGACACAGCCCCTGAAGACGTGGACCGTAAACATTGGCTCAGAAGAACAGCCTAAGCATACTACCATCGGAGATTATTGGGACGACGAAATGGTAAGCAAAGTGACCCAACTTCTCCATGAATATCAAGACCTATTTCCAACAAAGTTTTCAGAGATGAAAGGTATCCTGGGTGATATAGGAGTCATAAAGATCCCCTTGAAACCTGATGTGAAGCCTGTGAAACAGCATCCTTATAGGTTGAACCCTAAGTACAAGGAAAAAGATAGGATGGAGCTGGATAAGATGCTTGCTGCAGGAATTATTGAGCCCGTTGAGGAATCTGAGTGGGTCAGTCCTATGGTGGTGCAAGAGAAGAAGACTAAGGGTGAAATCCGAATCTGTATTGATCTAAGGAAGCTGAATGATCCTTGTCTACATGATCCTTTCCCCACACCCTTCACAGATGAAGTGTTAGACAATGACGGGGGTCAAGAAGTGTACTCTTTTACTGATGGATTTTCAGGTTACCATCAGATCAGAATTGCTCCAGAGGATCGACATAAGACAACCTTTGCTACAGAAATGGGATCCTTTCAGTATACAGTTATGCCCTTTGGATTGAAGAATGCACCTGCTATATTTTCTAGAGTAGTCATCTCTGCCTTTAAGGAATATATACATAAATTCTTAGAAGTTTACTTTGATGATTGGACTATCTTTGGGCTACTAAAAGACCATATAACTAGTTTAAGACTTATGCTGGATAAATGTAGACAACACTAGATTTCCTTGAACTTGAAAAAGTGTATCTTTTGTGCACCTTTTGGGATTCTCCTAGGTCACATTGTATATAAACAAGGCTTGATGATGGATCCGGCGAAGATAGCTATTATTGTGAACCTGCCACCTCCAACATCTGTTAGACAACTTCGCACTACACTTGGTCATACTGGATATTACAGGAAATTTATTAAAGGGTATGCTCATATTACTACTCCAATGGAAAAGCAGTTGAAGAAAGACATTAAGTTCGAATGGACACCTGAGTGTCAAGCAAGCTTGGATATTTTGAAGGAAAAGATGGTAACTGCTCCCATCTTAGTATTCCCTGACTGGAATAAGGAATTTCATGTGCATGTTGATGCATCCTCCATTGCTCTGGGTATAGTATTAGCCCAGTCAGGTGAAGTTAATATTGATCACCCCATTTCTTTTGCAAGTAGGAAATTGTCCACAGTAGAGAAAAATTATACTACAACAGAACGAGAAGTTCTAGCTATGGTTTATGCATTACAGAAATTTCGACATTATCTGTTAGGATCTCATTTTAAGATGTTTACTGACCATTCTGCCTTGAAGTATTTGGTTAACAAGCCTGTGCTAGGTGGAAGGATATGCAGATGGCTGATTCTGTTTCAAGAATATGACTTTGAGATCATAGTCAAACCAGGAAGATTGAATCTAGGACCTGACCACTTGTCGAGGCTTGAGTTGAGAGAAGAAACTACCAGCTTGGACGAGGGTCTTCCTAATGCCCAGTTGTTTTCCATCCAGATGGTTGATGAATACTTTTAGGATATTGTTCAATATTTGTCTATAGGGTTTCCACCAGCTGAGATGACAACACAACAGAAGAAGCAGCCGGTGGTTCGCGCAGCTGACTTTACCTTAATAGCAAGACAATTATATAAGATGGGACCAGATGAAATACTGCGCAGATGTGTCCTAGAACATGAAAAGCCGTTAATTTTGGCTGAGGCACATTATGGGGAAGCAGGAGGTCATTACGCAGGAAAAGCTACAGCACAGAATATTTTGACAGCCGGATTGTGGTGGCCCACAATTCACAAAGATGCAAGAGAATATTGCCACAGCTGCGACATCTGTCAAAGGATGGGTAAACCATCTAGGAGGGATGAGATGCCTCTGGTTCTGCAGGTAACTTTACAACCCTTTGAAAAATGGGCTATTGATTTTGTTGGACCTATCAACCCCCCCCCCCGTGAAGAATTCAGGCGCAAGATAGATTATTACAGCAACTGATTACCTCACCCGATGGGCCGAAGCTCAACCAGTCAAGAACTGTAGCACTGCTACAGCTGCAAAGTTCATCTTCGATAACATCTTGTCCAAATTTGGGTGTCCTAGAGTCCTTATGAGTGATTAGGGCTCACATTTTCTAAATAAGACTATTGAAGTATTGACTAAAGAATTTCAGATATACCATCAGAAGAGTACTGCCTATCATCCACAAGCAAATGGGACTGTCGAAGCTTTTAACAAGATCCTTGAACAGGCTCTGATGAAGGTTTGCAACGTTAACAGAAATGACTGGGATCTTAGAATTCCAGCAGTACTATGGGCTTATAGGACTACCTGTAAGAAATTGACAGGCCATACACCTTTTAGGTTGGTCTATGGGCAAGAAGCAGTCATTCCCATGGAGTACATTGTTCCTTGCCTTAGAATATCTACTTTCACAGAGATGGATGACCCAGCGATAATAACAGAAAGGCTGACAAAGATACTAGAACTTGAAGAGGACAGATTTATTGCAGGGTTCCAGCAGCAAGTGCAGAAAGCTCGAGAAAAAGCATGGCATGATAGACAAATCAAGAAGAAGCAGTTCCAGCAGGGTGATCTTGTGCTCTTATATGATAGCAAATTCATGAAATTCCCGAGTAAGTTTAAGATACATTGGAAAGGACCATACATAGTGCAAAAAGTTGTTGATGGAGGAGCAGTCCAGTTACCTAAGTTGAATGGAGAAATTTTAGCCTCTATGGGAAATGGCAGTCGTTTAAAGAAGTATAGGGACAGGCCAGGACCTCCTAATCAGAAGTAACCCCAGGAAGGATAGTCTAAGTACCAAGAACAGTTGAAATTGGGTGCTAGACTATAATGATGCTGTCCTCAAAACTATGAAATGTGGAAGACTGTCAAAGTTCAAAGTTTAATATTGTGTCGAAGGTTCTTGTCAAGGTGAAGCTGAAGCTAGTAGTTATGTCAGATATTAACTGTGACGGATGGGACAAACTAGACTTGGCGGCACTGGCACGCGAACTGCCCTCACTTCCTGCAATAATGAGATCTTGGGAAAATCTGGCGCCATGTGGACAGGATTGCCGACACTTCATCAGATTCAGCATCATTAATACACCATGATGACAGATTATGTTTCGGGATTCTATAAGAAGCTACATCGTCCTGCGACTCATGCATTGTGCATGTCTTTGTGCTTCTTCAGTTACCACTATGTCGAATGACCGTGAAGTCCAGAAGTTATTACGAGTGGTCAGGGAGAGAGGTCTATTGAACCTTCTGAGTAATCCACCTAGGCAGCCATGCTCGACCAAGGCACAAAGAAAGGAAAAAGTTCTCTCTATGGGGTCGAAAGAAAGGCAGAAGTGTGCTCTATGCCACACAAAGAATAGCACCGGTCTTCACAGAAAAAATCTGAAACATCCCAAGATGTATCCTCCTAGTTTGACAGAACCATGGCGGCTGTTTGTCTTATGCACCTTGACACACAACTCTGGGGACCCTAAGTTGTGGATGGTCAAATGTTCGACAAGCGGATTGAAGGATGGGGTCGCTGATAGATCCAGAAGGCCTTATCCAGTAATTCACGAAGGAAAGGAACAACTAGCCAACAACCGCATGTATGGCTTCAGCAAGCAGCGCACCAGGCTTCGCCAACAAGATTCTACCACCAGAAAAGCAGCTGAGTGTCCCGGGACGGGCCACTGGTGAGTCTTAGGGGCCTGTTGGGGCATGCACCCTAATGGTCCTTAAGGTGGATAACTCCGCGGGTTTTGGAAGTTTGTAAGTGGAGCTATGGCTCAAAATAGTCTTAGGGGTGTCGAGGCTGAGTCAAAAACCTTATTTTGTAATAAACCCATGGTTTAAATCTAGGGTTTAGGGTTCGGGATGCCCATGGTTTAAGTCCATGGTTTTGTAATAGTGCGATGTTTAAATAGGCACTTTTGTAAGAAAGTGAGGTTGGGATTTTTATGTAAAAGGAATTGATGCGAAGCTAAGGCTAATTTTGTAAGAAAAGGTTAAGTCCCAACTGTGTGTGTGGACAACCTCTGCAGCTGTGTGCGCAGAGGGTTTTGGGTGATAAGGAAATCTGCAGCTATGTGCGCAGAGGCCTGCAGCTGTGTGCGCAGCTTTGAGGACTGAAGGGATCTGCAGCTGAGTGCGCAGATCAGAACTGTGGTTTTTGTAGAAAGATTGAATAAAACACAATTCTGTGGATGTAACCCCTACACTGGGGGTGAACCACGTTATATCTTGTGTCGTGGTTCTATGTGTTGTTTATGTTGTGTTCTTTCATGCATTCATATCTATATATCTGTTAAATAAAGATCACTGCTAGATAATAACTTCGCTATGAATTCCCAGTAAAGGGTTGCGCAAGGCATTGTTTGTTTATCTAACCATGAAGCTAAATAAGTGAATGTTAAGCTCTGTGATTTATATTTATATTCTGTTAAAAGCTAAAGGTACAGTAATATCCCTCTTTTGCTTGCAGAAATATGGTTCTGCGGCACCCCATAGCTGTTTCGGGTGAGACTGCAACCTGTTCGCAGGTTGTTGCTAAAAGGGCCAACTCTGTGCGTCTTTTGTTGGTGTGAAGTTAAAGGTATAAAACCCGAGTCTGCCCTCTATCCCAACATCTTGTCATGTATACTTTTATTCATGTTTATGTGTTTTGGTTATAAGAACAGCTATCTATGATTTGCCGTAACATGTGGACACTATTGCATTACTCATGAATTAATATCTAGCTCTCTAGAGATAGCCTAGTTAGTATATATTTTCTTGCTGTGTGTGATTTAGATGCTTGGGAGTTTAAGACGAGAGGTAAGAACCTACGCATCACATTGTGAATACTCCTTGCATTCTTTATTACTCTGCATGTTAAGTAGGAACTTGCATATCATCCTTTAAGTCAAAAATCCAAAAAATATATACGGTGGACCGGGCCACAACCGGTAAAACCTTTTAATTTTTGTTACTTTACCTACGATAGCCGGACCACAAACCGGACGGATTCCCTACAACAAACAGTCACGGGCTAGTTGGGAATGCTGACTGGGGAGAATCCCTTGCTATTGTTGCCTGAGATTTTCCAGGACTCAACAGTTTCTGGCGCTAGAAGGAGGGCCGCCAGTGTATGTCTGGCTGAGGAAACCCGTTTTCCTGAGATCATTCCACCGGTAATAGTTCAGGAAGCAGTTTGTTTTCCAATCCAATTCCTGAAGAAGGGGGTAGTGAACATTTGTATTCTATCGACAACGAAGTTGTTAATGATCTGAGGAGACACACTAGGGCATACATGAAGAAGATTGGAGGATTGCCGATTATCCCTGAATTTCCCAGAAGGGAATATAGAAGGAAAGATCGTCCTATATTGGAAGACTCAGTGCTGGTTGTGGATTGGGAAGAACTTGTAGAAACAACCTTACAGGAAGTTGTACAGCCTTTGAATCAAGTAGGCCCGGATACTCCTCACAGTTCTCCTGTCCATACTCCTATTTTCTCACCTCCTCACTCTCCACCCAGACTCATGGCAGGCATAAATGCAAATCAACCACCCAACCCACCGAATCCACCACCTGCCTGGAAAGCCAGATCACCTTTAAACCTAACACCTCCTTTGCATGATTTACCTCAATCTTTTGAAAAGATGCTGCCCAAATTTGAACCAAGTGAGAAGATGCTAGTAGACAACCACTTGCAAATTTTCTATTTGGAAATAGAAGGATTAAGGGATAGGGAATATGAGGATGTAGTTTGTAAACTTTTCCCACACACCCTTAAAGGAGCTGCAGTGTCGTGGTACTTTGGTTTTCCTGCAAATTCTATCCCTGATTGGGATACCTTCGAGGGGATTTTTAGAAGTAAGTATGCAACCCAAAAGACTCACACAGCTCTCATGAAAGGACTATGTGCCTTAAAGAAAGGGAGAAGGGAGAAGGTGCACAGTTTCACCCAAATATTTGCAGCATATCTTAAGAATTTTTTTGAAGCTGACAAACCTTCGGATAAAGTCTTGATTGAGTATTATACCTCAGCTCTAGGACCCGAGTTGGCCATGTTTGCCAAAATGAAGGCCAAGCCTACTCTGGTGGAGACCTATGAGGAGGCGAAGAAAGTAGAGGTTGAAAGGGAAAGCATCAAATATTATCCTGAATGGTCAGGAGAGAAAAATGTGGGGAGAAAAGCTTTGTTGTTTACCAAGCCTAAGGAAGAGCAGTCACCAGATTTTGAAGGAATGGAAAAAATGATGTAGAAGCTTTCTAACATAATCATACACTTGGAAAAGGAAAATGAAACCCAAAATTTCTACAAGCCTTATTACAAGAAAAGGGAAGATAACAATCAATCCCAACCCCCCCCCCCAACACACACACAATTCAGCATCTATGAATTTAACAGAGGTAGGAATGGACAATTTTTGCACCTTCCACCAACAAACTCACTCTGAGAAGAATTGTCCTCAATGGATAAACTCAATGACGTTGGTTATGAATCAGCTGTTGGATTCTAAGTTGACAGAAGCCAAAGATGAAGAAAGGAAAAACAATAATTCATCAACAAAAGAGCAAGAGGATGAGACCATGGTTTTATGGGACTGTGTTTCGTTGTTTGATGCCGAGGAGGAAAAGGTTGTGCGACACGAGGACATCCTAGAAACAAATGTAACAACAAGAATCCAAGGGTTGGCTAAAGAAAACAGTCTCATACTCCCAAAGATTAAAAGGCTTCAAAGGAATGTTAAGAAATTTCAAAATAATTCCTCAGCTAATCAAATCCTGGAATTCACCATCACCAGTCAAGATCCTAGATAGACTAACATGTTCACCGAGCCCAATGAAGAAAAAATAAATAATGGTAAAACAAATCCCACCGAATCTAAGATGGAATATGACATTGTGGAAGATATAAAGAAGGTAAGGGCAAATATCTCATTATTTGAAATGTGTAAGGTGCCACAGCAAAAAGAAAATCTATTGAAAGCGCTTGAAGCATCAGAGGAGGGGCTGCCCACCGACAATCAATCCAAGGAAGAAGAAGAAATTAGGGAAGCAAGCATAGGAGGTAAGCCTAAGAACAAGAATCCACCTTTTCTCCTCACTTTTGAAATTTTTAACCACAATGTACATAATTGCCTGGTAGACTCAGGGGCATCGGTTAACGTCATGCCGTTGTCGGTCTGCAAAAAGATAAATGGGCAGTCTAAGCCATCCACCTAGAGAGTTGTTCAGTTGGATAGAACGAATGTAAAAGTAATTGGGGAAATGGAGGATGTTCTAGTCTGCTTGTCTTCAAATGATAAGGTGTGTCAATTTATTGATATTGTGGTGGCTGACATACCAAAAGCTTATGGGCTCATTTTGAGAAGGGACTGGTCGGCAAAGCTAAACGGATATTTTTCCTCAAACTGGTCACATCTATGGCTGTCATATAAAGGAAACCCAAATCAAATTAAAATTTTGAGGGAGCCTCACATGAAATACAATGTTACTCAATTCGAAGAAAAAAATGAACCAGTGAATTCTGTTTTGGGAAATTACTTTATTGAGTTGGAACCAAGAAATTACCAAGCAGAAGAAGCCAGCGACACATCAGACACCCAGCCTGATCTCCTTCGATTTTCATAAGCTGATGAAATTGATTGTAAAATAGTAGACTTAGCAGTAGAAGTAGATGTAAATTCCCGCACAGTAGTTAGCGATTTCTGGACACTTTTTTTTTACGGTTCTAAAATGTTAGAAGGGTCAGGAGCCGGCTGTGTCCTAATCGACCCGAAGAAGAAAAAACATTTTCTTTCATGTAGGTTAGAATTTCAATGTACAAATAACACAGTGGAATATGAAGCTTTGGTTCAAGGTTTAAGGAAAGCAATTGAATTAAAGGCAAATAATCTGAAAGTGTTTGGAGATTCTGAAACAATCGTAAAACAAATTCGGAATCAAATACATTGCATTTCTCCTCACTTGAAATCTTATCAAAATGAAGTATGGAATTTACTTAAATGTTTTAGTGCATTTAATATTGTATCGATTCCAAGACTTAAGAATGCAGCAGCTGAGTTGCTAGCCACGTCAGCTACTAGGCTTGTGCCCTCCAATAATCGGTGCTCTGTTGAATTGCTTTTCAGGCCCTCAGTTCTGGATATGATTACCAACCTACGAGTATTTGATGACGATCAGCAGATTATAGGATTCCTAACGAATGATGAGGTATTCAAAGGGGCGATTATTGATGATGAAGAACATCAGGCCGAGCTGAAATTCGATAATTTCATCCCTAAGGGAGTTAGAACTTTAGAACGGATGTTTGATTTAAATGAAAAATTTAGAAGACCAGCAAATGTAAAGACTCATAGCTCATCTCTATAGTTCGAATTGGTTAATCTAGGGACTGAGATGAAGCCTAAATATGTGAATCTTGGAAAATGTTGTTCACCAGCTGAAAGAGATAAGTTCATTGTTCTCTTCAAATAATACAAAGATGTTTTCGCCTAGACATATGAAGATCTGAAGACATATGACACCAGTATTATCTAGCATGTTATCCCCATCAAATCTAGATTCAAACCCTATCAACAGCCTTTAAGGAAAATGCATCCAAAACTGGAACCTCTAATCCAGAGTGAAGTTAAGAAATTATTGGATGCTAGGATCATTTTTAAGGTTAGACACTCGGAATGGGTATCAAATCTGGTACTAGTGAGGAAGAAATCTGGAGAAATCAGGTTATGTGTGGATTTTAGAAACTTGAATCAAGCCTCAGACAAAGACAATTATCATGTTCCACCCATGGAGCAACTGTTGCAAATGGTTTCAGGTTCTGAACTATTCTCTTTACTGGATGGATTTTCAGGTTACAATCAAGTGTTGGTAGCCGAAGAAGACAGATTGAAAATGACCTTCAGGACCAGGTGGGGAACTTTCGCTTACAGAAGAATGCCCTTTGGACTTATAATGTTGGGGCAACGTTCCAGAGGGCTATGGACATAGTTTTCCGTGGTTTGATTGGCCACAGTGCTGTAGTATATCTTGATGATATCACGATATTCTCAAAGAAGAGAGAAGGACATGTGTTTCATCTAAAGCAGATTTTTGAACGCTGCCGAAAATATGGTATCTCACTAAACCCCAAGAAGTGCATGTTCGCTGTTACGGAAGGTAAGTGGCTGGGTCACGTGGTTTCAAAGAAAGGGATCTCCATAGACCCAAAAAGAATCAAATCCATTGAACAGATTCCCCTACCCCATAATAAAAAGGGCATGCAATCATTTATGGGGACAATAAACTTTGTGCGAAGGTTTGTGCTAGATTTATCCCAAATTGTTAAACCTTTGCGTCAAATGGTAAAGAAAAGTGTACAATTCAAGTGGACCGATGTTGAGAAGAACGCATTCTACAAAATCAAAACTGCTATTGCGCACACACCCTCCCTCAAGAGCCCGGATTTTGATAAAGATTTTATTCTGTACACTTTCGCATCTGATGACTCGCTAGCAGTTGTGCTTACTCAGAAGGAAGATGGGGGAGATGAATTCCCTATATCATTTATGAGCACTGGTCTGCAAGGGGCCAAATTGAATTACCCAGCTATAGATAAGCAAGCTTACGCGGTGTTCAAAGCGGTAAAACAATTCAGGCCCTACATACTAAAGAACCGAACCAAAGTAATTGTCCCACACCCAGTGGTGAGGTCTCTTTTCGTACAGAAGGAGTTAGGAGAAAGAAGGGGCAATTGGGTAACAACTCTTCAGGAATATGACCTCGAATTCAAGCCAGCTTCTATAGTTAAAGGGCAAGGGTTGTGTAGACTAATGACTGAAAATAGGAACAATGAATAATATGCTTGGGAAGACGAAGCGAAGTTACATTTGATGGACGTATGTCCTCTTTTCACAACTCCTGAATCTTGGTACCGAGACCTTGTGCATTATCTCCAGACTGGATCATTACCGGAACATTGGAATTCTAAGCAAAGGAGAGCACTGCGTCTTAAATCAACCTCATATCAAATTATTGAAGGAATATTATTCAGAAAAAATTACGATGGAGTTCTCCTCAGATGCTTAGAGAAAGAAGATGCGAAGAAAGTAATGACAGATTTCCATGATAGGCCTGCTAGGGGACATTTTTCTGGAGATACTATAGCTCACAAAATTCTCAAAGCTGGATACTATTGACCCACACTTTTTAAGGATGCACACGCCCATGTCAGAAAATGCGACATCTGTCAAAAGTGTAGTGGAAGACAAGCTAAAGCAGCGGGACCATTGAAGCCTGTGATGATCACAGAGCCGTTTGAGCAATGGGGGTTGGATATTATTGGGGAGATAAATCCAAATTCTTCTCTGCAACACAAGTATATTCTGACAGCAACCGACTACTTCGCTCGCTGGGTCGAAGCCATTCCATTTTGCACAAAATAAATGAGGATGCGGTCATAGAATTCTTGCAAGACCATATTATGACCAGGTTTGGAGTTCCAATTTCTTTAGTCTTTGATAATGCTACTTAATTTTCGTCAATTAGATTAACTACTTTTGCTCACGAGAAAGGAATAAAGTTGCATTACTCTGCTAATTACTATCCACAGGGAAATGGCTTGGCTGAATCTACTAACAAGAATCTGATTAGGATTTTAAAGAAGACGGTGATAGAAAACCAGAGGAGTTGGCACTTAGCGTTACCAAACGCCCTTTGGGCTAATAGAGTCACCCCCAAATCTTCGATAGGAGTGTCTCTGTATACCCTTGTGTATGGTAAAGAGGCCATTCTTCCCCCCAATATCATGCTACCCTCTTCCATAATAGCTCAGGAATCCAGAGGATCAGATAATGAAGTCTTGCAAATGCGGATATACAATCTCCTAAAGGCAGAAGAGTCTTGATCTAAAGCCAGAGAGCGCTTTAAACAACAACAAGAGATAGTAAAGAGATGGTTTGATAAACACAAGGCTGAAACAAAAGATTTTGAGGTAGGAGATTTGGTTCTCAAGTGGTACCACCCCCATGATGAGAAGGGAAAACACACAAAATTTTAGCAGTTATGGGTAGGTCCTTTTCAGATTGCGGAAAATCTTGGACCCTCAACTTATAAATTGCAAGATCTGTAGGGGTGGGAAGAGAACTTACCAATAAATGGTTCAGTTCTCAAACCTTATTTTTCCTGAGTTTTGTTTGTGCTTCTATCTTGTATTTCTGTGGGTTATGTAATTTGACTTGACCATTTACTGTGGGTTATGCATTTCTGTTTTGTTTTAGTTTAAATTTTGATTGATTTCAACAAAGGAGGAAAACTCGTTGTCGCATGGAGAACATCAGAATTTTGGAATGATTAAAGTTCTTGGGTATAAGATCGTGTATTATTGTTTACCCAAAAGAATTTCTTCTATTTTAGCCGTTTTCCTGAGTGGCTATGTACACATTGAAGTCCTGCTTAACCCCTGTAAAATAAACCAAGATGAAAGGGTCTGGAATACTATTTTGAGGCTCCATCCATCTCACATTTAAAATGTCCTAGGGAGTGACAGCAAAGGGCCCATGGAAAGGAAGTAGGGTAAGCAGTATATTATATATAAATGATACCATGCCAAGAATTGAATGCCAAAAGGCAGATAAGAGTCAAAAATTCCTATGAAAGCATTATATATCGAAACAAATGCTGAACCATATAAGTACTAAATCGCCAAAAGTTCCTCTCCGTCCGTGAGCTGAAAATTGAATACATCTCTCACACAAAAGGACACTATGGATAGAGGAGCCTGAATCAAGATTCAGAAAGAAAGGCATATAGGAAGACTCATATGAAAAGACAAAAGTTCAAAAAAGCACAAAAGGGTGCAAAATGGCATGGGAATGAGCAACAAATGAATATTTCTGTTTACCATATGCTACGATCCTGTGGTGTCCAAACTGACAGCTACCTGAAGACAGAGGTAACAAATGAAATTCATCTTCCTGGCTTCAAAAGAGTTATCTTGACTTGGAAATCCTGGTTTCCACTCTCCTAAATTGGACTATCATCAATGATTAAAAAGTACATACATTTGCCACTTGAGAAATCCATACGTCTAGAAGAATTCAACAGGTTCGTTTGTTGTTAAACAGTCTGTTACTCAAGAAATAATCGTCCAAAGATCTAGGTTCACCTAGTAGTCGCCAATTGTTGCAGCTGCAACTGTTTCCCCAAATTTTCAAATTTTGGACCCCCCCTTGTTAATTTTAGCATTGCCTAGAATTGTTTGGATCCATGAACTCTTTTTGTTTTTGCTTTTATTTTGGACTATTTTTGGAAAATTGCTTATGTTCGAAATTGTTGTGGGTTGCGGGATTTAGAGTTTGGTTTGTTGCCCCTTTGAGCTGCGACTTCTGGTTTTGTTATCGTGAGCTATTTTCTAATGCTAGCCACCGTTTCGAAGGCCATTTAAACAATTTATCGGAACCATGTTTCCTTAGGAAGCCTCCGTCGCGGAAATTGAACGATGATTATTCTGCAGAAGGATCATGATTTCTCTATTTTCGCATCGAATCATTGACTTGTTTATAATATCGGAGGCTGGTCGAGGTTGAATTGGAACATTTGTTCTTTGTAAAGCCGCTATTTCAGAGGTGAAACAGGTTTTTGGACCACTGCAAAACCTTAAGTTGTTCCGAACACTTAGCGTTTTTCATTGATTTGGCGTCATAGCAAAAGTGATGTTTTGGATCGGAGGTTGTAGTCTATTTATCTTCCGCCCTTGCGGCTCCCAAAGCAACTAGGTATCCACCATGTAAATGCTCCGCCCATCGATGCTTTGTCAGATTTTCGTCGTGTGTCTGTAGCATTTCCTCTTCCGCCCTTGCGGCTATGTAATGCACTTACTTTTCGACGTCGATGTCTTTCCGCTTGCCGATTGGGAACTCTTCTACCCAGAGTTTAGGTTCTAGCCCTTCCGACTCCGATAGACTTAACAGTCTCATGGAGCCTGTTGCCTGTTTGAGACCCGCTGACACGGCTATAAGTAAGACTATCGCTACCGATGTTTTGGTTCCTGTCGTTTAGTGATTTTTAAATCCTTGTGTGGGCGAGACAGTGGTTCTGGTGCTTGTTGAGGTTTTCATAACAAGAGCGCAGTACATGACCTCTTTTGATGACTAGTCATTTTGTTGATGTAGTTTGATTTTATTGAAAAGATGTAGTCCTAATGAATGATAAATGTCGTTTAATTGCAAACGGATTCAAGAAATTTTTACAAATTACTACTGCGAGAAGGCATAGCAGGGAGACCCCGCAGCAAAAAATTGGCTGGACCGTGTTAGGCAGAGTTCATACTGAAATCAACAAGATCTCAAGGAGAATGAATGAAAGACAAGGCAGAATCGACAGTGACTAAAGCCCAGGTTTGAAAAGATCCATTAGTTACCGAGTGGATCCCTCTTTGCTAAGTACTTATGAGTTAAGATCTAAAAGCATAACGCATGAAGTAAATCATGAGTACTCACAGAGAAGACGAAAATGGTGATATCAGACGGTTTCGAGGAGCCCAAAGGTCACACGGTTGGGGAAGCCCAGACAGTTGGCTGATTTGGTTTAAATATAGGACAGTTAGAGTTTACAGGGGCTTTTTCCCTGGAAAAACTTGTGAACTATTGTTTGTAAGAGGAACTACTTCATTTTACAATAAGAAATTGCAAATTTTGCCTATCGGAGAAGGTGCTATGTGGAATGTCTCAATGTGATAAAATGAACGATGTTGAAGGGGAACTATTTCGTTTTTTACTGTGTTTCATTAACTGTGAGAGCATTCTAACTTTCTGAACCTATGTTCTTGCCTGAATGTTCTCTAGTATATTTTGTGATGTTTTCCACTATGAGTAATGGGAGTTTTAACTGTTGATGAGCTATCTTGTCATGTATACTTTTATTCATGTTTATGTGTTTTGGTTATAAGAATAGCTATCTGTGATTTGTCGTAACATGTGGACAGTATTGCATTACTCATGAATTAATATCTAGCTCTCTAGAGATAGCCTAGTTAGTATTTATTTTCTTGCTGTGTGTGTGATTTAGATGCTTGGGAGTTTAAGATGAGAGGTAAGAACCTGCGCATCACATTGTGAATACTCCTTGCATTCTTTATTACTCTGCGTGTTAAGTAGGAACTTGCATATCATGCTTTAATTCAAAAATACAAAAATATATATGGTGGACCGGGCCGCAACCGGTAAAACCTTTTAATTTTTGTTACTTGACCTACGGTAGCTGGACCGCAAACCGGACGAATTCCCTACACTAAACAGTCACGGGCTAGTTGGGAACGCTGACTGGGGAGAATCCCTTGCTATTGTTGCCTGCGATTTTCCAGGCCTCAACACATTCTTAGGTAAACCAGTTATGAAATCCATACTGACAAATTTCCATATCCATTCCGTAATAGGTAATGGTTCTAATAATATGGTTGGATGCTCATGTTCAGCCTTTACCTATTGGAAATCAATACAACGTGCTCAATATTATGCTCCTTCCTTTTTCATATTAGGCCAAAAAAAATCCTTCCTTGTCATGGTAATCATTTTTTGATATCCAAGGTGTCATGAATAAGGTATTTTATGTAATTTGTCCATAATAATTGATTTAATATCTTCTAAATTAGGTATATATAATCTCCTTTTGTGTAATAATAAGCCCTTTTCATTCAGACTATAATCTATTTTATCCATTTTATTTCATTTTATGCCGTCTTTTCTTTTAATTTCCAATACTCCATATCAAATTTTTCTGCATTTATAATTTTATCTTCTAAATATGATTCATACTTGTTGCTTGTTGTTGCATACATCAAGTTCACATGACAACTTAGAGCATCCGCAACTTTATTTTGTTTTCCCTTTATATGTTTTATTTCACAGTCATATTCGCTTAGAAATGAAAACCACCTAGCTTGTCTAGTGTTAAGATTGTGTTGATAGAATAAGTATGTCAAACTTATTTTATCAAACATTAATAAGAATCTCCTTCCGATGAGAGAGTGTTGCCACATTTTAAGCGCATGAATAATAGCAGTTAATTCTAGGTCATGAGTAGCATATTTATTCTCATGATCCTTTAGCTTCCTAGACTCACAGGCTATGACATAATTTTATTGAATTAGTACTCCACCTAGAACTTCTTTGCATGCGTCTGTACACACAAAAAATATTTAAATGGATCAACCATTTTTAGAATAGGAGTCATTGTTAGTAAGTGTTTTAATTTGTTAAAAATCTCTTCACATTTTTTGTTCCAATCAAATGTCTTACCTTTCTTTTGTAGTGAACTTATAGGGTATGCTATCTTAGAAAATCCTTCAATCAATTTACGGTAGTAGCAGTAATCCACATAAATGATCTTATATCATTTAAATTCTTTGGAATAGACCATTCAATGATAGAATTAATTTTATTGAGATCTATTGTATCCAATCCTTAGATACCACATGTCCTAGATACTAAATTCTGACCTTGAAAATTTCACACTTGCTAAACTTAGCAAATAATTGATGTTCCCTTAACACTTGTAGGATTATTTTTAAGTGTTCTCTGTGCTCTTGTTTATTTCTAGAATAGATTAATATGTCGCCGATAAAGACGACTACGAATTTAGGTAAGTATTTACTTAATATACTATTCATTAAACACATAAAGGTTGTCGGGGAATTTTTTAACCCAAAGGGCATTACAACCAACTCATAATGACTATATCTAGTTCTAAAATCAGTTTTAAAGATTGCATCCTCATCCTTGATCCGTACTTGATGGTATCTAGATCTCAATTCTATTTTTGAAAATATTGTTGCCCCTCGAAACTGATCAAATAGGTCGTCAATACAAGGCAAAGGATATCGATTTTTAATTGTCATTTTATTTAGCTATCTATAATCTATTCAGAATCGTAGAGTATCGTCTTTTTTCTTTACAAATAAAACTAGTGCTCCCCAAGGGGGAACACTAGGTTGAATGTATCTTTTATCGATTAATTCTTATATTTATGATTTTAATTCAATAAGCTCTACTATATTCATCTGATAGGGAGCCTTTGATGCTGGTACTGCTCCTAGTACCAAATCAATTGTAAAATCTATATCCATTTTCGGAGGTAATCCGGGAATCTCTTCTGGAAATATATCTTTAAAATATTTTAAAATTGGTATTTGTTTTATACTAAGTTGATTATCTTTCTCTTTGTCATCCATTATGTAAACTGCAAAAACTTTGCATCCTTTACAAACCGACCTTTTCATTTGTAAGGTTGAGATTTTTCTTATGGTAACTTTCCTTGGAATCCCTTTTATGACAATAGTATTACCTTTATCATCCAAGCATGAGAATGTTTTATCATAGAAGTTCAAAATAAATCTATGTTTCTCTAACCAGTCCATTCATATCAGTAAACCATAACATCCTAGAGGTGAAATATTTAAATCAACATGTGTTTTTAAGCCATTCATAATAAAATCACACTTCTTCACAAAGTTAGTGACCTTTCACTTTGTGCCTGTAGCAAGTTGAACTAACCAAGACTTGTTAAATTTAGCTTCTTGTAACTTATATAGCTCTAAAATTCTTGGTGATACATAACTTAAACTTGCACCTAGATCAATCAATATAGAAATGGGTTTGTCTTTTAACATACCTTCGATTTCAACCATAGATGATGATCTGCTTACCTATTGTCAAATGTTGCATTGATTCTACGCATGCTCCTCGGTATATCTCCTACTATAGTGGCTTCTTGAATTGTATGTATGTTATTAAGACCTTTCTTTCTTATAGGACAATCTTTAAAGTAAAGTGGCTCACCACATTCCCAGCATTTTAATGGTTCCCTTTGTGTAGTATTTTTATTAAAAGTATTGGCTATTTCCCCTTCTTCTATTGCTGTTGGATTTTGTTGTTTATAATTTTTAAGATAATTCCCTTGGTATCCCCAATAATTAGTCCTAGATTTCTTATAAAACTTGGTACCTTTCTTTTTTTGTTCATAGTTTTCACGCCTTTTATTTTTCCAACTAGGTATGTTCTCTCGTTTGTTTTTATTTTTATCATAGCAGATATTTGCTTTTCTCATTACCTCTTCCAGAGTTTTTGGATTATCATATTCGATTCTCTCTTTAAAAATAAGAGGTAAACAACTAAGGAAACGTTGAATTTTTTGTTTTTCATCAATAATGTAAGGTACATAACGTAATAAACTTAAAAATTTGTTGCAAAGTTATTTCATATTCATTGCACCTAATCGTAGTTCATAGAATTATTTAGCTTTCTCTTCTTAATACTATTCTGATAAATATTTTCTTTTAAAATATATATCAAAAAAATTCCAAGTTACAAAATGTTCTTTAGTGCTTTTTATCTGTTTTAAATCTTGCCACCAAATATCTGCTTTTCATGTCATGTTATAAATTGCCATTTTTGTTTTTAGTTCATCAAAATAATTATAAATATGGAAGTACTTCTTCATTCCAGTTAGCCAAGCTTTCGCTTCTTCTCCCTTTTCGATTTCTCCATTGAACATAGGAGGTTTTATCTTTTTAAAATCACTGGAAATATTTTCCTACGGTTTGTATTTTGTTTTCCGTTGATTACTATCGCTACTTTCATTAGAATCTTTATATTTTTCATTACTATGTTTAGTTGATTCTTCACTTGAAGACTCAGTCTCATGATTTGAAAATTATAGTCTTCTTACCTTATGTTTATAAGGTGCAATTCTTGCCATATTTAATTCGGGTCCTTTATTTTTCTCTTCTTCATTACTATGCATTTTATTCAACATAACATTATGTAATTCTTCATGTGCAGTTTAAAATGTGTTCATTATCTTCCTTAACTCGTTTCAATTAATCTTCCCTTAAATATTTTATAGGAGTTCAGATGGGTTATCATTCCTACTTTCATTCAGATTTACCCAAATTTAACCATATATAATGTTACCTTCTTCATTTTTTTCTAGATCTTTAGGATGTGATTCTCCTTCAACATACATTCTCACTTCCGCCATGATTCCTACAAAAACAAGGTTATTCTTGTCTTCCTATTAGCAAGAGAGTCAAACCATAACAATAGAATTAGTTTTTCTGGTTTTATATATGTTTGAGTGTTGGGTTGTTCAAGCCAAGTGTTGTAGTTGTGCTCTTATACCATTATGTCACTTACCCATAATTTTCATAAATTATATATAT